>PTEX01000022.1:2838857-3080455 GCA_003342815.1 Eudromia elegans | reverse complement strand
AAAGGAGAAGAAGAGAGGGAGGACCTGAAAAGAAAAGGAGGTGGAGGGGAAGGTGGAAAATGAGAGAACTAAAAAGAGAGAGAAAAGAAAAAAAGAGGAGAAAAAAAAAGAAAAAAATGGTGGACCGAAGAAAAGAGAGAGATCCCAAAAAAAGAGAGGAAAGAAAAGAGAGGGCTGAAAAAAAGAAAAAATGAGAGAAAAAAAGACGAGAGAAAAAAAAAGAAGAAAAAAGAAAAGAGACACGCTTAACTAGATAGTCATGGGTTATCTCTTGGCAAACTCATGTTTGTCCTCTACCTAGATTGCATCACCAATATTCATGAACCCCTTGTAAAGTCAAATGTTCTTAAAGATTTATAAAAATAGTCAAGCATGCTGCACATTGGTTTATTGCACTATATTCCACCTTTCAATTCATCCACATCCAGCAGAGTTGGATGCAATGGAGGTATGTGACAGGCTTTCTAAATTACCTGTCAGAATGAGGTGACAGGAAGGAGACCTGAGAGAAAGCACAAAAGATGTGAGGAGACATGACTAGGGTGTCTTCTACGGTCTTGAAGAAGATTGAGGTGGAACTGAAGAACTAATGATCTCAATTAAATATACATTAATGTCACCGTCCCGTTATCTCCTAAATCAAGGGACAAAGGTATTAATAGAGAAATGCTGTTTAGGAGGAAGTATGCTAAAGATGTTTGAGAATCACAGAAATTACAGCAAAAATGGAATCTAATTGATAGGCTGGTACTAGAAAAAAAAGATTTTTTTTCTTGCTTAGTTTTAGCCATCTTTCAGTGGGATTATTTTCTGTCATTTGTTCGGATAAATGCATTATTTTGCAGTACACTTAGGGACACAGTTAGTACATGCAGTGTGTAGCAAAACACATACTTAATAGCAATGCACTTCATGTTGGACAGTATTTGTACCTTTCTGGTATTCTCTTTCTGTCCATCTCTAGCCTCAGTTCATTGCCCCCATTCCTCCAATACAAAAGAGTACATCACTTTTATGTTTGCCAGCAGAAAGCCACTATTCGTTGCATTCTGACTGATTTACGAGGTACGAAGTAAAACAGGCTGAATAACCAAATACACATACACACAGCAATATCATTTAATCAATTACATTATCCTCTTTTATGATATACTTGTGAATTATGTTCTTCTGCAGTTATATTTAGAAGGTAGAACAGATGGTGAAGCTTAGTTTAAAGGCCTTAAATTTTAAAATAACCAAAGCTGCCAAGTGATCATTCACTATAAAAGGATGTATCTTCCATTAAGCTATGTTTTTGCTATGCTCTAATACACTAGGTAGTAATGAGACTGTAAAAACATTAGTCTCGAGGGTCTTACTTTACCAGGCTTCACTGTGATGGAATAT
Source organism: Eudromia elegans (assembly GCA_003342815.1). Classification (NCBI taxonomy): domain Eukaryota; kingdom Metazoa; phylum Chordata; class Aves; order Tinamiformes; family Tinamidae; genus Eudromia; species Eudromia elegans. The sequence continues at coordinate 3,079,066 of PTEX01000022.1, read as the reverse complement.
GAGCAAGGAGTGGCAGATTGGGGGTAGCTCTTGGTACATTGTCACCTCTCATTTTAGTGTATTCCAATGAGTCACTACTCTCCATCATCTTCAGGATTAACCAGTGCTATTTGCATAGAAAACAAAATGAGATATTCTTATTTTGACTATATGCCTATTATTAGTGGTTTAGGCATGTTCCATGCTCTCATACAGACATTTGGCAGAGTGCAAAAGAGAGGGCAGGAAAACAGGTAGATTCATGAGATTTATGCCTATTGTTAGAGGTTGAAAGAACCAGAGGTAGAATGTAGTACCAGCACATCTTGCAACACTGGTCATATTTGTGTTCTTTCATCATTGAGCAGCACTTTCCACATCTGGTATGAAAAATGAACCAAATGATAAAAAAAAATACATTTTTAAAGCAAAACAATATGCTAGCAATTGCATATGTGAAATTTTTTTTAAAAAAGGGGAAAAACAGCAGTATAAAATTTAATCATTTATCTCCTTTCTCCATTCATTATTTTGCATTATGTTTATGCCCCTTGAAAGATTTAGTATTAGGACTCATTCATATCATATGTAAAATAAGTTTGGTGTGAGTTTAAGGAGCAAAGCTCTTTTTCATTGGTTGCATGTGAAACTGACCCTGTGCTTTTGTAAGTAAGTTTGCATTTTTGTGTTTAAGTCCAATTCACTTCCAAAATAGGCTTAAAAGGGGAAAAAAAAAAGTCCTCATAGCAAATAAGTGTACCCAACAGGGAATTTGTGTAAAATAGCTGTGCAGGGATATTTCCTATTTCCAGGGACATACTGAATGCCTAGGATAGCTCCTGGTTGCTTGGCGCAGTCTCGGAGCATCGTGGGGAAAGCACAGCTTCTGCAAAGCTTTTAGCACTCATAAAGTGAAACATAGACACAGTGTGGGCACAGCTTATTTCATCTTGCTGACACAGAAAAGAACAGGAGAAAACAGCGACAGTCACCAGCCTGCTTCAAATCATGGTGATGTGTGACCTTGGCTATGAATAGGGTACAAACACCCTCTCAGAGGGGTCGGCATCCATTGCAGATGCTCACTATCTGATCGGTGTGTTGGTCCAAGAGAAAGGGGGAGTGGCAAAACATGATTCTTTCCAACAAGAACTATTTGTTGCCAACCTAAAAAAAATGTACAAGAAAATTCCCAGGTTTACCTGGCTCCCAGCGATATATGGCTGCAAAAAATATAGTATACTTTTCCTTAAGAATGCATTGAAAAGCATCCTATTCATGTCTTACAGAATCAGGAAAACAGACAATTCACTTGGGTGAATCCTCTTTAAGAATAAAGCCCATTTATCCTTGCATTGATTACAAAACTGAGAAAGCAGCTGTTTTAGAATCAATGCTTGCCAGTTTGCAGTATTGTACAAAACTGGCGAGGTCATGTTAATGTTTATTTAAACATTTACAAAGATAAGTCTTCTTACATATTTATGCAGTTGGCAGTGATATACTTTTTTCTATTTTATTCTGTACTTAAGAAAATAACAGAATCAGCTTTTATTTATTTACTTTTAGGATTATGAAATGAATGTGTCTATCTATGTGAATATCTAAGCATAGCCTATAAGAAAGCCAAGAAATAACTGTTCTACTTAATAATTTCTATGAAATTGCAATGTAGTTGGTGTTCTCTAACAGGCCAGGAATTTCATGGCCAGGAATAACGCAAAGAATATAATCAAGATGTTTCTAATCTGTGTATTTCCTGTCCGTTGTATCACCTGCCTATCCAAAAGGTTCCAGGCTACACTGATGCTATGTCCCTAACATGTTTCTCAGATTCCTCTTTCTCGTACCATATGAATGCTGAAATAACATGTGCTTAGTATTCTTGACAGGCACCAGTCTTTCTAAAAAGGTTTTAAATACTAGCAGCCACTAAGTAGCAGATTGTCACTGCCAGGTCCTGCCTTGCCAGGAAGGCACTTACTCATGCAGCATTGGCTGTAGTGAAGTGTCGTACAAAGAAGGCTATTCACTAATGGATGGAGAATAACTCCCTATCTCAGCACTAGAAATCTAGCTGATTAGTTTCAGAAAATAGACCATTAAAATCTCTTTGAAACTTGCTGAAAGAAATGGTCTCCAGCAAAAGGAAAATTTGCTCTAGGAAGGCCAGGTAGAAATTGCAAAAAGAGACAAGTTCCATCTGTAGCACTTGCAAGATGCAGAGACTGAACAAGGGCTGTTGGAAATGAGAGTTACTCAAGAACTCTACAAGCTTGATAGGACCCTTCCTGTTCCTCCTTTAATTCAAAGTATTGAAGTATCAGTATTATCCATTCTGGTATAGTATGGATTAGGCACAAGTGAAACTTGTCATAACAACTTTTTTTTTTCATAAAGAATTTCAAAATAAGTAGAAGAAATCCTCTACGTGAAAAAAACACCCCAGTATTTTTCACTATTATGTAGGAAATTCCAAAATTGCATTAAGGTGCTGGAGTTTGTGGTAGAAGCGAGAGGCATAACAACATAATGAGCAAATATGGAACCGTGTTCCAGAACTTAAGTGTGAAATGAGAAATTAATAAATCAGGAAAACATCAACCTGTTTTCCTCAGCATTTACTTGAAATAAGTGGTTTGCAAAATTGTGTTCAAATTTGTTAAAACAACAGAAAAACACTGTTCAATCAAATACTTCTTTTTCTCTCTTCATTTGTACAGGTCATGTTCTATTTGGTAAATCGGGACATAAAAGCTTCATGAATAAAAATACTAAATAATATGTTAAAGATCAGAAATTCCTTTAGGGCCTTTTTTATGTGTGCATTTTATTCAATACTTTGCTACAGATCAGAGACAAAAACCAAAAGTTGGTTGTCTCTGGAAATGGAAGGATCCCAGGAGTCTTGCAGTCGTGATACTCCACAAACTCTTAGCCTTCAAAGCTGTCACAGACCTTAAACTCATTCCAGTCTGAATATTCACTGTGCCATCAGAGGACAAGCCTGATTTTCTGTAGGAGGAGGTTAGGGAGGAACCTAATCAGGAAAAGCTTTAAAGAAGTGTCAGCTTTTTGAAGCTAGTCAGGGGTTGGATATGCCCATACACATCCCAATGGAGAGGGATTCGTGAACCGAGAATGCACAGTATGGTCAAAGCTGCCTTCATTGCCTTTGTATATTTGTCCTCTGGGCATCAAAATCATTTCCAAGAGGGAAAACCTAGAATTCTTTTGTCTCACTGACAACTCCAGTGTAGAAGTTAATTCATGGCAATTCAGGTGTGTGAGACATCGCTCTCCAAGACTGCTCATCCTTTTAGAGTAATTCCTTAGTTAACATTCTTCACCTGTGTTAGCCACACATAAATCCCAGTTAGACTTTCATCTGACTTCCATAAGTGTAATCTAGTTACCTCTCAGGAGGCCCTTCTACAAGAACAAAACAGATTCTGGGGGATAAAAAAACCCTCGCGCTCACTCATAACTTTGATCTTTTAAACCATTAAAAGTGTAAGGGAACAAATCCCTTAATCTTACAGTAAAAGGATCAGTGATTTTGGAACTTTTCACGAGGGTGACCCTTGGCTTTTTGTTCCTGCAGCAGTTGTTACAGAGTACTGACAGAAAGTTCCTTTGAAACAGCCAATATGATGGATTTTAAGCATGCACAAATTGTGTGACACAGGTTGCTCTTGGGGCCAAATTCTCTACTGTCCTCAGTAGAATCAGTTTAACAGAGAAACTGCCTGTGTAGAATTATTAGGAACACAAAACCATCACTTTAGCAAAACCTTTGAAGAGGGGAACAAAGATTGGCAACAGAACAAAAAGCAGTAAATCATTAGAAAGATATAAATCAGAAGCTTCTACGTGTTTTAGCTCATCAGACCACACGGACTTTTAGGGAGCCACTACAAGGCAGATGAAAGCAACACAGCTAAGACTAGTATACAGAAGATGAACAGAATTTGAGAAACATAACACATATTGCAATGCTACCTCCATTTCTCCCAGCTTCCTATTTTAACTTCCCCATACACCTTAAAATCAATCTCATTCCACTTCCCAGACCTTTTCATCAGCTGTTTCCAGGCAATTTCTATCATCTTACCGTTAACTGCCTCTCATCTCTATCTCAGTTTCCAGTTCTCCTCCCTGCATTAGACCCACTCTAGGATCATCAGTGCATATTGAGTATTTTGTAGACTTTGAGATACCAGGGTGAGGCAGGAGGTTGTAATCAGCATCTAATCCATAAACAACCCATGCTTTCGAGTTCTAGCAAAAAGAAAAACAAACATTTCATATAAAATGCTTTGAAAATGGCAATGTTTAAGACAATGAAGGGAGGGTTGACCTAAAATACCTTTACTTGATAAGTAGAAAGAAGTAGGATATAAGATGAGACAAAACGAGATAAATGTAATAGCAAGGTGAACAGGACAGTGTTTCCGTATGTTGTGGACACCAGCTACAAAACTGGGATAAAGCACACTGCAATTAGAACCGTGATCCACTTACATTTAGCTTCCTGGTTTTAATAGTTATTTCCTATATTTAGGTATTTTTTCAGGGGTATATCAAATGTCCTGTTTGAGTCTATGCCACATAATTGTTTTCAGCACCGTAACACAGTTCCTTCAAAATACTTGGTGATAAACGAGAGTTGATGATCTGCTGCAACTGTTGGGGCTCTCTTTTTCTACTAGCTGGAAAATAACATTTTATTATTTATGTTACATACTTAGCTTTAAAGGCTTTACATACAAAAACTAATCATACTGCTATCTTCGACATTTTAAATATCCAATAGTCCATTAAAACTATGATCCTCTGAAAAATCACCATAAATCCTAGATAAGCTCTTGATACAAGGCCATAGTCACATTCCTGATTTTTGTGTTTGCTAATGGTGTGATATAAAGAAACACAACATGCTACCAAGATAATTTTTTATAAAGAAAAAGGCTCTTCACAAATCTTAAAGGATCAGATTTTCTACATGTCATGAATAATGCTGCGTTTTCCACTGCAAAATGTAACTAACGTGAAAGCTACAGAAAATTATTCGTCACAAGTAGAGATAAATTGCATAATGCTTCTTAGTTTTTCTGATCCCATTTTAACTACCAACTGGTGTTTACAATGGAAGCCTCTTATGAGCCTCGGATCTATTTTGAGTCCACATTGTGTGGCAGTTTTTTTCTTAAAAAATATATATAAGAAAAGAGAATGTATAAGAAAAGAGAAGTACTTTTGTGATGGTGTAGGAAGAACTAAACTATCAGAGACGTAACAATCTGGGACATACCTAAATCTGATGCTATGAGAGGGGTATACAAGGGATAGAGGTAACATATATCCTCCCTATTGTCATGCCTAATGCAAAGGGCAGTCAGCCCCTGTGATGCAGTGAGATCTGGAGAACCACAGCTGGTGCTTTGATTCCTTATGCACCTTTCATTTACTTAACATTTTTTTCCTATGTATTTACCTTTATAGTGACTTGCTTTTTTCAGGCATTTCTAAAGCATTATTTTTCAAACTCATGTCCCTTCAGCTTTTCCATGTCCTTTTTCCATTGCCCTCAGGCATGGAGGACAGTCCTTTATCTTGGCCTGTCAGCTGCCAACACCTGCAGTCCCTCCCAGGAGGGACCAGCTTCATGTCACTGCTAGTCCTACCTCATTCCCCCAGTCCCCTTAGCTTCTTAGATTTTGCTGCCGTGCCTGTTTTCTCAGCCTATTCTCGTTTATTTTGAAGGCTGCCAAAGAAGATTGCTAACAGATTCTGCAAATTCACAATGATCAGGTTCCAGTTTGCCTCTCCACTGCAGTCACCAACAACTGCTACACACACTTCCATGTTTGCCACCAAAAACCAGGGATCTCTTGACCAGGTGTTACCGAAGGCAACATACAGAGAGGGTATAAAAGCTATTATTCTTACTGTTGCAGCATTTTTTAAAGTTATCTTTTTCAAGTTAAAATATTACAGTAATCATTAAAAAATGCTGGCTACTTCTATACATTTCTAATATTTGTCTCAAGATTTTGTTGACTGACATTTTGCTTTGATTTGCTGATGACACAATTGTTCAGTTAAGAAATCTCATTTATCTCGTAAGCTTTTAACTAGTTCCCTTTTGTAACCAAATAGATCTGCGGTGAATTTTGTGACTGAGCATACATATAAAAATTTAAAAATGCTTTCAACCCCTTATGCACTTGTGTTCCTTTAGTCATCCGTGCACCGTAGGACTCTAATGAGATTTCAAGTACTGCCTTTCTCCTACAGTGCCTGTATTAGTCTTGTCTAACTGCAATTTGCAGACTCGTGGTCATTTGCTGACCTTGGGCTGTTGTGGATTTTTTTTTGCTTTCTTACAGAGCATAAGCTCCGCTCTGACATCCCTCAGAGCATTTCAGCTTTGGCCCAGCACATTCCTAATCTGTATACTGGCACTTAGAGGCCAAATTCTTTGGCAACATATTTGCTCATTCCTAAATGGATGCTGATACTCAGCTATATCTTTCTTCAACACCTTCTGTCCCTCAGGCATTTTTATTGTTCTTACACTGTTTGTCTGATCTCTGCTGTTGAATGTCTTGTAACATTATGCATCTGAATTTGACAAAAAAAAAGACAGGCTATTCTTCCTTGCTGACAGCTTTTAACAGTTATTTTTCGCTTTAGTGCGTAGCCATTCCTATATCTAACATTCAGCCCAAGTATGAAAAAGAAAAGAGAACTTCTAGTCTGGTGATGGATATTTAAGGCTCACGTCCATTCTGTGAGCTTCACATTATTTCACCTAAGGAAGAAAGACCATTCTTGTTACCTGGATATTGGTATCCCGGTCTAGGCTTTTATTCTTTTCAGAAAGATAGTTATAACCCTAGCCATATTTCTTGGTCTGTTTGTCAACAAATTCAGATTTATCAAAAACACTGCTACCAGTGTCTGCTTACACATTTTGTAAAACATTTATGTTCCACAGTTAATCTCTGTTTGTACACAGGAGACCTGTAGTAAATATCTCAGCCCCAGCTTTGTTTCAGTTTTAAAGGGAAGCACTCAATAAATCCCAGGAAGTCACCTCAGGAATAATACTTAAAGCTGGAACCACCATAATTGTGTCACAGACAATGGACTAAAAGAAGGGACTCTTCATAGAGACAGGAAGCTTAGCTGGGCAACCATAGGCAGTAAATTTTGTCCACACATTTACCTTCATTACTATTGCAAATAAATAGATAAATCCAGGGGATGTCCTCTTACAACCTAGCAATATTTGGAAATAATCTAACATTTTTTAAGAAAACAATTTTCATTTGTTTCTTAATGTTGTTTAGAAAGGTTTTTCATCCCATGTTTGATCAATCAGCTCTGCTGAAGGCGATTAAATCCACTAACACTAGCAGCTCATGATGGTACAAAGATTTGAGAGTGCTGCTTCAGACATCATTCTTGAGAACAAGCAAGCTGTTATGGCCCTATTTATTCTAAAACTACCACCCATTTTTCACAAGCATCTCACATAGTTAATATGTATTTTATACTATGACATCACATTGAAGACACACAAGCCTCTATGTGTGTACTGATGCTATTTATCACTATTAAAAGTGTTCTTTATCATTCATATTTACGAGCATGTCATGATCTTGACTACTCGTCTTTAAGCAAGAAAATACATCCCATCCCAGCCATTTTGAACAACATCACAAATTGCAGCACCATCACCGTCATGAAAACTCAAGCAGAGAAACTTCTACCATGCTGTGTTAAAGCATCTCCTAACTGCAGATAACTACAGCAGCTTGTCAGTGGCTGGCCTCAGCAAAAGCCATCTGGATGGAACACGGCACAGTAATTTCCTCTACCATCTCAAAAGTATTTGCAGCTGAGCTCTTCCTGTTTCCAACTTAAGAAACTAGTTGAATGCCTCTTATACAATAGATTATCAACATCCAATTTATTTATTCCATACAGTATCTGAACATATTGCCTACCATGTAAGCTCTGCAGTTTACATTTACCAACAGCTGTTTTTCTTTTCGGAGCAGATGGTATATTGAGTGCACCGTGACATAACTCACATTTGCATTATCAGTCATGAATGCTAATGCATTCCATAAACAGAGCTTTGTGTTTTGCTACAACATTTTTAATAGCCACAGCATCTTTGTAAAAAATCATTCAGCTTGGTAATAGAATCAGTGAACCAATTTTTTTCTCAGTTACAGAGACACACCTAAGGGTAAGATTTATCAAAACACAAAATAAACAAACCAACAAAAAACAGACAACAGAATTATTCCTTTTGTTTCATGTACATATACTTATCCCATCTATGGTGCTTAAATATTCAACTTCCAAAATGGAATTACTTTTGTAAGACTTTCTAATTTTCTAAGCTATGAACTAGTTCTGAAAAATAGCTTCCTATGAAGAAAATTTAATCAGTTTACTTCATGCATTCTGCATAGGCAAAAATAACTGCAACTGAGTAATGCTGCTAGATAATACCAGTAACTTCACATTTCATGGGCATGATGATGGCTGTGCTTGAACATAAAAAAAACATATGCTTTGGGATTTTATTCTTAAACCACATTAATGTTTTCATTACTTTGGGATTCTACAGTCTAGATTGCTTCTAAGAAGTATGTGGTTACTTACCCTAGTATGTCACTTTCTGAAAGGGCATTTATTGAATAGCCTATACAAGTCTCAGCAGTATGCTGTTTCTACAGTGTCCAAAGTATGTTTGCATATAATTAAACTCTGTTTACTATCTTTATGAATATTACAACACATTTTTTGTGATTCAAACAGATTTCTTACTGTCAGATATCTTCCATCAATCTCATCCCACATAGACATCAAAGTACAAATGAGCTCCTTCACTGGTGTACAGCCTCCTCTAAAGACAGCAACCTTACATCAGTTTAAAATCAGCCCAATAGAAGAAGCATCAGGTTTTCCAATTCAGGAACCTAAAGTCTAGCTTGTGCTGGATGGGAGCAAAAAATCTTCTCATACCTATGAATCAATCATCACACAACACTCTGCTGTTTTTAGGTATCTTAAAAATGTGATTGTTTGTTTTTACACAGACAGACTATGTTATGCTTAATGAAGCACCATGGATCCAGGAAGTCTTGTACAAATTGTGAAACAAGCCAGGTCAGACAGAGAACACAGCAGTGAGGAGACCACTGCCAAGATGGCACAATGCAATACCTGAGAGTACTTTCGTGATCAGCTTTGTATGATTACCAAAAGATAAAGGTGTGAATTGGAGTTTTACAATAAGGAACCCATGCAACAGCAACAACATGAATCACACATATAGAAGGATAAGAATTACAGGCATAAATTTCTGTTCCCATGGAAAGTCTGATGGTATTCAAATAATCTACACTTGTGACTGATATATCAACATAATGACTTACAATTATGTCGCCTCTTTCTTTTGCTTTTAAATAACCTGCTATTTGCAATGAAATCTGTTTAACACTCAACACTGTAAGGCAGTTTGATCTTTCTTGAAAAGATGAAATGGGAAAATTAGCATTTTTCCCCTCCACTAGGAAGAAAATTGGAGAAAATATTTTAGGAAAAACAAACATACAGAAAAGTAAAGCTGCCATGGGTGGGTAATTTAATATGGTGATGTAATTTTCTTCTTCATTCAATCTAAATCACACTTAGCATGGCCTTCCGTACAAATTGTTAAACACATTTCTCTCTTGATCCTGATCCACTGTCTTCTAAAGTAGATTTACAACTTGCTCTATTATTTCAATCAAAATCTCTCCAGACCTAACAGTTGTCAACTCTTTATATTTTAGGATCAGCAGTTAGTTGGGGGTAAAGTGGGTCCTGGTAGAGAATGGAAGGGCTTGTCACAGGAAAAAATTATCTGTAACAATTTTTTTAAATATCGTAAACCTCTGCCTATATTCTCTACTTCAGAGATTCTCTATGCTCTTCTAGGTAAAATTCGTCTTTTTATGTAACTTATAACGACTTTCCTATCAAGTTCACTATGTTGCAGTAAGAATAATTTTAACTGTCAGTGTTACTGTTAGCTTTATAAGCTGTTATCTGGTTTCTAGAATCTGGAAGCTAGATACATCTGAAGCAAATATTCCCTTTACCTGCCAGTAAAATACCTGCCATAATGGTGATTTGTCACAACCAGCCCATTGAGATAACTGTTTATCACACTATGAGCTTTTACACCTTTTATTTTTCTTGAACTCTGTTAATATAAAATAATTCACTTGAGCTCTGAAGTAGACCTTAATTATTGTTTTATCTTACATATTGCAACTCATAATAGCTTATCACTACTCATTTGCACTATTCTGGCCCATCTATCTGTGCCCAACTTCTCCCTCCCTAAACATCAGTTTGGGTTTGCAGCATTTCCTACGTGCCCATGTCGGCAGGCATCAGAAGCACCTGCCTTTAGAGGGCTTGCCACATCTCCCCGGAGCTGCAGGAATCTCTGCAATAGTAAGTTTGCCACTAATAGCTTTCACCAGTCCTCATTCTTTCTCCCCACACTCAAAGTAGAGAATTTATCCAAGGTTTATCCTTTCTTTAATAGTTTGTAATTCCTGATTTACTAATAATTTTGTGTGATCAATCGAGTCCAAATGCTTCCTAGAGGCACTTTTGGGTGTTTATTTGTGGTTTGTAGGCATTAAAACATATCTTTATCGTCTAGTCAGGATTGTCAAGGCAGCCATCTGTCGCTAACATTTGCAGTGGAGTAGCCCACTCCTCTAACTTTCTTTCTCACTTGGGGGCTTTTGAAAGTCTTTCCCTGTACACAGACATGTACCAGAGTAGCTGGCAGCATTATGTTTAAAATATCCAGTTCATTAGGGCCTCATTATTTGCACCTGACAAAAAATTTGCTTAATGATATTCAATGATATCCCACATTCTATTCTTATGGTGCCAAAAGGAGCCTCTGGGTCTTTGGGGCAAGTAAGTAGAGTGAAAGAGAGCAAGTCCCATTTATCAGAGGGCAGAGAGGAGAGAGCTTGAGCTACAGCTGTCAGCAGATTTCCCCAGACACCTGCCCTGGCCCTCTAATGAGGAAAGATCAAACTGGGGGCACAGGATGGAGCCAAATTAGGATGGGAAGAAATGCCATACTCCCCCCTGTAATCCAGATGTCTTGTCCACCTAAATACTGATATCTATGGTATTTGAATCCCGTTTTTTGTATTGGCATCCTGAAAGACTCAAATGATATCATCCATCATTTGTCAGCCTCCCTGCAACAGTCAGGCAACTAGATTGGAAGGGTTTCTGAACAACTGCTTCCCACTCTCACACCACCAACGCACAAAATACTTTCTAGCAGCCTTTAATACACTTAGGAGCATGGTACAAGCAGACCCAAAGGCTCAGAATTTATAATTTTCCACAAAGAGATAAAAGATCAAAGGAACCACCAGTATCTTAAGTTACAACAACAGCTGGGATTTGTTAGATGCAGAGACCCAGGTGATTTTAGGAAGATCACACTAATCACTATGGAACAGAGTAACATCTGACCCACCACTAAGCTTGTAGGAAGAATCCTTTATACTATGTACAGTCTAAAGCAGAAAAAGAAAGATTTTAGGGTCCCTGACAGCCCTCGCACGTCCCGCTCAACATGGTCTCTTTACAAAAGCAACATTTCCTGGACAGTGCCTGTGTTCACTGGACGCTCTCCACTCAGGGATTCATAGGATACAGGTTTGGATGCTATGATGGATCTTTTAATACATCCATATAGACTACTAAAAACCTGAACACTTTCAGACTGGTGTCACAAGCAATAACTTCCAAAAGCAGAATCACTCCTCCCCACTCAAACATTACATAACCTTGTCAAAACACATTTTTGAAGCTACAAACTTCTCTCACTTTCCCATACCCAGCTGTGAAGACAATTCCAAACCACCTTGGCGTTGATGATTAAAAAAATACAAAGGTTACTATTTTTATCTTCAAAGCACTAGGTAAGATAAATTATCTTTCCATCTCCCCATCCCCCTTTTCAAGGGGTTGCAACTACCAATTTCTGGAACATAGCCCACAGTCCCCCTGGCAGACAAGCCATGCATTCATTCAGAATGACCTTCCTTGCTCTTTTCTATTAGGTGTTAATGAATAGCCTCCTGGAGAGAAAAACACATTGAAGCAGACCAGAAACTTAGGACACTTTGCATGTGGTGGAAGTACATAAACTAAAAAAAAAATCTGAAATAACTTTACTCCAGTAGAAACCCCTTGCTTATTTAATAGAAATGCTTCTGAGCTGGTTTCATGTTAACACTTTTTCCATACAACTTCAACGCTAATGACAAAGGCACTTTGAAGCTTTGTCATTTCTGAAGACCTCTCTGAACTAGAGCACTCAGCTTGGAGAGAATGGACCACAAAAACCAATATAACATGGAGCAGTGCAATACCTTGAACAATAAACATATCTAAAAACAAACAAACAAAACCAACCCAACCACACACAGCAAATGAGGCAGCACCTTAACACTTACCCAGCACGTACTGAATCCTCATAGTCCATCAGCAGGAGAACTGCCCTGGCCACACCAGGTGCTCTCACTTTTGGCTGTGGCCCTGGAATTCTGGGATATGTGTTCAGGAGTTACCCCAATGCAACCCAGGAGCTTGTCTGTGTTATTATAAGAGTTTTCACTATTTTGTTAACTACTGCACACCCACAGGATTGGTAAATGTTAACTTCTTACTACTACTTAAATTCTCACAATTGTAAAATTATAGAGGGAAGGAGAGGTGAAGGTTCCTGTTTCCTCTGAGCAGGCAGGTGGGAGCAATTGCCAGGTTTGAAAATCATTGAGTAAACAATTTTCTACAGGCCAGCAGAGACTGAACTATGAAACTATATTTCTTCATATGGGAGTTCCCTAGCACCTCCCTCACTCTGTTGCTCTCCATGACCTCTCAAAGATTGGCTTAGCAATAACATCTGCCAATTCCCTCAGCACCCACAGGGGCATCCCACCTAGGCCTATAGGCTTATGGGTGTCCAGTCTGCCTAAATAATCTCTAACCCCATCCTCCCCAACCAGCAGAAAGTCTTCTCTCTCTCTTGTATCCAAGCTCCGTAGTTCAGGACCAGCCTTAGCAGTAAAGACCAAAGCAAAGAAGGCACTTAGTAACTCTGCCTTCTCTGAAACCAGTCACCAAAGTGCCCACCCCATTCAGCAGCAGGCCCACTTTTTCCCCTCTTGCTGTTGATGTACTTATAGAAGACCTTCCTGTTATCTCTAATATCTCCTGCTAACTCTAATTCCAAATGGGTCTTGGCCTTCCTTGTTGCATCCCTGCATTCTCTAACATTCCTATATCATTCTCATGTGGTCTGATCCTTCTTCCACATTGTGTGTTCTCTTCATCTCTTTAAATTTCCCAAGAGCTCCTTGCTCATTCACATAGGTCTCCTGCCCACCCTCCCTCTTGACTTCCTTCTTATAGGAATACCCAGATCTTTTTCTAAGAACACATCATCAGCTAAAACAAGTTCCACCTGGTGCATCCTGATTAAAGTAAAAGGCACTTAGCATAGCGACCCAGCAGGAATAAAGACTGTTTGGTCCTTTTAGTAAAATTACACATTAGAAAGAAAGGAGAAAAAAAAGGCTTCAAGCTTCAAGTGCATGTGCATACACATGCACACACCCCTGGCTAATTAGCTGAATTTAGAAGTGGAGAGCTCTTAAGCTCTGATTCAGCCCTATGCATGATGCATACACATGATGCATACACATAACACGTAAGGGCTCCTATTTGGCCCTTAAAGGCAAAACTCTGTGCACTTGGCTCCTAGCTGCACTGACACTCTTTTGAGCTGCAGCTTACCTCAACGTAAGGTTCTCAGGCTCCCTCTCTTCATTTGTTTATGCGACTCCTCGCTTTCTTCAATTCACCTATTAACCTCAGGACCTGATTACACTGTTTACTCAGTGGTGTGCTTGTGGTTGTTCAGAAATTTAAAATGGAAAAATCTATAAATGATGAAAGAAAGTTAATGTTTTTGTTCTTATTTTAACTTTTACGTCTGGGGTTTTTTTTCCTAGATGTGAAGTCACTGATCAATTTTTAGGGAGTTAGTGGTAGATGCTTATAAAACCAATGATCCTTCTCTTCTTACTGCTTGCCAAATTGCCTTGGCATAGAAGCAGAGGAGAAGACACAGACATTTTAAAAATTAACCTCTAGGGACTTCAGCACTGTGTTAGTTTGGTCTGATTTGTTTCTGATGAACCCATCTTATCCATAATTTATCATTTTATTTTCCTGTAGGTGCTTAAAAAATAAAGTCTATTAATCATTCTAGCAATTCAATAGGTATTAGGCGTACTGCTCTGACATTCTCTTTCCTTCTTCCCTTCACAGACATCAGTCTGCTCTTCCTACAAGTATTTGACCTTTTCAGCCTCTTCCCCACCTCACCTGTTCTCCTGGAGTTCAAGAGCCTCATCACCATCGATTCCACTACAGGGCAAGGATATTTCAAGTACTTTTGTGGATCAGGATGCTAATAACACAAGCTGTCATCTCCAGCCTCAGAATATCCTGATCACCTAATTTGACCTCCTATCTAAACCTTTGCTCAATAATAACCATAATTCTTAGTCACTTGATCCAGTTAGTAATCCAGTTCTTTATTCTGTGTAAAATATATTCTGAAGAAAGTTCAAAGGGGAAAAAAAAAAAATGAAGGAAAGAAAAGAATAACTGGTATGCTTTTTTTTTTTTTTTCCCTCCAAAGCTAAAGGAGCTGACACAATCTTCTCCCTCATGGTTGTAGTTATAAATAACACACAGGCATCAGAATGTTTAATAGTTCTTTTGCCAAGCAAGGAGTGTTTTTAGATAAAGTACCATAGCTTTTGTTCTCTTGCATTAGGACTGAAAAATCACATTGCTGCATAAGTGTCAGCATCTTGATGCAAAACATAGAGAAGGTGCTTCTATGTATCAGCATGATAAAGCAGGAAGCAGTGCCAGTGCTTTCTAGTTAGAGCAATTTAGAAAGCAGTGTTATATTTCCAGCTCAGTTAGCAAAGCTGTACTTAAAAAGGATGAGTTTATTGGCACAGGCAGGAATAAAACTCCATGCTGCTATCACATTTTTCTCCTTCTCTGGCTTACCTTTTAGAATGGTTTACAATTCATTCCTTTTATATATCCATTTCCCAGTTGAATAGGACCAGTAAAAAAAAAAAATCATACTTTTTTCTTGGTTTCAAAATTTTCATGTAACTGTATTTGTAAAAAGAGTCTTACCTAGTTTTCTACTAACAACATCATATTATGCCTAAAGAATTTGAATTGCATATAAAATAATATATAAAAATACTGAAAGGATTCATATCATAGCATGAATTTCTTGCTGTAAGCATCATAAAGCCTTTTTTTAGTTAGCTTTCATTTCTTTCTTTTTTTCTCTATACAATTTTTTCCTTTGGAAATCTCCCTACAACCTGTGAGCCAAATGGCTGTGTCTATTGAGCAGTGCAAAACTCTTGCTTCAAAACTGATTCTTTGTTTGCAAAGAGCCTTCCATTTTCCATGGTCACTTTTGGACCTGATCCTGTAACCTATAACACTTTACTCAGATAAATAATTCCTTTAAATTCAATGAGGCTATTTTTAATGGAGGACACAGAATGCAGGATGTCTAAACTGTACCTACAAAATTTAAGCACCGAGTATATAGAATTTAGTACGTTCAGAAGGTTTTTATAGTTCTTATAAAGTTTTTTTCTTAGTCCAAAGTCCATGATAATGTACTCATTTATCAGAAATAGAGCTAGTGCTTATTTTAATGAACAGAAAGGGAGGGATTGCATGTAAAAATGTACACTGGAACTTTTATTAATACTTGCACTATATTATCTGCTGTACTAACAACACAATAGACCTTCCTATTTCATGTCATTCATCCTGTAGCTAAGCGCTGTATTTCTAAACCTTGGCATATTTTTATACATATGAGGAACCTTCAGGGGAAAATTACCATTGTTTGAAGATGGGAGGTCATTACTGTCAGTTGTAATTGCTCTGCATGGCCTTGTCATTCTGCTCTTCTCTCCCTATCAGGCCAAGATGTGAAATCAGCTTTAACAGGGAAAAACGACCAGTCACTTAAGATCAAAATTAGTTGACCACCCATGGTATTCCCAATCACCTTTATTCTAAAAATAGCAAGTGAAGGGCCAGTAAATAACTGTGTATTAAAACAATAAATGCCCATATTCATTAAAGAATAAATGCACTACAAATTGGTCTTTATCATCTCTATCATAAGAGCTACTTGGAATTTTTTTGAAACTCTCTCACTGGAGTACTCTCATTAGAAAAATGGTCTGACATCCAAGATTAGTTTCTGATCAAAAAGAGAAAATACCATTCTAGAAGGGCAAAATATCTCAAGTTAAGCTTCCCATTCCAATACAGGTTTAGCTATTAATAAATAAGTTTCCAGTAATCTCTTTTGAGTGTAGACAATTAAAAGCATTGACCACAGAGCAGCCTCACAGTTAGAGCAGTTGTTTTGATATGAGTCATAATTAAAATCCTTACTCAAAGAACATCACAGCATGAATCATCTTTAGTCCAAATTAGTACCCCAAGCTTATAAAAAACTTTCCCCACAGTTGCAAACTGCTACTAAATTATTCTTTTCTTTTCCCAAATGCCTGCACATGTCATGTTTTCTAACTCTTTCAGAGTTCTCTCCAACTTGTTTATAGCTTTTGTAGCACGATGCTTCAGCCTAGACAAGTATTTCAGCTGAAGCCTCATCTTGCTGAGAATGCCAAATAATTACTTTGTAGATCTTTAAGCTTTATATGCAGAAACAATTTCATATAGGGATTCAGCAAAATACTTAAATCCAGTTAAAGCTAAGAATATATTTCAGTAATTTTCTAAATTTTATCCCAAGTATCTTGCATTATTTAAATATTGTCATAACTGACAGTATTTTAACAAGGAAGCATTATATTTACAGTAATTGTAAATTCCTACCCCAAGCAAAAAGTCTCATAGTCTCAAGTTATCCCTGAAAAAAAAAAAAAATCTTCAAATTGTATCCCAGTTTATGAAACTTCAGTGACTCGGACTGAAAAAATTGAAAGAGATTTTTAAGAACTTAAACTTTTCTAGGAACTAGAAGCAAGCATAGTCACTAGTAACTAATGTATTTTTAAAAAAATATAGCTGCCATAGATATACATATAGCCTGTATTTCTAATGCAGACTGAGAAATAGGCGCAGAGATCACTGATGTCTACTGATGAATGTCCACCGGCAAATTGCTTTATGCATTCCGTTCCCACGGTTCGACATAATCCAAGCCAAGATGGGCAAAGATTTCTTCCTCACTTCCAGCTTTGAGAAAGATCCTCTGTGAAAGAATTAAAAAAAAAAAAAAAAGTAGTCAATAAGAGTGTTAGAAGAAAATTTCAATTGATTCTGCTGTTTAAAAACAACGTTAAATTTTGACAGTTCTGCCCATACTATCTTCAACAGAATACATTCTTTCCATCACCATGCTCAAGGGCGATCTTGAAGTGTGAAAACAAGTTAAAAAGTAGTTCTAATGCTGCAGACCCTTTTATTACTAGTGTCTAATTTATGACTATTTTGATTTTTGAATTCTATGTCCATAAGAATAAGAACTAAAATAAAACCTACATTTCCCTGCCAAGAGGGTAAAAAGTTTGACCTTCTTAATAAGATCATTTGTTTTACAGAAATTACTGTGGTAATGTGCTCTATAGATGCATTCAAGATGATCCCCCAGTAACACTGAGTATATATATTCTCTGGAATCCATCCTAAGTTACTCTGTTTTTCTCTTTTTTGGAAAATCACTGCTATAAGTGACATAACGGAGATTTAGAACTGACATGCCTCACTTGTACTCCACTAGAGCCCAAAAAACAGTGAATCCAAGACTTTCACATTGTTGTCAATGGCACTGCATTAAGACCCCCAATAAAAGCATTGAGTTCAAGCAGTGAGGCACATCATGTGGATAAGACCTTTTTCACTACAGTACATAGCAAAAGTGCTTAGCAAGGTATATGAAGTTCTTTCCACAAAGCCCAAATAAGATCATTTCCATATGCAAATATGCTATATCAGAAATTTGAGGGGAAAGGTTTGGTGCATAGTTTCAGGGCCAAACATGATGTGGCTTTTGGCTTTAATAACTGTAGATGAAAAGCTTTCTTTCCTTTTTTTCTTTTTTTTTTTTTTTTTTTTTTTATTTTTTTTTTTTTTTTTTTTTTTTTTTTTTTTTTTTTTTTTAAGATATTTTGTCCTCCCGCATGAAGTTGTCAGTATATAAATATTTAGCATATCACATATTGCTAGAGCAGGAAAAACTGAAAAATAATCATATAGCCATAATGAATTTCTGGTTCAAAATATTGTCTGTAAACTTGCTTTTATGGCCTAAACAATCATGCATTTTATTTCTAGTAAGTTTAAATGACAAAGTATAGAATAAAAATTATCTACGGAAGACTCATTAGGGAAATTATGAATTTTTTTTTTCATCTTGAAAGAAAAAAAAAGAAAAAGAGAGGAGGGAGAGGAGGAAGAGGAGGGATTGAACACTGCCGTTTAAGTGGCATTACCAGACATATTTCTTCCCTACAGATGTTCTGGAAGGATGGGATTTTTTTATTATTATTTATTTTTAATTGTTTTAAAACTATTATTATGAACAAGGGAGGCAATCCATACACACATTATTGGAGAAAAAGAAAAAGAACTTCAACCTGTAGATGTATGTTATAGATACTGTTTAATATAAGCACTGCATATCTCTGGAACTCTAAATTACAACCCATATTTTTTGTTCTGTCACTATATATTTCTGCAAGCAAAACTTATTTCATTTGCTTGACAGGGAAAATTTCTAATACAAAGGAGCTGATGCTCAATACCACTCAGTAGTTGCAAGCCACGTTTCTAATTGAATGTCTCGTTGATATCTGCCAACTGCTTTGGAAATGTGTTATTAATGTTAATCATAACCTATTGTTTTGCCTCTTTGTCAATCCATGCAGAGCTTATGCAGCGATATAAATTTGATTATTGCTTTCAGTACTGTTCTTTCTTCCTTTTTCTTTTCTTTTTCCTTTATGTTCAGGAGAAGTAAATAATGAACTGCCTGCCCAGTTGTGAAATTTTTGCAGCTTCTTACTGATCGACAAAACAGCCAAGACATGCCCAGTGAATATCAAGCAAACCCCCCACCTCACCCAAAACCAGAACAAAAAACCTCTGAAGCAGCTGCTATCACTCTGATATTATCCTATTTAATGAATTTGCCTGTTTCAATGGGTTTAAATATTATATTTGAAGTGGTAAACATGACCGTTAACTACATTTAATGGAGAATAGCTGCCATCCAAATCTTTTCAGATGTGAATTGCTACCTCTTATTTTTCATTCTGGCCTTAACGATCAATATTCCTTTTGATAAAACAGAACCAGAGAGCAAAGACACAGAGCTAGCAGTATGTGAGGGTTGCACACCTAGCGCTGCCCAAGTTCAAAGAGTTGTGGCACTGCTCCTGTTGTTGTTTGGTTTTCCTTCACATTTTACTACAGAGAAAACATAAAGAAAACTACCAATAAATAGAGAAGATTTCTACTTTTAGACATATAGATCAAGATAGGCCAACAGTGCATCTTTCTTTTGAGGGCCAGGTACTGTTTTTAGTAATTGTGTGTATATATATGTATATATGTACATATACATGTATGTACACGTGTGTATATATATAATTTAAATGAAAAATTGAAAGCACTGAGGAATCCCTCAAACCTCCTTCCTGCCTCCGTTTTGCTAAAGTCTCTTTAACTTACATAGGTTAAACTTACATATCAAGACAGGAAACTTTAGTACTCCCTTAACATGTGGTTAGCAATTTATCCTACAGAATAAAAGATATTCCCCAAAATCTGAGATTACTGGAAAAACTCATGTAGAAATTCTTGATTTGCACGTGAAACAACAGATCCTGCTATTCTATGAACATTTAGGCCGCAGGATAGTAAAGCTGATAGAACAACCTGTATTTTCAGTGAACCTAGATAATTCTTTGAGCCGCTATAATGAAATCGTGCAGCTTGCACACTCAGTCCATACTTGCCCCTGTTGGGGCCATCCATCTTGCTTTCCACTGCTGAGTTATTTATTACAACTGGCCAATATAAATAATGCTCAGCCACCGTGGTGTTTCCTTACCTACTTTTCCCCATCTCAATGGGAATTTATGAAGTTAGCCTTTGAAAGCAGGTAATGCAAAACAGTAACCAGTAGGAGCATGTACACAGTATTAGTAAAGAGGGTCTTATTAGTAAAGAGGATTTAGTGCCTCTGAACCAGTATCTACTGGAAAGCAAACTCCTTCAAGTTGGTACATACAAAGTATGTGCAGTATTATGTGTGCAACTCCTCCGTTTTGAAGGCGAGACAGTTGAAATTTTGTGATGCAATTCTTGATTTAAATCCTTGTCATCCTTTGCATTAGCCAAAAAGCCAGCTATATCTATAGAGTTTCCTGTATCATTGCTGGCCTAACTCTAATTAATTGGTTTTTGGGGGGGTTTTTTTGTTTTTTGTTTTTTTTTTTTAAAACAGGCAGGCACACGCACACATATTTGAGAGTTTGTTTTTGAATGAGTCATAGAAAATGAAGCCCTTTCCAAGTCCAAAAACCCCCATTTTACTTTTCATACCCTTTTCACAGAGCCCATGTCTTCCTTGCTGTACAGCAGTAATTCAGGGAGGATGCAGTAATACCCCAGTGGATTTCATTATCCTTTGGAAGCCTATGGCACCGTGCAGGAGGCAAACCTTCTTTTGCAAGAAACCCTCAAGGCCATAATCATTAAGGTCCCTCTGGACTCTTTCTGGCACACCGTTTCATCAAATAAAGTGGGAGTGAGACAAACATGGACCGAGTATTGCCAACAATATTATCTTAACAAATTAGGTAGGCAGCTTTTGATAAGGCTTGGCCTCTGGACAGGTTTTGAGGGATGTCATTAATTTACCATATATGCCATATAATTTACTCTAACCTTTCATTTTTATCCCAATAATGTTACATACTTTAAAAGAACAACCTCTTACATAGGGTAGTTTGTGATTTTCTCTTTTCAATGTGGTCTGCTCTCACTATCTTTTTTATGTAGAGTATGGCAGGTGACATCTATCTACATTAGCTTAATTACCTTACTATTTGCTCCTCATTTATAAGTTATTAAAATGGAGCTATAAGTGGCAGCATGATAATTTGTAATAAATTCAGTATACTGAATGATAAACACCAGGCAGATTAAGCCTCCATCTCTTCACATGTCGGGAATTATCACAGTGGCAGTAAGCATGACAATGACAAATAAACAAAGGAAGAAAAGAGGACAGACTGTCATCTGAAAAACTGGAACTTAACTGCCCATTGTGCTTGGCCCCAGTCCACTTTAAATGTCTGTTTTATCAGTAAAGTCAAGTCTAGATGAAAGCTGGTAACAGCAGCATTTGCTTAATAAACCACAGTTAAAGATACTACAATGCATTTGAAAGTATCTTACACATCTATTTGTTGCCTCAGAAATGCTCAGTGCATTAAAGTCTTTTTTTTTTTCTTTAAAAAAAATATTTTTAGGAATAATACAGAGATGGTGCTAGTAATGTTGCTTGCAGTATCTTGCAAGATGTGAAAGCACATCTCTAGATAGGAAAGGCCAGTGGAGCAGTACACTCATACCCAGCTTACAGAACACACTGACAGAGGTTTACTATGTTAAAAGTGAAAAGATGCTATTTCTCCAAACATCTGAATCGTATTAAAAGATATAAATAGCTGTAAATGATTTTATCACTAAATACAATGCTCATACAAAAGCAGTGGTGCTGTTTGAACCAAAGCACAGTCCCTATGTGGAATAAATCAAAGCCCCATCAAAAAGCACGCGAGGCTGGCTATAGGATTGCCGACCTGTTAACAGCTTTAGTCCCACCTGCTTTTCCAGGGTAGCCTTTGGTACCGTATCAAGATAAAAAAAATTTACTTCAGCCACCAGGCAAAGAGCAAGAATAAAAGGGTGCCTAGAACAGAATTTAATAAAGGAGGGAGGAGAAGCCATAACTAGCTAAACTTTTTTTTCCACATCTTAATAAAGACTTGAAATTGACTGAATAATAATAATTTAAAAAACTAACTGGTTTTTGTTTCATCTTAATGGATTTCTGCAAGAACGTTTCCGAGAGTCTGGCGCAGATGGTGACCTGCTGACGTGGCAAAAATAGCTGCTGGGGGAAAGGTGAGGAAGAATGCTGCAAATTTACAGTATTTCAACTACTTTCTGTTCAAAATAGTTTACTAGCAAAGAGAAATTTCCTATACACCCCACCTTCCCCAAATTGGAAGTCAATGCTTCCTGCACACTGCAGCAGCAATTGCTTACAGACAAAGCTTGTGCATTGCTAACTGATCCAGCCAGCATCCCTGCGGGATATTATCCACATGGTTTAAGAAAACTGGCATAAGCTGCATCAGATTTCAAAGAAAAGAAACGCTTTGTTCAGGTTGTTGCCATATACTTGTATCATGAATTTTCTAGATTTCTTGTATTTGAATTTTCTACGTTAAAAGTGAGCAGTCCTTGATTAGATTGATCATTAATACAACAGATGTAAGTGAAAACTAGCCCCTCTCAAGCCTATTTTTCCCAACCTTTCCTGAATATCCATCTCCCTCCTATTTTCTATGCCCTCCTATGCATAATTTGGATCATTGAGTATTACCACAACCAGAAAATACAGCTTTGGTTTAAATGCCAACAAGGATTCTTATGGTACTGTACACAATTCTTTACAAATCTGGCTGTTTGTGCAGAGCGGCAGAGCTCTGTGAGCCTGCACAAGCTCTGCGTGTTTATGCACCTGCACGAGCGGTGATGCCCCTGCAGGAGCATCTCCCTCAGCCATGCAAAGCCATCGTGCCCTGGAACACAGCCTACCTTTAGTACCAGCACCAGCTCCACTCCTGTTTTACTGACAGATATTACTTGAGATGAAGGTACACTTTGCACAGTGCTCAGATCAGCAGCTATTTTCCTTTTCTAGACCACTGATAACTTCACAAGATAGAATGTTATATTTCTTTATGGAAAACATGAATCTACTCAGGGCTTGTTTAGCAAATACCGATTTACTCCAGTTACAGGCTCAGAATTATGTAACACAATCATAGAGAAAGAGTTACAGCAGATCCATAAGTTCCTGCAACACACTGAGCAATATAAGCCTGAGCACCTTCAATGTGCAGTGGAAGTATAGGAATACAGAGTACTATCAATCCATAAAATAGTGGTTACTTCTTTGAAATCGTTAGCTCACTCATTAAGGTAGACAGCATGGTAACCAGTAACTTTCACGGCTAGCTAAATGATTTTCCCATTACAGAAGACAACAGCAAGAAAAGAAAAGCTAAGCAAAGCAATTTCCAGAGAAAAATGTGCACCGATCTCTCATTATATAAGGGGTTTTAAAACATCATATTCAATGATTATGTTGTGTAGTATGAGCCTTATCAGGAAGTAACATAGGAAAAAAAAAAAAAATATCGAACTTCTCATTGCTCCTGATATTCCTACAGCTAGCCAGCCATCTTACTCCATCAGTAGGCAGGGAGATGATATTCTCAGAATAAGGTACTGCTTAATGAGGAAAGCAGACAGAATCAAGCCCTAAGGAACCATTCAATAATTCCGCACTAATACCTTTTACTCTGAATAGTATTTATCTTCATTATGCTCAACAAATTTTTTTACATTTTCTTATTGATCTGAGCATCTTTCATTTACTTCCCTAAGCAATATAACTAACCACCATCAGGTGTTGTTACTTCTATCTTTTTTTCCAATTTTTTCCTATTTGCTTTTGGAGAGATTTTGTTCTGAGACAGGGTGTTGGCGATTTTAGCTTGCCTTGTAATTAGGCATTTTGCTAAATATTTATGCTGTGTTTATGAATGAGACTATCAACAGTACAATTTCATGATAATTATAGACCACAAATCCTGAAGTACTAATTGTGCTGGCAATGTAAAGTATTTCATCGAGTTCAACAGTAATGTTCCACGGCACTGTGTATATGCTGTACTCTTTCTCTCTGATGATATCATAAGGGTTTTCAGCAGCAAATAATTTGAAGTGCCTCTGACATTTTATTATGCTCCAAATGTAAATTTCATGTTAAACTGGTATTTTCTGTAGTAATATGCACATTATCATGCCTGCTTTAATCAGGTCCTAATCCAGCTACAAATAAGATGACAAATAAGTCAGAGGGAAAAACGAGTCTTTGAAATGACATTATAACAAACCATGATTGAAAAACAGTATTACAGGCCTTACACATTGACTCAATACCCCCAGGCAAAATCACGCGTAATGATATTGATGCAAAACAGTGCAGTGGAATTTATTCTAATAATTCTGGGCATGAATATATTTTGAATCTAATAGAAACCAGAATCATAAATTCTCATTCCAATTTATGACTGACACATCCTGTGCTTTTAATCAAAAGTGCCACAGTTGAATGTTTCACTCTAACTAGTCTATAAACTTCAGTTATTTTTCCTTTTAAATTTCTGAACAACCACAAATCGATTCCTTGAGTAAAACAGATTAATCAGGCTCATATGAGAATATCCTAGGCAGCTATCCTAACAAAACATCTCCAGGCTTAAGGTAATCCTTCGCCTTCCTGCATACAATCAAAGTACTTATTCCAAGTAGGCTTGATGAAGGAGAAACAAAAAGTGTTGAAGAGCTGGTATTTGGTACTTTGAAAAATAAAACATTAAACAACATTAATATTATTTTTTGGTTTAACTGTAGGAGCACTTATTTTCATTTGATAGTGTCAATCTGTAAACCCAAACCAGTACAATTCTCCAGCTAAAATGATGGATGCATGGTTGCTTTATCGCAAGACACTAAATAGCTGTATATCTATCACCCATTACAATTTTAACAATTACCTATGTTCTGCAATGAAGACAATACTATATTACCATTCAGAATACTAGAAATTATTTTCAGTTTTGGGCACATAAAGTCAATAGGAACTTAGAACTTCCTATCTAACAGTTAGGTTAAGTTTTAACATGCTGAATAACAAAGTCATGTACACAAAGAACAGAACTTCCTTGCAAATAATAGGAATATTGGATTTTTTTGCCCCTATAGTTCTCTGATGATCTGCATCCTGTCATAAAGTCACTGAAATGATTAACTGGACTACTTGTTTGTATTTCTGTTTTGCTTGAAAGCTGTTATATTTACAGTAGCTTTGCCTTGTCAAATACTGTTTATCTGGCTCATTGTATTTTATAATGCTTCAATGCTTTATAAGGCTTCAAAAGAATGACTGAAACAACAAAAATGCACAGCACCCCAGGTCTTATAAAGCACAAGTTGAGTGTAATTCATATAGGGTTATTATAAACAAACCTCTTCAAAAGAAGCTTATTAAAATTGCAAAGTCAAAGACCTGCAATTTAAGGAATCCCTGGCTGTGGCTGATTGCATTTTACAGTCCTGTATAGGACTAGCGCACAGTCTTTTGCCTGCCTCTTTTCACTTCACTCCTTGTTGAATGACCCAGTTTGTTCTCCATCCTGCAGCTTCTCCTCAGACTCCCCATGTGCTGAGGAGACTCATTCCCTACTGCCTCGTGCAGCCTCTCCTAAGCTCTGCCCTTGCTCATCCAGCCCAGATTCCATTCTCACTCCCACTCCATATCCCATTTCTCTCTCTGGCCCTTCACTCCTACATTTTCCAGCTTCCTCTCTACCCAGCCTCTTCTTAATTGGTTCCTCTCTTTAAACAGAACATGTGAGGTTACATTACTTGTCCCAAATTCAATAACATTCCTGAGCACAGGTGAAATGATTGACTTGAAAATTATTTGCTCAGTGCTACCCTAGAAACTAATATAGTCAAAATATTTTGAATCTGCACATAGGTATTCATTTTAAGAGCCTTCTCTTTTCACTAGCAATCCAGGTTTGAACACACCATGCAAAGGGAAAAACAGCATTTAGGTATATTTATCTTTCTGTTAGGTGTTCAAATTGCTATTACAAAGGGATTAAATTTAGATAAATATATACATGAATTACAGGCTTTATAAAAATGACCTATCATATGTGATTTGTAAGATATTTAAACTGCTAAGAGAACACTGGGGGGAAGCAAACTTTGGAAGAAAATGCATAATCATTTTTTATTTATGAAGGGTAAAAAGTAGATTAGTTTAATTCTTAATTATTAAAAACAGACCAGGTGCAAAAAGAACAAATCCCCCAAATCCCATATTCAATTGCCACTTTGCTTGGAGAGATAAAAGAATTGGAAAGAAAATGAAAGTGTGTGCATCTGTTTACATTGACTCAGTGTTTTGCTGTAGTAATGATTATATGAAAGCTGGAGTAATGATTATGTGAAGAACTCTGATCACATAGGAAATCAATATCATAAACTTTGGATCTTTATGTTTACTTTAGTTTTAATCCAGTCATTATTGCAGCCATCTAAAGCAAACTCTGCAGCTGCAGCATGTTTAATTCATCAAGACGTTGAAGGCTGACTGTCTCACTGTTATAACTTCATAATTTTAGAGCAGCATCTGCCAAAATAAGACTTTAACAGTCAGTTTTTAAAGAATCTTTAAAAATGTCTCCTTAACTCTGAAAAATAAACTTCTGCAGTTATCATCCTTCAGTGAACAACCCTGGAATAAACATTCTCAGATGACAAAAAAAAAAGTAATTTTGAGACTGTAGCTATTAAACACATTGTTAAACACACACAAGAATACTACATGTCTTTACATGATAAAATGAAGCATGGAGTCATAGCCAGCTCTTCTTCCCAGGGATATGTGTTTCTGAGATGTCACATGCTGGATCAAGACCCAATGCATGGAAAACAAAATGGGCTTTTTGTCAAGGGATTTGTCCAGAGAAGGAGGGAGGGCAGGTCACAGCCCAGCCACCTGCAATGGCTGGCTTCCACAGGGCAGCCCCTCCTGTACTATCCAAGTCCTGTGCACCTATAGTCTTCCTTATAACTATGTTATCTGTGGTTTTTAACTTTGTGTATGAATGTACTAACTAACAAATCCAACACAGGGACATGAATTTTCCCACCAACACAGTCACTGTCATTACAACCTGTTAATCCCTAGAGTTATTCAAATATATCTAGTTTAGACTGTTGCTAAATCGTACCACATTTTGCCATCCTTAACCATATTTTATTGATGACCTGCTGCTTACACTCCTTTTTTTCTAAATCCACTACATCAAAGACTTTTCAAAAATTGTATTAGTGACGCTTGGCCATGGCTTTTACTGCCAGTACTTTTGCTTTTGTTTCATGCCCATTCCTGTAATATGGCTTGTGCTTGACTACAACTGATTGATTGCCTTTTATTGCAAAAGGTGAGTTTTCCTCCTTACCATTTTCAGCTCTTACTCCTTCGTCACTACAGTTGCCTGCTTCA
This sequence comes from Eudromia elegans, assembly GCA_003342815.1. Classification (NCBI taxonomy): domain Eukaryota; kingdom Metazoa; phylum Chordata; class Aves; order Tinamiformes; family Tinamidae; genus Eudromia; species Eudromia elegans. The sequence continues at coordinate 3,051,405 of PTEX01000022.1, read as the reverse complement.
ATGGGCTTTGTGTTGGCAGCATCTACACAGAATCTGGTCTGCTCTGCTGTAGTGCCCTCAGCCCCTCTCAAGCAGACCCCTGGTTGTGAAAACTTGCAGCCTGCTATTCAAAAAAGACAACTGTGTTCCAACTTTTCCATAGATTAGGTTAGGACTAGGGAAGAACTAAAATAACAGGCTGAGTTACCAGGAATTTTCAAGCACTTAGTTTTCAAGTTTTATTTAAAAAGAAAAGCTAAACAAAAAAGTAAGACACCAGAGAATATTGCAAAAAATACTGACTGCATTTATATTAAGTTTTCCACTGTTTGGGCACTGGAGCATAACTTCTCTATTTTTGCAGCACCTTCTGATTCTACACCCTAGCTCAGTAACAGGGAAAGCAGCACACACTTCGTGCTCTGTAACCGTATCTAACTTCTGCCTTCGTTAACTTGCTCCACAAGAGACAAATCCTGCCCAGACCACGGCAATGCCACCTGCTAGGAGAGCTCGAGGCTGTGGCTGTGCAGCACGCGGGGAGAAAAGGACAGAGAATTTATCACATCCCAGCTCTTCCAGCCTCTGTTGCAGACCTCATTACAGAGAGATTACTTGCAGGAATAAGCAAATAATCTGTTTGGTCAAATACTTTCTGATTACTTGTGCTCTTCATGTTCTTTTAGGGTTTATTCTAGTAGAGCTACACTGCCTTCTGTCTTGCTTTGGACACCTTTTCCGTAGATGGATTATACTCGTTGCATTTTTGTGGCTAAGACAACCTTTAAACCCCTAGAAGCAGATTAGGATAAAGGATGCATTTATGGAACAAATTCAAATTGAGATCTTTAAGATGAAAACGTTCTTCCTGAACTAGTCTGGTCTGTCATAAACAGTAAGAATAGCTGTACAGGGCTGTACAGAAAGCCAGCCAAAAACAGTAGTAACAAGCCCTGGACCAGTATATATGCCCTCTGGGGATATTCTCCATTTTTTATTCTATGCTAAATTCTCTTCTTAATTGGGCTAGTTAGCTTGAAGGCAACATCAAAATGTTTATTTAGGTTGCACGCACACCTACATTTGGCTTTGCAGATACATGCAAATTAAAAGGGGGCAAGCCTTTCTTCAAGGGTTAGTGGAGAGTTTTGTTAAATAGGAGGGCTTTCTGAAGACAAGGGACTTGGGCAATCCAGAGGGTGATTAGTGGATGCCTGTCACCTTCACAGAGCAGCACTAAGAAATCCCAGCAAAACTTTTGCCTCATATTTATAGCAATTTCCAGAAGAAAAATAAATCTACTCAAAAAAATATTGTTCAAGATTTTACTGTTTTTGTTGCAATTGTAGGGCAATTAATATTTTGCAAAGCTGGATCTCTTTAAGAAGTTTTCAGGGCATCTTTTGAATTTGTTATTGACAGTAGTTATGTAAACCACCACTCTAGCTATTGAATAACAACAACAAAAAAAAGCATTTAATTCCATCCAAGTTCACACAAAGGTTTTTAAATGCAAAACTGTCATCAATCATATACACTCTTCTGCATATAGTGTCATTTTTTTCAATATTTCTTTAACAATAGAAAACATTACTGCAGCTATTTCACATCTTAAATTTTCAGAGGACAAAAGACTAATAACTGCTTTCTACCCCAGTGACTTTTCAAAATAATTTTGAGCTTGTAACTTTATCCATACAAAAACTCAGCAAGCTACAATGCTAGCGTAAGAACATTCATATGCTAATAATTTAATCAATTTATTATACACTAGGAACACTGGCTGCTCTTTTACAGAAAAGCAATACTAATTATTTACACCATTTTATTTCACTGTCTTGAATTGATGAAAGTAATAATTGCAGTTACAAGTGATTTTTGGAACATTATTGTGAAAAGTATATAGATTTATACAAGAAATTTTAAATACTACAAGATAAGCCTAGTCCTCAGCTCCCATAATCTGGCAGAGAATGTCAGCTAGTGGCTATGCAAGCAGAAAGAAGGAGATACTTTCTAGAAGGCCATGATCCATCTGAGGAGTTGTTCTATACATCATTCCTAAAATTCTCCCTTCACAAAACATGGATAGAGAATTACCTGTAGCATCTTATTTCTTCTATCCCATCCTTCTTCTTACCCCACCTCTCATTCATCTCAGCTTCCACACTGACCCTGGTGTACTCAAAAGATAATTGAGGAAATATATCATTAAGAACTTCTAGCACCAACCATCAAAACTGGACTACGTAGAGGCTTTGTCTTATGAAAAGGAAAATGACTGCAGACTTCTGGCAGGTTGAGAAGTCACTCTGAGAAACTGTTGTGCAGCAACGACTGTCAAGAGCACCAAAATACACCTTGAATAAAAGAGCAATAGAGAATCCCACCACAGCTGCAACTGGGCGAATGTGAGAAGTGCAGAGGACAAGTAGCAAACCTTCTTCTCTGTAGTAACAAGGAATAGTTTCCAGCAAAATCCAGAACAGAAGAAAGCAGTTTACTTTCTGATAATAGGTTCTGACGTCTTTGGTAATAGCATTATTTTTCAACCAGTTTAGGTAAGGGAGGTTAACTATGAAGTACTAGTTAAAATAGTTTAGATATACTGTATTTCATAGAAGTCAATTTTTCAAGGGTGGAAGTGGTGGGGGTTGCTAGTTTGCACAACAGAGAGGATCTTTCAAAAACCTCATTCGTACTCATGAAGGTTGTGGAACAGTTTGTTCCCTATGGTCATCTCTGCACAATAGGAAGAAATGTGCTGGCTGAGGAACAACTGGATTACAACTTCTTAGGATTCCTAGAAAGGCAATTCTAAGGAAATATATTTCTATTTAAGATGAGGACAACCCACAACAAACATGGCAGTGCTTTGTGTACAGAACTGCTCAGCAAAACAGCAAAGCTTGTATCAAATCTGTTTTTGTGGGCTTTTTTCGTATTTTCCTACACTGAGTGTTCCTGAAAATCCAGTCAATAATCAAAATGTTGCCCTAAGGAAAAAAANAAAAAAAAAAAAGAGAGAGAGAAAAGAGAGGAGAGAGAAAAGAGAGGAAAAGAGAGAGAAAAGAGAGGAAAAGAGAGAGAAAAGAGAGGAAAAGAGAGGAAAAGAGAGAGAAAAGAGAGGAAAAGAGAGGAAAAGAGAGGAAAAGAGAGGAAAAGAGAGGAAAAGAGAGGAAAAGAGAGGAAAAGAGAGAGAAAAGAGAAAAAAGAGAGAGAAAAGAGAAAAGAGAAAGAAAAGAGAAAAAAGAAAAAAGAGAAAGAAAAGAGAAAAAAGAAAAAAGAAAAGAGAAAAGAGAAAAAAGAAAAAAGACAATAAGAAAAAAGTAAAAGAAGAAAGAAAAAAAAAGAAAAAATATTCCAGTAGAATTGACCAGGTGCTTTTAAAAACATAAGTCTATTTGGGCTCCTGCTGACGTGCCTTTCTCAATAGTTTGCCTCAGAGGCTACTGGGAGCCTAGATCTAGGCTAAGTGCTTTTAATTACATCAAAGCCTACCTCCCATGAGCTTATTAGCTCCATAATCCTGGAGCAGCCAGCCAAGTTGGTCACCTTATAGCTTGTAGCCCCAAGAGCTGTCTGATCTTCGAAGGTTTGTAACAGTTTGGTGTGTGAATTATTTCCAACACAGAGATTCCAAAAGCATTTCCCTTTACAGAAAATATCATCATTTGAACTTTCTCCACCATCAGGAACGAAGAAAAAAAGAGAATTTTGAATTATCGAAATTCTTCATTAGGCATTTGCTCTTTCTCCTACTTCGAAAGGCAAAATGCTGAACGATAAAAACCTTCATGAAACTGAACTAGTTTGTGCCACAGTGGATAATGATTTATCCTTAGTAAACATCTGCATTGTGGGAATCAGACTTTCTGTTGAGAAGTGGGTTCAGAGGAGGTTAAGTGGTTCTGTTAAAACCAGAGAGAAGAATTTGGTGTATCTGGGACTGAAGCTGCAGGCGAACACTCAAACCTCGGGACCATCCTACTGCCTCAGGCCACACTAGTACATTTATGCCCTCTTTAGTCCACATAGTTGTCACCATGTGTCAAAATGCTTTTTCCTTCTCATGTTGCTTTTTTTTTTGAGAGTTATCTCAGGCTTAAAAGGTGAATCAGAAAACTTAAAAGGAAGAGGAAAACCTGAAAATTGTTTCAATTTGCCCTCCAGTGTCACATATTTGAAACAGATACATGATCTTTCGGCTAGCTATGACCATGGCAGCCTACCAGCTTAACACAGCATACTCTTACAAACAGATCTGGGAAAAGGCATGTGTACTGGCCAAGAGAGGATTTACTGCAGCAGAACAAAAGGTAAAATCAAGTAGATCATCTCATGTCTGCATGTAAATGCCTTGCCCACAAATTAAGAGCTATTCATGAATGCTTTCTTTCTTGAGCCAAAAATATCAGCCGTGTGTGTAAAGTTTTACACATAAATTTCAAAGCAGTTTGGCTCTGTGTTTTATGACATTTCCAAGTCTTGGACATCGCAGAGCTTGGACAGTGCACAGAACTGAAGACTCAAACTGTTAAACCCCCACGCTATTTTCAACCTGCTCGTGTGAGCTTTCCTTTAACTGCCTGTTTCCTCATGCAAAAATGGAAGTTTGAGGGACAACTGTCTTCAGTCATCGGCATAAACACATCAGCTACCAATGACAGGAACACTATCAAAAAAAGAAACCAAGTGTCAGCTTTCTTTTTTAGAGTATCAGAAGTTGAAACAAAATCAGCTTGCAAAAACCTTTTCTTGATGAGGAAGTCCTGAATTTCAGTTTAATGCTTATAGACTAGAATCTGATTCAACTACATCTAAACCTGTTTAATTTTAATTTCACCAAGCTCTGCGGGTTTCCAGAGCTACAGCAGCACCGTTGCTAGCTCACAAGGCCAGGCAGATCCTGGGGCACGAAAACCAGCTTTACGAGCTGACCTTTTACCCTTCTAAGGTGCCAACAACTCTGCAGTCCTTCTCTGGCATTTTCAGGGGTATTATTAATATGTGGCAAACTACACATACAAACACACACATTGAACACTTCACCTTAGATGCTGAAATGATAACCACCTGAATATCTAGTGGAGATAGGTATATACTCCTATTAGGTTCTGGTTAAATCTAGACACAACGCTTGTCATAACCAAATATTCTTTAGAGTGGGTTTAGGTAAGAATGACAGGAAAGTGTGTCACAGCAACTCAAGATCCCTGGTTTTCACCCTAAGCACCTGAATTTTGCTAAAGTAGATCCTATAGCTGACCTACGACATACACAGGAAAATCTGTTCTGTATCTTTTTCTTCCTGATAGCTGACCAATTCCCTCCTTTTTCTCCCAAAGGTGAGAATCTTCATAATGTTTAGACGCCAGCTGATGTATATCACACCAACATTAGACTTCAAAATGGTACATATAAATCAACTGAAATATACCAATTTCCATAAATTGGTAAATCTGCAGCTCTACAGAGATGCAGATCTGAACTGTCAGTAATCTTTATGGAAAGGAAGGCTGTAAGCTAATTGGTAATAGATTTTCAGTTTCTATTGCGGCAATTGTCACAGTAAAGGAAGAAATACGAAATACCCTTTTAATAAGATTCTTTTTTCAATTCTGTTAGAAATTTGAGAGTTCCTCAGTATTTTCCAAAAGCCACAGATATGCAATAGTGATACACACAAGGAGAAGAAAATTAAAAAAAAAAACACCAAAGGGCAGAGGAACAATTTCACTGTGTAACTTTGTAACAAGTCTCTAGAGGAAATATTTGTTCCTTTTTCCCCATCCCACCTCTGCAAGGCTATATAGTTGATTCCTAATTGCTTTGTTAATGTTCTCTATTCCTCAATTCCTGTCAGAATCCCTTTGGAAATATGTTTAAGTACACAGGGTTCTCTCCTGCTGCAATCCCCTCAGGATTGGAGTCTGGGATTCTCTGACGCACATCTTATTGGGTGCATTTCAGGCAGTGGGAAAGAGTGGAAGTGCCAAAGGGCTGATAAATGTTAATATATAAGAAGAATAAAATATACCAAATTACATTAGAATGTAGAGTAAACCAGGAAACTGTTGTTTTTTATAAGAAAACTTATTTAGAAAGTGTCACTCTCTTCTAGGCACTATCACATTCTATCAAAAAAAAAATCTACTTGCTTTGGGACGGTTTCATGACTTCTTATACCAACTTGCAAAATTTCAAATGAACACAGGCAACTATTAAAATAAAGAAATTAGTCTTATTTCTCTTGTCCTTTCTATCGCTTTTGCTTTACAGGCATGCATGCACATACACAGAGTAATAATAATTAATATAAGAAAAAAAGGAGGAGGAAGCCAAACGGATTTCACCCAGCTCTTTGACTATATTCCATTGACCATTACAAAACTGAATATGGAAGTCAGTCTGCCAGCAATATCCGATAATGTTTCTTCTGCAAACATGGAAATGATGATGTGATTCAGTTTTCAGCTGTGCTATCTAACTGTCATTTAGTGCTGTGTCATGGGATTTTGAACAGACTGCACAAATTTCAGCTTTTTTTCCAGCTTTTTTTGTCAGATGAGATCTCTTGACATAGTAAAAGATGTCTATATAAAACATATATGTACATATTCTGGTCTAAATTACATTAAAAACGTACAAATAAACCTCCACACTTGAGTACTTATCCCAGTCAAAAGATTTTGCTGCATTAAATGATTAAAAGCACTAAAAGTAAAAAAGGAGATTTTTTTCCAGTCTTCATAATTAAATAATAATAATAAAGACTATTTCTTGATTTGAGCATGTGCTGCCTGAAGTGTGAAACTTACCTTTGACTTGCCAACCTGGTGACCTTATGAAAGAACCAGCCTGGGCAGCCATGCATCCAGGCCGTGAAATGGGAAATGGGAAAATGCCACGTATAAGGAGAGAGGCTAAATGGGAAGCACTTCCTATTCTAGAAAGAGCCTATAGGAAAATTAATGTAAAATCCTGACTCGGTACTTTTGCCTATAATGATATCAGTATAAATCTTTAGTATTGATTTTTCTTATTATTAAAACAGTCTAATATGAATGTAGACATTAAGCAAGATGCATGTAGAGATTAGTATATCCACAGGCAAAAGCGGTTAAATCAGAATTACTGCTGCTTGACCATGACTAGTAATTGGCTTAACAGAATTTCATGTAGACCAACTTCCTAATCCAAGGCTTTAAAAGCAGGAAATTCCCTGATCTCCACTTAGTATCTTATCCAAAAGAAATTTCCTCAGGCATTTAGCGGAGCCTGTATCAGTAAAGATCCCCTTCTTTTTTCCTTCGAAATATCAGCATAATCCCATCTGAGATCATGGCTGTGCAACAGAAAGGAGATTTCATTCTAGAACAGAGGAGTAAAACACTTATTTCGAATGTCTGTGGGTGAGGCCGCCTGATTTTTGTGATTATTTCACCATTCACTCCAAACACCACTGTCCAGCACACACCTCAGAAACTTCAGAAGTTATCCCAGCAATGACAAAGAAGATTTTCAGTCTTATTGATTCAGACTGAATCAAGCTTTGTCAATGACATTATGTGAAGAAGGGACTGATTTAATCATGTAACAAGTAGCTATTCAAGCCAAAACACACTATCTACCGGAAGAGTCAAAAATAAACTGAAAAACTCTACACAGAAATAAAAGAATAAACAGTACCTTTCTCTTATCATATAAGGCATGATTATCCAGCATCATCTTCTTCTCATGACTGGCGTACCTCCGCAGATCACGCCCAAATTGCTGTAAAAGATGTGACAAATATGAGTGAGAGGAACAAACGGAAAGGCTTAACCAACAGCAAATCACACAACAAATGAATACGTGAGAAATTAACCTCTTTAAAACACTATAAGTCTGAACATGTGGATAATCCTAAAGGGACTGTTTTAACAGGTAACAGTGCATATCCTGGGAATAGATGGCTAATCCAAGAGAAAGCAAGAGTGAACTAGGAACATTTGGGCACCCATACCTGGCAGGTGAATCATCTCAGAGCCAAGCAGGGCAAGGTGAAGTCTTTACCCATGCACCCCAAAGGGCCTCACAAAGTGAGGCAAACACTTAGAGCAGTCAGGGGAGACCTGGGCCTTTAAGCAGCCAAACACTTCCAGGATAAAGACCATAGTACTGTAAAGCTGTAGTACTTATTCCAAGGTCCAAATAAACACATTTTATTATCTCAAAACAGAAAATTGGCTGAAGTAACTCATCAGCACAGCAGGAGAACACATCACTTGCAGCATTCTGCCTTGTCTAAAACATCCTGCTTCTAATTAACCCAAGTAGACTGGAGCGCTAATGCACCTGTACTGCAACTAGCACATCAAAAAGCTCATTCAAAGTGAGCTCAGATAATTTTAAGGAGCACTCTGTTACAGCTTGTAATCATTCCCTAAAACAAATACTTAACCCCAGAAAGCAAGCATGTGGAATAGATTTAAAAATAATTATCTAAAAAATATTAATAATTTGAATTCCAAGTTTACATTTAGATAGAAGTTTTTATTTTGGAAATCTTATGTCCACAAAAAAAAAAAAAAATTCACATTTAACATTAGCTTTGAATTAAACAATCTTTTGACAGGTAAAGACAATGAAGAAACAGAATATGCAAGTAAAATAAAACGGAAATAATATAATAAATATATATATAATACATATATGAGATATCTCTTTATATATATGTTTATTATATATATAAATACACATAACAATAATAAAACCAAACTGGGATGATGTTGAAAAGCCATGTGGCAGACTGACAATCTAGCTTATAACTCTATGTAGCTCAAAGGAGAACAAATTCTCTTAGACACAATACAGAGGTGTCACTGATGAGTTCACCAACTTCTCATCTCTGATCATTGGATGATGACAATACTAAATGCAGCACGTGGGGAGAAGAAACACTTTTTAAGTCCCATGAACTCTGATCTGTCCTGCAAGAGCAAAAACAGACTAGCAGTGCTAAGGAAAAATACTCGTGTGGTTACTCACCTTGGAGCCTGTCCAGCCTAACAGAGCATACGCGTATTGCTCAAAGGGGCTTATGACCAGATCCACACGGATTGCCTTCCAGTCTCTGACTTCTGCCATATCAAATTCCTCTGATGTGCTGTGACTCCTGTTGTCTGCTGGTGGCTGATGCAACTTTAAAATTGCAAAACACTTCTGAAAATTATCCATGGCATCAACATTTCTGCTTGGTCGCTGCTCTTTTACAAATGTTGATTCAATGATATCACAATATAGAAGTAACCCCTAAAGAGAAAACATTGTTCACATTGAGTGATTGGACTGAATTTGTTGTAATTTCAGAGTTTCTAGACAATTGTATTAAAAATCCATGTAAAGTACAGTCTCAGTAAACACAGAACAGCACAGCAAGGCTCTACCTGGGCTCAATTCAGACATGAAATAGCTGCAGCCTTCAGAAAAATAGTAGCAAATCCTGAGAGGGACATCTGCAGCTGCAGTCATCTGAGAGTGGTCATGTCCTACTCTGTATACACAGGACAATATTTGCATCTCTTCTTCCCCATCTTTTCCTTTAGGCTTTTTGCTGTGGATGTCAACAGAAATTTCTGAGTACAGATTGATTCTTTCTCACATGGCAGACATTTAGAAAAATAGATTAGCCCAGGGCATAATCTTGCTGACAGCTTCCAAGCAGAGCATTCAGACACTGTCTGCTGTGTGAGATTTGCTTGTGGCAAGGCTTGGATGACCAGCGTATGGCATGGCCTTGCCCACACTTCTTCTTTGGCATGTATGTACCTAAAGGCTTTTGAACCACAAATAGACAGATTTTTATTATTTTTAATGAATTTTATTTTCTTTTTATAAAAATAGAAAATTCAGAGCAAAGCAAAATAGAAATAATGGAGGAACATATTTAATTCTTTCCACTATAGCAGAGCAGGGAGGTCTGACTGGAAAGGGGCCATGCCTTTCCCCAGCCATCTATATCCAGCAACCTTCAATGGTTCCTGGGGTTGCAATAAGCTCTTCACTATCCTGTCTAGGTTCCTGGCAAATACACCTTTCTGTCGTTCCTCAGGCCTGTCTGTATGCCTGTGCTTTGCATTTCTAAGCAATTCCACACCCCTGGCTTTCTGGGTATCTCAGACCTGCCTTTTTCTCCCAAAGATTCTTACACCTGAGCATGTTCAGTTGCCCTCAGCAAAGCGCTGTTTACCCTACCTGCCAGAAGACTTCTCACCGCTCAAAGCACAGCAACAACAAGGGACAAGACAAGGAGCAGTCTCCTGCCTGCTGCCCAGTGCTGCCTTTTTAAAGCACAAAACATCACCTACACTATAAAAAGAGAAATAAAGCAGATACTCTCACACTGCTTCCTTCAGTCATCCTTGGGTCTTCTGAATAGAAACAGAACTTGAAATATAGTAAGATAACGATGCTCACTATTGCTGAAGCCATCTCTAGGAGGAAGGTTCAGCTGGCAAAAAGGCTGCAAGTTTTGAGTGATTCCACATAATGAAAATACTCAGGTGCTAAGTCCTGGTACTCTCAGCCTTAGGAAAAACTCTTAGCTTTTATAAATAAGGAATATAGGAGACCACAGTGACTGCCTGAGCTCCCAATTAAGCAGAAAGCAGAGATCTCCAAGATTTGGTTTTGCAAAATAAACTAAAATTTGTCTTAAATACTAGAAAGAACTAGTGCATTAACCACCTCTTTCACAGACTATCAAGAGATCAATTACTATTTCTAGCAGGAAAAATACATCTTATTACTAAGCTGAATTTACTAACCTCATCCTCCAGCTAGAAGAGCTTGTTTTGTCTTGATCTTCTGTCAGATATCTTTCCATATCTTCTTTTACATTTCTTTAAACCTACACATTGATCAAACCCATCTCTCATATTTCTCTGGCATGAGATAAATAGAATGAGCTTCTTAAAATTTCCATCATAAGGATTGTTTAAGGTTCTTGGATCAATTTTGAAGTGCTCCAAAGTTTCTCCTTTGAAGTCCCTCAAAGGTTTACATTACCTTCTTCCACTAGACTAGCAGTTTTTACACTGTCTCACCATAAAAAGTAAAGCCAAGAAAGTTTCCTGACTTTTTAGCTAATATATCTCTTAAATACAACAAAGAGTTTCTTTTATTTCCTATATTGAAGTAAAATTATACCAAAGTGTTTTTCTTTGATGTTGTTGATGTTTAGCTATGATGGTCTCCAAGTCAGACCTCTACTGAACACAAGGAGCAATTACCTAATTTTTGGAAGGTTGTCTCCCCATTAAGCACCAAATTTTGAAATGTTATTGTGATTATTTCTTTTATATAATGCAACTTCAGTATTGTACTATGTACTTCAGAGAATACCTTACAGCAGATAGAATTACTCTTATTAAAGCTATAATTCTAGGGAAAAAACAAGAGCATAACAGGAACATTTCACAAATTATGATTTCCATGAAGTGACACAGATAAGTACTGTTACATTTTTAGCTTCAAGCTTTTTGTTGATGGTAGTTCCAAATCATCTATCCCATTATTTTACTGGGCACCAGTCAAAGGCTTTTTCATGGGTAGCTGGGCCAGCCCTACTAGTGATAACTACTGACAATCCTTAACTTCTATGGACTTCTGGATTTTGGTTATTTATTTTAAGCTAATAGGAGGAGAATCCTTTCTTAGCTCCTTCTCTTGGTTTACTAGTTTCTAGGTCTGATGATTTGGAAATGCTTAACTTTAGCAGATGCTCTATCACATTCATCCTTAAAATAGATAGTATTTTTTAATTGATTTCACCCCAGCATCACAAAGCACTGATGCTTGCTATTTCCAAATATAGCTATTGAATGTTAATGTGGTAACCACTTATAATTTCACTTCTGGTGATGAAGCCATGCCTGCCTTTGAGTTACTTTTATTGCTTTTAATGTTAAAATCGTCTTAATTACATTAGTCATTGACTATTAACTTATGAATTGAAGCTCTGACATTCTCCCCATTCAGAGGCATTCATATCACTCGTTGTCAGTGAATCTGCAGCTCTTTGTGAGCATCATTTTGACCTACATGTTGCTGAAGACCTCAGAAAAAAAAAAAAGTTTCAAACCATGGGTTTACCATGAGTCACTTCTCAGACTTACAATACCATCAAAATCAAATGTATTTCTGTAGGGTAAATATGTTAATACAACAATTTGCCCCCTTTAAAATCGTTATGCACTTTTCCTTAAATAGACTGAACATTGGGTACACGAGTGATGTTGATATTAAGAGTAAATTCACTATCAAACTGAAAAAGAGAGGTGAAGTTTTAGAGAAGTGTAATCAGTAGGTGAAGAATCATTCCAAACATGGTCATTTGCACTTAAAAAATAAACACTTATATGCATTTGAAAATATACTGCAGTATGTTCTTCCGAAACGCCCACATGCTCATCTTAATTTTCTTTTAAGGTGGCATGCAAAAGTGATCTTTTTTTTTTTTTTTTTTTCAGTGAAATACCTCTTACTCATCCAAAGGAGGGTGTGGGTATGATAGTTCGAGATTTCAATCCAAAACTATCCTTAACTAGGTAAGATAAGTGGAATTATATAAAGTGGAGCAGGTCAGGAAACTGATGCCTGGGAGCAGTTCAGCCTGCAGGAGTGAGGAATCATTAGCTCATGGCATCCCAGGCTTGGTCAGCAACACAAGACCTCACAGCCGCTGCCTAAATGTGACCACCTTGCTTCCTTTAACAACAGTTTCTCATCTTGATGTTCCTAACGTATCAGAATTAGACCATTCTGACCATATCCTGAAAAAAATAATTTTGACAGGAACGCACAACCAACAGTGTAGTACTGAAGATGTTTCCCTCTCTCCTCACCATGAATGGGCAAGACAGATAGGGACATATATACACATATATATGGATATATAATACACCCAGCAAGCTGAGACTTCACGTGAAATGCCAGAACTGTCAGGACATCACTTAAAACACGGCAGGAAGTAGAACATTTCTCCCTGCCTTACGCAACACCTTGGTTATTGTCTCCTCCTCTGCATAAGTCTCCAACTTTAGTGGCCCAACCACAATGCAATAGTCTATAACTAAGGTACCACCCTTTAGATAAGGATGTCTTTTGACCCTGAAGATCTGCACAAAAATGCAATACAGAACTCAGAACTTGAGTCAAAAGAAGAGAAAATGGTGAACACAATTCCACAATCTTATGGGCAAGGCAGTTGAAAGAGAGAAATAAGCTCTTTGTTCCAGCCTCATAACTCTTTCTCTATCTTGTCTCAGGAACAGGTTTTGTTACTGCTAAACGCCAGCTGTCACTGGATAATGAATGTGCTGCTGTCCTTTGAACCTTCTTTCCAAAAAACAAAAATGGTTTTAGCAATGGGAAACTCATTCCGGTCACTTGCTCCTTACCATCCACCTTAATCAACGCTTCCCATTCCTGATCCATACACCTCAACAAGAATGAATGACAGAACCTAAACCAGACTGTTTAGATACTAAAATGAGTTAGCACTCTCCACATTCTCCATTTTCTTAAAAGCTGAAGAAAGATGGAATGGCAATAGGGGCTAAGGCAACATTATGCTTGCACAGAGCCAAAAACTGAACAGTGCTGGAATGCCTTCAGCAGTGGTTTCCTTTCCCCTGTTGATGAACAATGCTGAATAGGCTCATAGCAAAGAATAAAAATCTCTTCGCAGAGTGTGTGCACTCTGACACTGACACAGATGTCTCAGCCTGTAAGCATGTAGACTTGCAAGCTCTAAACCTCAGAGGACATAATTTGTTTCTTTATTAAGCTTCTTGGAACCAATAAGACTATAGCCTGTGTACTACAGTGCAGCTTTTCCTTTTTCCATTCCACTTTGAAGCTCAGTGGAGACTGTGTTCTCTGCTGTCAGCCCATTTATCCCTGATGGTGCCACATCAAAGAGCGGGATGGTGTTGATTTAACCACTTAGTTCTCAACAACTTTCAGGGCAAGAATCCTGTTACATTAAACTTTTCAGCTAAGAAAAAGGCCCTTTTAAACTATTTAAATTATTATTTTTCCCCATAATTTACAAGTTAAATGTTGCAGGATCCTTCACTAAGCGCTGCTGAAAGGCAGTCAACATCCTGACCTCGGCGACTTCCTTTGATGAATCCGGGCTTTGAAGCAGCAGCACAAAAGTGGAAAGCTGTGAGGCAGCCGACAGGTGTACTGTCAAAAAGTATAAAAGTGCCCTAGGTCTGGGCTTTCTTCCTCTTGGAAATCAAAGGTAATAAGAAGGCAAAGGGACTATAATTCTGTCTTTGTTTTTGCATTTTGGTTTTGCTGGCAGCTGACTTTAGTAGTGACAGTAAAAGCCAATATATTACAGCTGCCACAGTTAAGAGGCCATAAAACTAGTATTATAAGCCATAAGGACTCCAAAGGAAACACAGAAAAATCTTTGTCTGTCAGCTTAAACAATCTCTGTCTTATTTGGGTTTGGTTCCTAGTGCGGGTGTTATTTCCCCTTTAGGCATTTTCTTCATTCTGAGATCTTTAGAGGAATCATAATCTGCGGCCACAGTAATCTTTTCATCAGATCCTTGCCCACCCGTGACCTACGTCACTCTCTCTGCACTCACTTTCGCCAAATTTTATCCCTAAAAAAAAAAAGTCAAGAACAATTTATTTTCTATTTCTTTCCTTCTAATTCAATTTAATGAAAGCAACACGGCCTGAGCTGCAAAGCTTCTCCAGGTTTCTCAGATCACAGCCCCTGCGCTCATTTTGATGGAAGTGGAAGGTGAGGCCATGGGAGAAGGGGAAAGGCTGCGCTCAGGGGCAGGCTCTTGCTTTCACCTCATCCTCATTTTTTCCTTTCTGCAGTGTGAGAATAAACAGGGTTTTTGGAGGACCTGCACATGGCTTCCCTGGGGTTTGAGTCTTTAGAAAGCAAAAGGATGGATACCAAGAGGAAAGGCTTTGCTCACAACAAAGCAAGCAGAATCACTGAGAAAGAAGCTTTATAAAATATAATAAAAAATAAAAATATGGAAGCTCCTCAGCACTCATTAGTAGTCGTAACCCTTCGGTGGAGTTTGATTAATTGTTTTGGCTAGCAATCTACTTCAATATGTACACTTACTGTACCAAATTGGATGGAAGTCACAGAAATCTGAGAAATTAGTAATCATCTTTTAACATTGTAAAGACTATGAGTAACCTGGAGAAAGGCAGCCAGGGTAGTAGTTTACCAAGAAAGAACAAGGTTTTGACCTCAGCTAGACCAGATCACTTTGTGACACAGTCAGAAAGCTTTCGCCTGGTTGGAACTTTTTAATACCTTCTGCATGTTAACCCAGTACGCGCTAATTATGTCCTTCAAGCAGCAACTCAAAGGCAGCCTCTCCAGGCTACCTAGTTGAAAGCTGATCGGAATTGGCAGTGGGACATTTGATGATTCACCTCAGAGAGAGAGCAGCCCTTTTACATGTTGAAATGTAGTCAGTTCTTTTGAACAGCACAAGCCTTAAATGTTGAAAGACATCTTAGCTGGCCAAAAAGGCAGAAAAAGAAACAAAGGGCCTGTTAGTCCCAACATACTGGCTTTCTGACTTAGAGTATTTTGAGGTACTTGCACCTGTTATAATTCAGAAGCTTCCAACTTTAAAGCTGGTTGGAACTGAAGAAAGTCGAACAGAAAGAAAATCTTAAATGAAATATTCCTCTCTAGCAGCTATAGTGGGTCACTCAAAAGTCCGTCTATCTAGATTTCCTACCTTTGAGCAGGAGATAATTCTTAGGTGAACGTATAACAGAGTGTGTAACAGAATGTTCCCCTTCCCCGATATAACCTCCAGCATCAGTGTTCAGAGCTGGAGGATGCACCTAGATCATCTCGCTTGATAATGAAATGGAAAAATATCTGATTTCAAAATCTTATCATTATTATGAAAAGGACTTGGCATCCTTTCAACACTACACAGGCTTTATTCAGTGCTTTTAAAATACGTGTTTTTTAGCCAAATATGATTTACTTCATACCTGCTTTTTCCATAAGTCAACAACTTTATGCAGAAGATCATCATCTTCTCTTGGTCCTGGATTGGTGATCAAAAAATCTATATCATGTCCAATCTTCTTACCCCTACAAGTAAGAAGGAGACAAAAAGAGTTAAGTTCCTGATGAATTTTACACTACTTTCAAAAGAGCATATTTTTGCTACATTATAAAAAGAGTTT
The DNA here is from genome assembly GCA_003342815.1 of Eudromia elegans. NCBI lineage: Eukaryota > Metazoa > Chordata > Aves > Tinamiformes > Tinamidae > Eudromia > Eudromia elegans. Next base: position 3,035,175 of record PTEX01000022.1, on the reverse strand, counting down.
GCAGGATAAAGTGATAGCAATGTTTCTTGAAACATAATCAGAATGAAATCTTCTATTTCTTTTATCAGGTCTTTCAGTGTCCTTTGTTAAGCAATAATTTAAAGTTTTTGATGTATTTTCTCTGTTGTTCAACTAGATAGTGCAGATCCATTTGGAGATGTTAAATCTCTCTCTTTCTTCCCTTTAAGTCTCAGAAAAAGAAGGTTTCAGTCAGTTCTGGGGAAAAAAAATTGTAATCAAAATACCATAGCATATATTAAGAATTCATTGCAGATAAACTTGCCAGTCTAACTACTGCAGGCTTAACCATTCTTTAGGTTTTGATGGACATTTTAATGAACAAAAGTGTGATTATGGACTATTTTATTGTTCCTTTTTATGGCAGACATAAAATGTCTGAATAGTTTACACTTCTTTTCTTTTAAAATGTGTTTTCTGCAGAGACTAAGCTTTAAGGGTTTTTTGAGAACAGTTCAGCCTTAATGTGACTAAAGCTTGTTTATTATGCTCCCTAGGGACTGCACAAATCAACTTACATGCACAAAGTTTAATTGCAAGTGTTCTTGCAGAAAAATGCTGCCATAATCTCCTGTTGCTGTTCATTTAAATCTAAGCACTCAACTTGCTTTTCATTCACTTGCCAAATGTGTTAAACCTAAATCAGATTAAGATTAGATTTAGATTACTCTAACAATAACAATAGTTATCCTAACTATTGCAATATTCTAACAATAGCCATTGTTAGGATGAATTGGCAAAAGCAAGCTATCTGCAATGTTATTCTCCTGAATTATAAAGTGTTGGAGATATAAGTGCATCTCAGTGTGCAACTCCCATGAGGTTTGCAGAACTAACAAGGCTCTCATTTAGGTCTAGGCATTGCCATGGGGAGTGCACATGCACCTTTTCCTTGGCTCTAACCTGGCCAGCCTATGTCTGAGAGGAAAGCCTGAGACGAAGGGAGCAGAGGAGACATTTCTGCCCCAAATTTCACTCGTGTCCTGTGCAGCACATGGAATAAATACCTAAGACGTGGAGCACTGCTTCAAGTCTTTCTCCTGCATTGGTGAGAAAAGTCTAATCCCCCTGCATTTCTTTCACAGAAACCCTTCTATCCACGCAGAGGAGACGTGTGCTTTTCTCTCAGCACCCTAGCAATCAGGCGAGATCAGTCACACCACGCACACCAATGCTATCCTTGTGATGGGCACAAGGATATGTGACTCTGTCCAGCGTTCAGTGACCTTCTCAATTCTTACACAGGAACTAAAACTGAAATTGTCCAAAAACAATATTTTTTTTTTTTATTTAATGAGATATTCTATTCTCTTACAATGGCAAATCTGATTTCTTAAACCTAGAAATTTGTAGGAATAGATCTGACTGGCAGATATGTCAGCTGCCATTTGTGTGACAGAAAATCATGTAACTGACGGATAGTGGAATAGAGTTAGCAGCGCGATATAAGGAAATGAAAACCAAGGTTTTATACTTGACAAGCAGCCTAACTTCGTATAATGCAACTATTGTGCTATGTCTGCAGCAAAGTCAAAACTGCTTAAACAGGTGGAAATGATTTCAAAAGAAGTTTCAAACAAAGCGTCAGTCTAGGTTTAGAATTTGAATAGCAATTCAAACTCAAAAAGTTAAAAAACATTTAGTATTCCACATAACGCTTTTTAGCTTATTTTGTAAGATGACATTCATTATCTTTAAAATTACCATAATAATGCAAAGTCCTTGCATAGCACTTTTTACTTACATGTCTCAAAATATTTTTTCCAAGGGAAGAAATTTACTATTGCTACCTGGGATGCAGAACATGGCAGAAGAAAACTTGCCTAAAATTATTAAAAATTAAGCAGAGGAAGAACTTGGAAGTTGATGGAATCTGGAATCCATTCCCAATTGTTATTCCAGTATTCAACACAGGTAAATTTAGGTCAGTACTATGAACACCCCCTGCCTCAATCATGCCATAAAATCTCATAAAATTCAGGGATTTTCACTGACTGGCTCTTTCCTGAGAGAGTATTTATTGAAATATTATTTATATATGAAGTTAGAATACTAAGATCTAATATAAATTATATTTATAATTGAAGTTACATTTCCACTTCTCTGTGAGCTAATTCTCACTGGATTAGATTGTCTGAATTTGTGAGGCTGTTACTGGCACATTTAGTCCAACTTCCAATAGCATTAACTTACCAAATATTTTCTAGATAAGTTTATTGCCTTTTTCAAATGAGAAAAATAATCTATTAAATCCAAAAGCTATATTACACACACTACTCAAAGCCTATAAATCAAACAAAAAGACAGAGAAAATTTCACACGTCGGTTTGAATCCTCATTCCTTTCAAGATAATAGGAATGAGGTAATTCATTTCAGCAGAGTAGGGTTTTTCTTCACAGAATGTACATCTATTTCTACCTAGATGTATGTATATGGTATGTACATGTGTATATATATGGTTGATATAAGACAGCAAGCAATAATGGTTATTCATAAACTCAAATTAAGAACATATTGGATCTGACAGTGCCAAGGTGCTCTGTCTCCAGTTCAAGAACTCCTTCAGCCCATGATCAGCAGTTCAATGGGAACCCAAAAGCCAACTGTGACACTGCACCACCCTCTTTCTTCCTGACTTTACAAATCTTGCATTTTATACTGCAGGGTGGCATAAATCCACCCAGGGCAGTGCCACTAGCCTGCCAACGGATGGTGGGAGAGGCAGGCGTGCTATTCCAGCATGCTGCTGCCCAAGTCCACTAATCACAAGGCTTTTATATAAGAGTTGAAAACTGTTTTAAAATAGAAAAAGCTGCAATAACATTTTAGGAAAAAAATTATATAAACCCTGTTAATGCGTATGAAATTAGCTTAGGACTTGTATAATTTTCAAGGCTTTCTAGAAGATGACAGTGACATTCAGTCAAGATTTCAGGTGGGCACAAGGATGATCTGGGAAATGCTGTAAAGAAGCAAAAGCTGATGTGCTCCTGGATGCAGTGCCATCACACCACCAAGGCATTTAGGTTTCTGAGACTAAGAACAGGAAAGGCACGGATTCAAATTTTAGATTTGGATCTGCTATTCAGATCCATTTACATCCTTTTCTTTCCTTGAAATCTGAAGTGCTTCTTAAGCTGGAGCTAAAACACAACTAGCACCTTGCAGAACTGAATTTGCAGCTTAGGTTTTGTCCTGATAATCTATTCAAGCCTGAAGACTATAAAAGACACAGCACTGCTAATTAACTGTACTGAATTCTTGGCAGATTGAACTTGTGCAAAGCTGATAAGTGTCTCTGTGTAGTCAATTAATCAACTCTAAAGTTGTTGGAGTTTTCTACTCATTGTTTTAACATAAAATCTACATTCTAAGTCATTAAACATCACTAGCATTATGACTGAGGCTTAAATACATGCATCAAATGACTGCCAAGGAAATCACATTGATTACTTTATAAGGGCAGCATATGCAAGACTAGGTATTGTGCCATGCTGACAGTATTTTGAAACCTCAAGATGTGATTTCATGAATAATGCATAAAATTGAATTTAGTTGAGGAAAGATGGAGTGACATTTCTCTACCATTTACAAAGGTTCAGTAATGGAACAGCTCGAACTACTATTTTTTTTGCAGAGGTGAGTTATGTATAAAAAGCCCCCAAAACCATTTAGCAATCTTTCTGCTTAGGCAGAGTCCAAGTGGATATGGAAGAAGATGCTGCATTTCCATGTGTGTGCTTACATTAAGTAGAACTGTAAGCTTTTCTTAACCTTCCAGGCCCTTGCAGCATGAGAAATGCAAAATGAACAGCAACAGCCCATGTTTTTAAGAATAAATGCATCCCATGTTCAGGCCTATAGCAGAGAAACATCAAAGTAAAATCTGAGACAGCATTATACCTTTGGCTAGACTTGTCATAACACTGATTTATTTCCTTTACTATTGATATTGCATTGTGAATAAAAATACTACTCAGTTCTCAGTGTTACCACACAAGGAAAATAAGTTTCTTAGGATTGCTACAGTCTGAGACTTAGATTTCTTCACGCAGCCCTCCACTTTCCAGCTAACCTGGCAATACTATGGTATTGCATTACTGGCACCCTCTGTCTACAATTTGCTTTTAGGTCTTTATGACTTTAGCCTAGAATATGATTCCTCTTTTTTTTCCCCTCACAATACTTCCCTGAATAATCACTTATTTTTTAAATATTATAAATAACCTACTATTTAAATATAACTGCTGTACTGCTGTGACAGTCTCCTCCATTCTGTCTGTGCAGCGTTCAGCAACTGCAGAATGAAGAAGAGGAATAGTCAGCTCTAGGTGCTTTTTTGCAGGCCTGGAATTCTTTCCTAGCTTCATTTTCTTCTCTGTAACATTAGTTTTGTCTCTTAGGTGCATTCTTGTTCTTTCTCCCTGACAACTCTTCAAAATGTACGTGTTTGTTTTTATGTTCCTAGAAGGCAAAAGTCTTCATGTAGACATAAAAGTTTTCTCTTGTTTAACAAACTGTTGCAATGTGGTGGAATAAACCAGAATGAGCAGCATAAATCCTCCTCCAGCCTTGGATAAAAGTCTTTGATGCAGTCCTTCAAAATACTTACATGATTAATGTAATAGTCTACCCACAGTACCAGATGATCATAATCCTTTCTGACTTTAAAACCTTGAGTACTATATTAGATAGGTCTTTGCTTTATTTAGGTAATGGATCATTATATTTTCCTTTGCAGACTGCATTTCAGGTGTTTTCAGAAGCTCACATCTCCTTCAAAGCAAGATTATTATCATTTTTACAAACCCTTCTCAAGGAAAACAGACTGTACTTGTATGTGAGGACAGTTGAGTGATTCACCTCAGCTATATGCCCTTGCCTGATAAATAAGAAGTGGCTTGTCTGGCTTCTGATTAGAAATGCAAAGTGAACCTTGTAGATTGTCTCGAAATTGTTAGCAGAAAGCCAATTCAGTATCAGAGTTCTCATGGCAGCTGCAATACCTGCCCTTGTCCATAATTTAATCAGCTCGCAAAAGCATCTTTTGAAGGGAGCTAGAACACTCTTGCGCTTAATATTTCAAGTATGAAGAAAAAAAGTTTTCCAGTACCTGCTTAGAAAGAACATCAGAAAGAATTTTGGCCCCCTGGCTTGCATGCTCAGAGCTTGGAGAAAATAACCAACTTTTTTTTTTTTTTTCTAAGAACAGATGCAAAACTTTCATTTTAAAAAAAATATTCATTTTGTTACAGTCACAGACAAGACAAGTATCCATTAATGTTGAACGAGGTTCGTGGGGGCCCAGTACTTTATGCTTACCCACATCTACTGAACTTTATACATGAGAGCACTTGTCCTGAAATCAAAGGAACCGAACACATGCATGAAGGCAAACACATAGGTAAAACACTGACAGAACACAACAAACACTTATTTACTTGGAATATCTGATAAATCGCATAAAAACAAATTAGACTGAATTACATAACAGACCATAAATGTTCAAAACACATCCTCATTTGACTGCCATAAATTATAACTTAAAGGACAAACACAGATTTTTCACAGATTTTAGGCTTCTTGCCTTTTATTAAACATTTTACTCTCACTAAAACTATGGAAAAATATTGATTGTGGAGGAAGGCACATGAACTAAACACTGGATTCAGGCCAATATTCTGAGTTAATCTGTCTGATGAAACTAGAGTGTATTTACTAAAACAGTACATTTACACTTGCATTAATATCCAGATTTAGCAGATTCAAACAGTATTAAAAATGTTAATGGGTGTTTTACCCATTTTATTTGCAACCTTTACACTGAGTAAGCAAAAAAACCAAAAAAGCCACAGCTGTGGAATAGCTGCTAGAGAATCATTGTTACCAGTAAGGACAGCGAAAAAAATCAGGCTTCCAGGAATTGCTACGCAAACGATATTCACCATAAAAGACGTATGGTTTTTAAACTCTCCCTTTCTCCACTGTTTTATTATTTAACCACATTTTTCCAGGATAGAAAAAGCCAGGATAACCAGTTAAAGAATAACAGACCAGAACTACAAGGAAGAGGGATTCAGATAGCATATGGAGAGTGTGAACAAAATTCCACAGGATATAATCCTCCCTGCCTTCCTAAGAGCTTAGGTGAAATGGAAGCCAGCTGATCATTGTTTGGACCCTAGCTAAAATGCTAGCTAACACGAGCTAAAAAGACAAGTCCTTCAATGGGGGAATGAAATGTGGGAATTCATTTTATCTTAAATGCATGCCATCTTCCAGGTGTTCTTCTTTTGGGTAATGCAGGGAGGACAACTTCTAGACACACGTTCCCAAGAGATCTGAAAACATGCGGCGGTTTGAATATTTCCTTGAATATAGATGAGCCATATGCATAAACATCTAGAAAGCCCAAGTGCAACTGCTAAAATGATGATTGTGTGTCGACAGAAAAAGGGATTAAATGTTGCAGAACATTACGCATAGCTGAAGAAACGGACAAGATGAGATACAGTACAATGAGCTCTCTTCCTTTTTTTAAAAACAGTAGAGAGAAAACTTAGATATGCAGGAGGATCATTCTTCTTAGACTTCACAAACAAACAATTTATAGATAATACGTATGTTCCTTAGGGAAAATTCTAGTAATCTCAGTGTACTACAGTCAAACAAAACTACACTTAGGGTCAAACACGGACACAAAATATAAATTTAAGTAGAGTTCTAAGACTTTTTTTCTGACTATTCTGATACCCTTTTCATGCCATATCTTCACAAAAGTCAAACCAAAAAATTTTGCTCACGTGAATTTATTAGATTCAAAATATAATCCAAAATTATTTCAGCTCACTTGGTGATTTTTTGAGGGTCTGAAAATTTAAGCTTTACTGACTCAAAAGCATACTCTCATTTCCTAGGGGCAACAAGGTACAGTACTCCTTAGTGACAGCAAGGAACAAGGCACTGGCCAAAGAGGTGAACAGAAGCAGACCTGGAAAAGGGCATCTGTGACTACATGCTGAGCAATTCTGTTGAATGAAAGTAGTATGTTCCTCAGCAATTAAAACCAAGCAGGTAATATACAATATAATATAAAAATAGAATTTGGAAAATTATCTTGCAAATGAAACAAAGTCCTCAAAATTATAACAAATTACTAAAACACTTGAGGTAATCAAATAACTAACCAATAACTCTCAATATAATCTGATCAATACTATAAAGAATATTAACAGCCTAAGTGCAGCATTAAATATACCAATCCATCACGATTGTAAGTGACCAGCTAAACCCCAGATCCCACAAATGGGCTGCTCTTCAAACCACTGACAGCTGCAGCTATGCAGTTGTTCTCAATACTCAAGTCAGTTCCAAATTATCCAAACATTTAGATTCAACAGTGTCAATCTAACATTGGTTCACATACACAGGGAGTAAGTACTGAGAAAATAAAGGCCTGCTGAACTGCAAAAGCAGCTCCACCACAGTTAAGAGTCAAAAAAAAACCCCCACTGACAGAAAGAAAACAGATAGCTGAATGCAGAACAAAACTGTTTGAGTGTGACTTACACCGTGAACTTTCTGTTTCCTTCTTCAGCATTGACAGAAAGAGAAGCGCTCAGCCAGCAAATGCTAGGACACCTGAAGATACACCACTCTGCCACTACCGTTGGCTGCTCTCTTTGAAGAGCTCATGTCCACCCTACACAGGGCAGCTTTTCTCTTTGTGGACTTTATAGTTTGAGTGATAGCGACTCAGAGGCAGGATTTAATTTTATAATTCATCTAACTACATAGTCAGAGGGCTCGTCCATACCATTTGTCATAGCAAAGATAAACTTCTCAAGTTTTGCAATTCCCAGCATTACAAATTGAGCTTATTCCACAACTATCTCTGCAAAGCCTTCCTTCCTAGAGGCAGGATGGTAAATAGCAAGGAAGAGCTGTGGAGATTGATAGCTAATTTAATACAATAGACAATTATAATTGTCCATTATGAACCAAGATTATAATTTTACCCAAGGATATTAAAAAAAATTGAATTACTGAAGGAATGTATCCACTTGATGTTGTGATTACGTGGGGCAGGAGACGTTTGGGATCACCATAAATGAATGAATCCCAATACAAAGTACACATACAGTCAGCCCCTGCTTTTGAAGAATAAAGTACCTGAAGTAACAAGGAAAAAAAAAATGGAGCATCTGATGAGGGCTTCATGGAAGAAGGGTATGACACTGGGTGGCTTCCTGGTCTTACATCTGCTGTCACACTTTTCTGTGGGGAATCTGATCCTACTTGCCTTTGATGGCCTGGTCCATATTCAATGTCACAGTTCATTCCTTTCTCTTCTAATGTGGGACAGATGGCAAAGCCATCCACAATGTCTGTTGATACGAAAAGGGCAGGGAAGAGAGGACAGGTATTTGTGTAATCAGTTCCAAACTGGACTCGTGTCCAGCACTTAAGCCACACTACTGGACTTTGCTTGTGCAAGCATGGGACAGTCAAAAAATTATATTCAGTATTTTTGGAAATCTAAACACAAACTAAATAAAAAATTATTCCATATTAAGGGAAATTCTGGATTTTTTTGTTTCTTATTCTTTCCTAACAGTATATCATGGGGTTTTTGGGGGGCATAATTAAAATTTGTGTGATAGTTTAATAAGATTCTGATTAATGTCTGAAATGACAACAATCAAATTAACTGAAATAAGTTTTGCCACGAGCAAGGACAATTAAAATTAAAATTGACTTCATGATATCTTTAACTGAAAAGATAACATACAGTTATGAGAGACACTCTGACTGATGTTGAGGCAATTTGTGGATGAAAAGCACACCTGTTGTAGATTTGCCTACAGAATTATTTCTTCTACTGATATAATAAAAAAATAGCTTTAGTTTAGGCTGTCTGTGAAATGAAAACAAAGTAAAAATGAGCCAGAGTTCTCCTGGGTAGCTAGAAATTAGGCTTCTGTTCTAACAAGGTTTTTGTTGCCAAAGGAACTCTGCAGCAGCTTCTGTAACCAGCCAAGTCATTCAAGATAAACTCAGCTGAGCTACAGAAGTATTTGGCTACAATTCACAGGTGTCTTCTCTAGAGAGGTGCTAGAAGGTGGAAACTTCATTAAAATCCTGCTTTTGTTGCCCAGTGGAGCACTAATTGTAATTCACCAAAGACGGAACTCATTTTCCATAGCCATGGAAGCTATTTATTTTATTTTTGAAGTTAATCCAACTGTGTGCTGAAGTAGCAATGGAAAAAACCCTTTTCCTTTAGGAGGAGGAACTTTACTCATACAGCATATGGGAACATGGCTTTGATAGGGATATACAAAACAAGCACTTCTGCTTTCCGACTTATTCAGTGGGACAAGCTGCAACAAAAGCTGCCATCCAAGGAGAATTTTAGGAAAGCATCTAATAAAGTAATGTATTATTCGAAAGATTAGCTCTTGAAAGATTTTAATCGAGTCAGGATAAAAGTGTCACCTGCTGCAGCAGAAAGGATCCCATCTCCGAATACTTATGGGAATTATGCTCCGAGGATGAAAACCACTCAAGTGTGAGAACCAGTGCGAGACCTGTGCAACACCACTTAAATCTTACTTAAAAACTAATTTCACCCTCAGTGACTGCATCTCTTCAAAAAAGTATAGTAGGCGCATGCCATTCACCTAGTCTCTCATTAAATGCATTTTCAAAGACCAAGTGTAAAGCATGTTATGCTTGACTGTATGTATGTCTTCAACTTTTATGACCCAAATGAAACCTAGACACCATTTCTCAGAGTACAAGACACCTTTATGTCATGCTGATGTCTCTTTTCAAGTTTTTCTTAAGCAGACATTTGATGTTTCTTTCATTCAATGAAAAGAAAAGATGCATGAGGAAATTGTTCATTAAAGAATTTAAATGACTGGCAGCATGGCTAAGTTAAAAAAAAATAACCTCTAATCCTGTAACACTCCATCATATTATCTGCATTAAAAGTTAAGAGTTTGAAAAATATCATAATACAAAACCTTGAAAACATTTATTTTCCTACTTTCTAAGAGAAATGAATGCAAAATGTGTGATTTGCCTATTGGTTTAGATTCTAGGCCAAATGCTTATTTCATAGCATATTCAATTTGAAATAAATCTATGTGAGCACTCTTTCACATGTGGGTATATAAGAACAATATTATGTTGTGGAGCTTCATATTAAAAAACAGAAGACTTGAAGATCTGCCCAGAGAAAAACTGCATATATATTTAAACCATATTATTGATTTATTTTGTGTTTGATTATTTTTAGGAGGACCACATTTTTACTCATATGTTGAAATTAAATCCTTTCTTCCTTAACTTCTGAGAGCTGATAGAATACAAAAGATCAAATTAATAACCTTCTTATTAATATTCCATATCTTTAATATGTGTAGTGACAATTTATAAGTAATGAGAGAAGTTTCCTTAGCAAACAAATCTACTGACTAAGTGGATTTAGGAAAGAAATATAAAATATAAGATGTATTAAGCTTATAGAAAGCTATTGTTTACTATGAAAACAGTTAAAAATAAAATTTCAATTATTTTTATAAGAATTTCAAAATTGTTTCTAAAACTAGTCCTTTACCCATTGAGTTTGTACTGAAAGTAGGATGATGGCCATACAAGAATTTAGACAACCTACTACTTAACCAGAAAGTATGCCTACCTATGCACATTATAACAGTGGCATTGCCTACAGGCCATTGTTGTCTTCTAGCTTTCAAACACATCAACCTAGCTGACACCAATTATATCCTGACATTGAAGGTTTTCACCACTTTGGCATGGGCATAATAGCCCCTTTTACTGCTAACAGCTTTAGGACTCTCAGAATCCTACATTTAAAGTAAATCCACTCTCCTACCACCCAAAACAAAACCACACACAAGCTTCGAGTCACTGGGAGGGCTGTCTCAATTTCATGTAAATAATGCAACTGTACCTGGAAGCTGTCAATATAATTTCAAGCTTTTAAAGCTTATGAAGTGTACCATACCAATCTGTCACAGTTTTATTTAAAGTTATAAAATACATTGCTGAAGTTTTGCTTTTGCTGTCTTTGCAAATCCTTTAAATTACACTCCATTGCAATCAAGTATTTCAAATGACATCATAGAAACTTGCTCTATTCATAAATTTTGCTGAGTGCCAACCAATGCTGCAGGAAAAATCTTCCAATGCTATTTGAAAAAGAAATGCATTCCAACGAGTATTAATGTGGCTTTGGCATCTCTTGAAGGCAGCTAAAATATAGGAGCATGAAGATGGTACTTAGTCTTAAAACATACACCTACTTTTGCCTGTGCAAGCTCTGTTGTCAGCATATTATATATGCTAACATCCAGCAGATTTTCTCCATCTTAAAAAAACACACTATACATTATAGACAGTATATTTGGTTACCAATTATCAAGTTTTAATCTTCTGAAATCTGCAGGGAAAAAAAGAACTTGTCCAATATTTAGCAAATTTTGGAGAAACAGAATTATAATAAAAACTTTGTGCCTTTTCTCCAATAATAGCAATAATCTCAGACTAAACCTGCTCAGTTATCTTGAAATCCACAGTCCCTAATTCAAATGCTTAACAACAACCTTAGAATTACTCAAAGTGAAAGCCAAGGAAATTCAAATAGCCTCTGCTTATAAACAAATGAATTCACTCCAAAATGCCCAATATCTAAGAGGTTATGATGAAATTCATGAGACAGAGCAATTCTTAAGAGAAGAACCTTTCCCCATTAAGAAATTTATATGAGCTAGTGAGGAGGTGGTTTCATTTTCAGGATTTCACCTGATATTCCTCCAAGAGAACCTCTAATGGACTGGGGTGAACATTTATACTGCCGGGTCATCAACACTTTTCAGGACAGCTTCCTGCAAAGTGGGAGAGATCCTTTCAGATCTGGATTAACTATTTAGACCTTGCTTTGAATCAAGACAAATTGAGGTCCTGTTTCCAATCTCTGCTGGTGTCCTGAAAAAAAAAAGAAAAAAAAAAAAGAAAAGGAAAAAGCAAAGTCTGCCATCATGATGTATTTAGATGTTGGTAATTAAGAGCTCTCTGAAGTTGAAATTGAACTGTTGAAGTGCAACGGCATTCCCAGTTCATTGCTTCTGTCTCAGCTCGTACATCTCCTACTCGGGTGATTCATTCTAAACAGCATTAGTGGTCAAACTGAACCTCAGCTAAGCAGGATATAGTTGCTCTAACAATAACCCAGTGATCTCCTCAGTATCATTAATAATGCAGCAGGGAAAATAGAAAGGTCAGCTGCATTCAAATTATTCACTGAAATAAGTAGACAACAGTCTGCATTATTAATTACAAAAGCTGTATATTTCCAAAAATGCTCTCATGAAGCTAGTCATTGCACTTCTTTTAACCACTGTAAAAAAAGAGATTTTGCAGCTCAGGCAGTTTCCATTTACTAGTTTATATTTTTATTGCCCAGAAGAGAATTGTTTGGTTTGGAATTATACTTCTATTCAACTTGCACCAAATCTCATTAATATATACAAACTAATACTAAGGAGATGATATTTTATTTTGAAAGAAAGAAAAAAGTATTTTTCTATAGTGACACTATAATAAAATTAACAAATAACTTAATAGCAACGGTATTTGCTGTGCTGAAGCTTTCTAGCGGCAGTTAAAAAGTACATTTAATCCAAGTCCATTTTAATTTTTTTCTAACTCCTTTGAGAGTTGCAAATGGATCATTCCTTTGTCCTGTTTACCACAGAAACTACCATCAAAATGTTCTTTTCCATGCACGACTGTATCGGCATTTCCAAAAATCAAAACATTCCCTCTACACAATTCAAAAGACACCATCAAAGCTCATTCAAGGAAGGAAACATGCACGTTGTGAGAACGGAGTGATATTAGATGCTTGGCCTGGATTTCACTTATTTGGCAGTAATGGAACAACATGCAGAATCAAGCTACCATAAAGAGAAAGGTTTCTATTTGCTTCTTGTTCAGCTGTACTGGAAATTATGTAAACATGACAGTTTTTCTATTAAAATTCCTTGAACTGAGAAATAGATTACTCATATTTGCAAATAAATAAGAAAAAAATCCTCCCAACTTCTAACATAAAACAGGAACAAGACTTCCACCCGAGCTGATGGTGTGCCAGCTGAGGGGAGCAGATAGCTGCAGAGGCAATGGGGGTCAGTCATGAAGACATGAGCAGCTGAGTTATGAAGTTGACCTTTCTGGTATTTTTTGGTGAAACAGAGCTCCTACATCTAATTCTACTTCAGTTATAATTACCTCAGGACATTTTAGTCATCTATTCCATGTAATAGAGTGCAGTATCTGCTAATTTTGAATTTAAACAGTTGCATGGTTGCTAGCATATAGCCCTGGGCTGATGAGTTTCAGACTAGCCTTGAGAAATTAAAGCTTTTCTACAGTGCTTCTGAAAAAAACATGCACAGGCTAACCTCCAAGCATGCACGCTGTCCCTTTAGCTTCAATGACAGCGTGTGCTTGGATTTTCACAAGGAAGTATTGAGTTTTATGAAGATTTCTATAACTATACTTGCATCTCTCTACTGCAAGTAAGGTTTTCTGCATACCAGGAAACCCTTTCAAGCATAAGCAGCTCTGTCATTAAATCTACCTTCTACCCTAAGTAAATATGCCTAGAGAGGTCTAGTAGCAAATCAGCTTAGCTGCCATCTACCCGCCTTTGGAAAATTCCCTCACTCTCCTTCAAGCCATGTCCCTCCATGAGTCTAAGGAGCTCATCAAGGAGACTTATTAGATTTAATCCTGCATGGAAAAAGTTCTGGGGTTTTATTATTAAATGACTTCCCAAATTCCAAAGCACGGCTGAAAGACATTCTGTTTCAGAATGATACTTTTGAATATTCTTTCTCTGCTCCTTCCTCATCCAGATACTGCAGACTTCCCTAATCAGTTTTCAGAGCATCTCAGAGCCAGTCATGGCATTTCTCTGAATACCAAATTCCTCATCTGACTCCTTTCTGAATACAATCTGACTTTTGGCTCTTGCTCACAGGGATCTGCACCACATCCTCAACCAAACTGTGTTTGCTCTAAGCACTATACAAGGTCACTGGGGCTTGCAACTTTCCTCACAATTATCTGCCAAGAAAACCCCATTCTTTGCTTGTGCTGTCACCCATACTTACAGGCAGCCTACAATAAACATTGACTTCTGTTAGTGTAAACAGCAGCAGTGAGTGAGCTCTGCTATTAATACCTTGCTTACAAACCACTTTTCCAGAAATAGCAAAAGCAATCAAGTATGATACATGTTATGTCTAGAATTGTGTTTTAGTCTTTGATTCTAAACATCCGCCAGCTCTTTGTTTGATCCAGACAACGGAGTTTTGTAAGTTAAAGTGGTGCTTAAGTGCAACTGGGTGAACAAAACTAAGAAATAGCTGATTATTTGCTGGTACTTCGGACGTGTCTGAGAGCTGCTTAGCTCTAACAACATTGTTCTTTCTTGACATATTAATTGCAACTCTTAATCAGAACTGGGCACTAGCCATGGGTCATTGATGCTGTAACTAATTCCACTTCTGAAAACTTAGTTTAGGACTGCTGGCAGAATTTTGACTAGATGGGCCTTAGACAAAAGGACCAATTTCTTTTACAGCACTCTCACTGTTACAAAGATCCATACTGCACAAATAGAGAGGAGACAAAATTCAAAGGAGTCCTTAACAGCTCCTGACACATTTTCAGAGGAACATTGAGGCATCACCTGGGCAGTAAGTACAGATTTAATGAAGCCAGAGGAGGAGAAAAATGTGATCAGCATTTGTATGACATGCCAGCCTTCCTCAAAGGTTCTCTGTTGCACTTAGGTGGAAAAGAAAAAACTGCCACAGCATTTTTGGTGTTCCCACACCTAACTCGGTAACCCTCATGCCTGGGGATGCAAATAGAGAGAAATCTAGGGACTGCCATAAAGGATGAAAATAGTCACAGCAGAATCTGCTGAACAGAAATCTGTACCAAACTTCATAGCCATAGAAGTCAGGAAATGTTCTGCAAGACAAATGCCAAGTCTCAAAGAAAACTTTGTTTCTACATGAGGAAACACAACTTCTGAGTCTCGCTTGCACTTTGACCTTCCCAAACTAAAGTGAGAAGGCAAAGCTCAGAGACAATAATGAGGTCACACGGAGCCTTCTCCCTCAGCTTTGGTGCAAGGATGAGCTCATTAAGGACTTCTAAGCATGCACTGTATTTTCTCTAAGCACCATGCACTGCTCTTGAAAGAGAATAGGAAAACACATTTGCTCTAACCATTTTCTTTTGGCTATTTTGTGTCTCTTTTTATTCCATTCCCACTTTGAGTTATTGGTATCGTACAAAGCATCCTCTTTTTAGGAGGTATACGCCAATGAATCTAACTTATAGAAAAAAATCTAAACAGAAGAACAATCCAAAAAAGCAGTCTGTCTTTTCAAGATCGTATAACTTCTTTATTTTACCTCTTCTTCTTGATATTTTTCTTTTTCTCATCACTTGACCTGAAATCTTCCTTCTATTTGATTCTTAACTTATTACTTCCTCTTTCTATGCATTCTGCTATGCTAATACTTGTACCCAATGCTCTGTATAACTTTTAGAAAAGATTTTTACTTACCAGTTTTATGTACCATCATGGATATATTTTAGTCCACAGCTATTTATAGTGAGATAGTCCATTATATCCTTAGCACACTTTTACAGCAAATATTTTCAACTGTTTCAGGCAATGTTTTTTAAACATCCGCTTTAACAAACCTCCTGGCCCAAGTCTTAAAATTCAGTGGCTGGGCATTTCAAAATCAATGCATGATATAAGCTGCTTTCATGCTAAATGTTTATAAGAGACACCTGGATTATTGATAGTATTCAAAGCAGTACTTGAAAATCTAAGGCCTCCCAGGAATATTCACTCAGAATACCAAAAATTCAACCACGGAAAAAAACCCACTAATGACTGGAGAATATTTGCTTATTCTTGATTTTACTAAAAACTCTTAGTGATAATTATAGCTGACAGTTTGTTCTCTCTCACTTCTAATCACTGAATTTATTACTAACAATGAAGATTTAGTAAGGTTGCTCAGGAAAAAGCATAGGAACACAGAAGGATTTGTATGTTGTAGTAGCCAAAATGAGGAAGAGCCATTTAATTCAAGTTGTTGCTTCATTTCTTGCCCAAAGACTCGGAGTATTTCATTGATTTTGAAAGTTATTGCAACACCTCTCAGAGGTTTCTGTGTCTGACCACTTTCCACAATACACAAACCTTTCTTGAAGTGGAAAGAGATAAAATTTCTACAGCTGAGGCTTTTCATAAAAGAGAAATTCTGGTCAAAGAACTCTTTCACAAAAGAAGTGTGAATCAGTCATGAATTTTAACATCTGTCAAGAAACAGAACGACACTGCAGTCCTGTTTTTCAAAGAAAAATGAAATTTTTCACAGAAAATAGTCAATTCTAATATTTTTTCAACTAGCTTATATATATAAAACTTTATTCGATTTTTTTTTCTATGAACTGTTTTATAATATCCTTGATTTGTTTTGGCTTGCAATTTTCACATTGCTACTATGCCTTCTCAAACCTCTTCCTAAGCAGTAACTTACTATCCCGCCGCCCCCACCCCAAAAAAAAAAAAAAAAAAAAAAAAAAAAAAAAAAAAAAAAAAATCAATGTAAAGCAACTAAAGTAACATTTCAAAAAGAGTTCAAATCTTCTCTAAATTTAGATTTTCTTACACCTGGTAGAGGACATGATAAAGTCCAAAACATATTGAAAATTACAGGAAGATGCTCATATTCTCCATTCAAAACATTCTTACCATTAAATAATACATCAGATATCAGTAGCATGAAGAAGAATCAGTCTGCAAACAGTTGTAGATGAACACTGCTTTATGCCCTTCCAATTACCTGCAACACACATAACAGCTGCCACAGAAGAGCTGTAAGGTTATTATTATTGATCTTGCCTAAGATATTCCTGTAAAGAGTTACCTGCCATTCTTTCCACAGATTTTGAACACAAAGCTTATTCAGCGTGAATACTTTTCCTCACATGTTAATATAAAGTACCAATTATCTGTACAGTTTTCTTTTAATCAGAACACTTTTATTCCCCCGTGACACATCATACCAATATACTCCCAAATGGCAAAGACATTCAAAGAGCCATAGTTCACCCTTACCATGGGGAGCAGACTTTCCAGTTTATGAAATTATACTGGGGAATCAATCTTCAGACAACCAGCATGCTCTCTGTCACACAACCTTCATCCCCCCCATATTGTATTTTCTAATAATGCCTGAGTCCATTTATGCTACATTGAAGTTCAATGATTTTTTTTTTGATAAAACTTTCCTGCACAAAATACATTAGCTGAACGAAGCAAATTTTTTAAGCTAGCACATGCACATTATGCATATTGAAAAAAATAATAATCTGGGAGAATCTGTTTCAAGGAAAAGGACTTCCCCTCCCAAGAAAATAGCAAAGTGTTTCCAATGTAATCTAGTCCAGAGCTTAGTTATATATATGTTTCATTTTCAGAATGTTACTACCAGTATTGTACATGTTATCTGTTCTATAACATTGAATGAATAGTTCTGAGTAAAGCCAATATAATAATACTCACTAAAATCCCTATATCTCATCCCATGAGAGTGGGAATGGTCATTAGAACAGGGGCCACTAAGTACATAATATCACTGATGTATTAGGATAATAAGCAGCTGTGTTATAACCCTTTTTTTAATTTAGCTTTAAAAAACATTCACTTTGGCAAACTTGTCTAGTTGTATAAACAACTAGAAATTTCTCTCAGCATTATTGAATTCTGATCATGTATAATCTGTGGGCCCCCTGCACAAGCAGCCGGAGTTCAGACCTCACAGCACAGTGACTCGTGGGACAGACAGCTCTCACAGCACCTTGTCACTTGGTGCTGATAGCGAGCCAACCCTCAGGATAAATTGGTGTCCATTTCAGAGCCAGGATTTAACCCCAGGAGGAAGCACGTTCCTTGTGGGCATGTTTATAATCTCACACCCCTGAAAGCAATTAAAACAGTAAAATTGAAGTCAGGGCTGAAATCTCTTCTCTAGCTAATGGCAAGGCCATTCCATTGCGCTGTGATGACCAAAGCAACTGATACACCTAGGTAGTATATCCTCCTACTCCCAGCTCTTCTACACCTCAGGTTGCTGTTGTATCCCACAACCAGCATTCAACCTGGAAGAAATCCTTCTCCACTTGTGTCCCCAGGAGCACTGAAGGTTTCTGTCACAGTCAGTCACCTCCATTGGAGGGAAGATACTGAGAAACTGTTGTCTGTAAAGAACAAGCATCGATTACACAGGCATGCTTCTCTATGAGCAATAGTAACATAGTAGTAAGACTTTGGAAGGAGCCATAGTACCTTTCTAAAAACTTCTGTTATTTTTGTCTAATATGCATATTACATTGTCATCATTGAATTATCCATGAAAAGACTAAATTTAATCATATAACATTAATATAAAGTGGTCTTAAAGAACACAAGATGCCCATATACTGTTTTGGATTAGATTTGCAAGATGGTAAAATAAACTTCTGAAGGAATATCATTAGCTCACTACTTACCACTTCCTAAGATGTTTTAAACTTAAGTGTGGGGTTTTTTTAACCGAAAAATTGTCTAATTTCTTAATCATGCATCTTAACATCTTAAATAGATCTATTGAGGCTCCGTTTTCTTAGACTGTATTCATTTACAAAGCAAAAAGTTATTTTTTTGTCCCAACTCAACACATTTCACCAACACTACAAAGAAACTGTTGTTCTTTTGACATTGTATCTTAATAAATAGACTAAATGAGGTGTGAATATCAGCATTTAGCCAATAAAAAGAGATCTTTATTTATTTAAAATGCATCAGATTTGCTTCATCTAAAGGGCTAATTGAAAAGGCTGTTCAGGTCAGTTGTGATATTAGAAGACAACTGAATCACATTTAATGCTATTTAAAGGATGAGACCAGGCTAAAAGAAAAATTAAACCATGGCCATTAAAATTTAATTCGACTTAGTGAGGCCATTAACATTTTGGTTTTATGCAGCAGCAAGCATTCTAAAAATATTTTCATACAATTCAGAAACCCTGAATTGTCAAGTGACTCACTCTTACATAGCAAAAATAATTGAAAGTTACCTTAAAGGACAAATAAGAAAAAAGGCAAAAGCAGAAAATATTCTTTGAATACTATGGTTATGTCATTCTGCTCTTCTTTAATAGCTTTGTATACACAAATGTACTCTTACCACACACATACACTAATATATACTAATATATAATGTATATACTAATTACATACTTACAGTCCAGCTCTCTCCTTCTGACACACTTTTAGTCCTCCTGCACCTTACCACAACTATCACCAGAACACTCTGTATCAGGGTGTTTCTGTCTCTGATAATGGCCAGCTTGATCTGTGTAGTTATCTTAAAAACCTAGTGCTCAAATGGAATCTTTCTTTCCTACACAATTTTAAAATAACTTTACATGAAAAAGCAACATACTTGCTATTTGTTATCAGAAGCAGTTGGAGTCCTCAAAAATAGAGTTTGGTGAATTCTGGTCTTGTTATTATACAAAAACTCATGGCATCCTCACTATAAACTCTAGAACTTATTAATTGCATGCTTTGCTTTTCATTTTTACCACTGAGTCAGCTTTGGGTATCAAGTGACAGCACGCTACTTTTGTGTGAACTCTGAAGTAGTAAGCTATTCTCAAGACAATACCTACTTTTACTCCTTAGCATGATATATGGCTTTGCCTCTACAGGTTTGCCTCTATGATTCAAAAATATTATTGCCAGCACTCCTCATAGATTGTGAGGAATTGCCAGCATTCCTCATAATTTACATATAACAGAAAACACCATAAATATACAGAGCATTATCAGAGGAGAAATTTGAAAGATTTTAGCCAATTGGAAGTTGCCTATAAAACACCATCTAGAATTAGACTGGGAATAAATCTGTTCATGCACCAGTAAATAACTAAGATTTCAGATTCGCTGCCTGACAAGGAAGGGTATTTTTTAACCTGTTTTGGCTTACATTCTTCTTACATTTTTTTCAATTACACATTATATATATTGAAATATCAGTATGAAATATCAGTATGATGGTACAGAAAACTATTGTAATGATCTAGAATAATATACTCTGCAGTCTCATATGTTGCTGTGTACCTAGTGCTTTCATCACTCCATCTAATTTACTCAGATTCAACAGGGGTGGTGCAATCAAACAGAAAACCAGTATTGTTAAGGTTATCGTGAAAGCTTTAAGACTCAGGAAGTCTCTTGGTCTGGGTATATATGTAAAACTACTGAATTTACAGAAGTCAGAGACATTACCATCTCCACTGCACCTAACACTTGAAATAGCTTTAGAAAAGAGATTTATAGTTAAACACCATCCTCCCTATGAGCCGATAAACCTGCAAAACTGGTGAAGGTTTAAAGATTGATTCCTTTCATATTAAGGACATACAGAGTAAGCAAAAAATCCTGGAACAAGTTTCTGAAAGGCTCTGAAGAAATATGCTGAGATCTCAAGTGTCTCCTGGATTTGTATGCAATTGATTTAGTCCATGACCTCCAAGTACCTTTTCCATCAGCTTCTACCTCATGGTTCATCAGGGCTAATAGGAGAGGAAATGAGTGGGAAAAATAATCAAAATACTAATGACCAAAGGAAGCATCTAAATTAGTCCAATAGATTATCTTCTAAATTGACTTTGCTAGTCATTAAGTTGGATGAAAACTATTTTCTTCTTCCTTAAGGTGTTTTGTAACGGTTATAGAAAATTTGAGGCAGAAACCAGTGATGACCTCTGTTCTAGCTCAGCTGTACTACCTCTAACCTCCTGCCACAACATGCTTTTGTTCTGAATATCCCAGCAGCACATCATCAAACACTTCTCATCTTAGGGAGCAATGTGAGGCGAAGACGTTTTACAGCTTCACAAGCCTGTCCAGAAGGCTCTGGGTTGGAAGCATCAGAACGTATCTGGACAAGCTATTAGTCATCAGAGGCAACCTGTACTCATGAACATCCAACTCCTCTCTTCACTGTGTGGCCAACAAAACTGCCAGATTCTTCTGGGATCTGCTTAAACTACAGTGTGCCAAGAGCCCTACTAGCTCCACTGTTCAGCATGCAGCTCTCCTCCCAGCTCCCTTAGAGCAGTTTTCTCCCTGAAGAAATCAGGTTACTGTTACTTCCTGTAACAGCAGTGGAAAAAAGCTAGAGGAAACTATTTCGACTTAAGTATCTGGACACAGATTACATGTTCTCTTATTGCAGTTAATATTTTGCAGTAAAAGATAACGAAGTAACTACACCTAAGATTCAGCGGAAATTCCAAAAATTATTTATAATGCCAAGGTCTGAAGACAATAAGAAGCTTCTGATAGTGACCTTGTCTAAACCTAATAAAAACAAGTATAGCTCAAAGACTGGTTTGAAGTCTGTTGCTATTTGAAAGCTAGATCTAAGTAGAAAGCAAATTTGTGTAGTAAGACAAGGATTTAGAGTCACATCAAGTGTTCGAGCCTCACTGTAAAGCCTCTATTCTCCTACTAACAAATACTTTATCAGGAATAACCCAATATGACAAGGTCAAATTAAGCTTTTTATCAGGACTTATCAAGGAATTCATTTTGAGGCCACATGACTAGATTTGTTAAGCAGACCATATAGTCCTGAGTATATTTTAAGAGCTTGGGAACTATGGCATCTTTCGTATATTGTCTCATATTCTTCCATTTACAACACAGTGTTGAAAACACACAATAAATGAGATGCCAGAAAGCTTACAGACATCCCATTTTGGAAACTAGAGTCCCACACTAACATCGGTTATTCCTCAGTGTGAGAGCGTGCAAGTTTGTCTTTGATCAGCTATTAGATTTTGCTTTATTTTCTGGAAGAAAACAAGGAATACCTAAGATGTTCTCCTGATGCACACAGTAACACCAGCATCTTGTGCCAAACCATTTCTTTAGCTCACAGGAAAGTTCGTTGCACAGAGGAAGGAGACTTTTGCATCACACAATACCGAAGCCCATTCCCCAGCGGTTCTCTCTGATGAACAGCCTGACTCTTTCCTTTGCTCTTTCCTTTATTGCTCTGCTACAGACAAATCTCATCTTGAAATGCTACAGAGCCTCAAATCCTGATTTTCAGATGTTGACATAAAATTCAAAGGAGACAGTGATCCACACACTCTTATTAGAGCAGAATTCCGTAATAAGAGAATCTAAGACATAACTTCCCTGAAGACTAATCCTGGCCCTCCCACCAGACAAATAATACATGATAAACACTAGTTATTCTGATTGATGCACTGCCAGTGGCACTTGGACACCTTGGTAGGGACTGCAATATAAAAATTTAATGCACTTTTTCCACAGGCAAACACCAGGAGAAGCTAATAGAAATTTATATGATCATAATATATTTAGAAAATTCAGAACTAAAATAATAATAATGATAGGGTGCTTGGGATCAAAAATAAGTACGGATGTTCTTAACTGTTACTAGATATAAAGGATATAGTCATAGAGTAGAGTGTAATAGTGTTCAATACCATCCATTAAAAACAACACTATAACTGTATTAGTCAACACAAAAAGCACTTAGCTCAGATTGTTAAAAATAAAGATAAGAGTCAAGGTCAGAATCTGACTTTAAAGGAAGATGAGAAATCTTGAAATAGTGCTTTCTTCTAGTGTTTCTCACAGGTTCCTTTCTTGTTAAAAAGGAAAAAAAGCCCCGACCATGAAGTCAGTGTAGTCTGTGCTGATAGAAGTTTTATGAACTAAATACATTCAATAGCTATTTTATTTTCTTCAAAACACTCTTCAGTTGAATGCCTACAAATCATGTACAAATATTCTGCCACTGCAGATTTATCCACAATTACTTGACTACGATACATGAAATACATGAAAACTCAAACCTAACTTGTAAGTCATAGGGAATTCATATGGACAAAGCACAGTCATGTCACAACTACTGTCAATGAAATGAATTTTATAGAACATATCTTATTTATTCAAATTCTTTGGAAAAATAAGGGATATGTGTGTGTGCTTGTGTGTATTGGAATAAAACACTAGCCTGAAGACTAAAACCACAAAATATATTTGATATGCTTTTATACAAAAATATCTGGGGATTTCCCCTAAGCATTTTTACTCTTAGCAAGCCTTCCAACCAGATCATCTCTGGTAGTAAAATCAAACGTCTGCAGCTAAACCGAGTTAGTAAAATGTGGTGATAAGTATTCTGCCCATGAACCACCCTCTGTTTGAAGTCACTGTGGAGCCACATCCTGACATGGAGCTAAGGGAAAGACTATGGGAGCTTTTAATTCTAGGAAAGCTAGAATGAAGAGCACAAAGAGGGCTTCATAACAATGCTGTAATAAAGGTAAAATTACTAATAATAGCATTAACTGCTCTCAGCATTAGCGCTACTGCTAATAGGAGTAATATTTTATGCAAAATAGTAATATATACAGGATAATGCTAACACCACTGAAAAGCTCTTAATTCTCTTCATAGGATGAGATTTCTAATAACTAGAAGAGATGACGAGGCCCTCAATTTAGCTCTCATTTGAAAGTCATAATGCTACACTCTCCCAACTGGAGTTACTTGACACAAATACTGTACTAACCAGAAGTCTGCTGTTAAAAACTTATTTTCTCCCCATGCAAGGACCTACATTAACTCCATGTTGAAAGAGAAACCTCACTCTCAATGGCTTTTGCAGTCTGTACTGAGATCCTACTCTCTCTCAGAATTTGTCCCATGAATTTATGATAGTCTTATATCTCTGTAACATAAGAGATGTTGGCCAGTGAAAACAGTGCTGTGACAGTTCTTGAATTAGAAAGACCACATTGCAGACTTAAGTCTTTGTGATAACATTGTCCATAGGATACTTAACCCAAGTGCATCATCAGCACCTTCTGGGCCTCTTTCTCCACACTGCAGCAGTTAGGTCTCACTAGAGGCAATAAAATGCAAATAGGCAATGGGAGTAAGAGTGTGCTTTTGTAAGCACAGTTGTTCCCCTTCAGCATTTGCTTGCATTTCAGCATTGCAATTTCTCTTTCAGAACAACCGAAGATCAGTGCCAGTAAAAGACAGGAAATAAAACTTCCCCAGTCTGTCACAGGAGACTACACCAACTCAAACCCTCAAGGAATATGTTTTACAGATACTTAAACAAGCGTTTCTGTTGGATACTAACAAAGAATAAACTCATCCAAACTTCAACAGTCTATTCCATACTTTTTCTGCTGCTGCATGATTTCAAATGAGGGAATTGTTACAAGGTTAATTAAGGCTCCTGAAAACTGAGAGCTGTGAAAGGTTGTCATCACAATCCTTTATTTCAGGTACTTGTGAAAAGTTGTTACGTTCCTTTATGGTTGCAGATAGCTGAAAAGAGAGTCGCCTTCAACCATAGTATTATCACCACTTTCAAGCAAAGAAAGGCAAGGACCGTGCTTCTGAATAAAGATAGTTCCCAGAAAACATTGTTTTGCAAAGAGGAGGAGAAAGATGAAAGAAGAGATAGAAAAGGCACCAAGTTGCAGATTTGGGAGTTCCGTAATGTGACCCCGTAAAAGAAGCAAGGCAGAATTTGAGGGCTGAGCTGTGACTAAAAGGTGTTAGAGTGGAAGGAAGAAAGAAATCAGCTGTAACTGGTCAGACACAGGTCTTGGTATATTCTCAGTAGGCATCATAGAAACACATTTTCCATTTTCATGCCTTACTGGACCAACTCAAAAGTTACACAATTTGGATAGAACACAGATCCAAAGGAGTAATTTGGTTTTTTCCTCTGTCTGTGGTCTTTCTTTCTACCGTTATCACTTTGAATTAAAAAGACACAAGCAATAATCTCCACTATTACCTATTCCATAAAAAAATAACAAAAAAAAAATCATAGTTTGACATGCAAACATGTTTCTTGAAACTAAAAACAAGCCGGGCCCTAACACAGCCTCCAGGCATATCCATCAGCCAGATCAAACCGAGACTCTTGATTCTCACCTCTCTGGTCAAATCTGGAGCAACACAGTTTTTTTCCTCCAAAGTTATAAACCAAACATTAAAACCAAGGTAAATTGGAGTCCTGGAGAGCAATGATATTATTCAGAACAATCATGTTATTTAGGGATTCCAGTCATGTTTGATTAATCAAATTTGCCTGCATATTGATACATACACACTAGAGAATGAAGGAAACAAGCAGTGATTTCCTAACCATGAGCCAGGGAGATAACATATAGATGAGACTAGAGTCTCATTTGAGCAATGCTACAAAATGATGCAGCTTAAAACAGTCCTACAACTCCCCTTGTAATTCAATAACACACATGTGCTTAATAAAGTTGTTTCAATCCACTTACATTTTTCTACAAATTCCACACTGCAGCCTTTCTTTTTCATGGGCTAGTAAAATTTTTCCTGAAGTTGAGTATACTGAGCATATTTTGAGATTTACATTTTAAAAGGTATGCAATTAATATATAGGATAACTCAAAGTCATAATACTTAATGAATTTCACTTCTGGTTTGCCACATCCAAATACCAAACCTTATTCTTAATATAAAAAAGAACTGCTGGTTACCATGTCTTCCCGAAATAAGCTAGCAGCAGGTTTACATGTAAACTCCGACATTCACATGTTGCACACAACTACACTGCCAACAAGCCTCATGCACACATTGTATCAGTAACTGGGAGTTTTGAGCAGGATGACATTGAAGTCCCTGCAACCCTCTGACCTCCCCAGGCACGTGTTAATCAACTACAGCCAAGTTACTAAATACACGAGGTCCTTGGTTGGTTTGCATTTGCATGTGCAGGTTGGCATCCCATTCCTCTTGAACCCAGAGGAGCAGCATGACGACATGTGAGGTTCCTGAATACAAAATCCCCATCTAGCTCCTGTATCAGGGGCTCAGGGCTCATATTTCAGCCTTACAACTCATTGATTTCACATATTTGTAAAATACATGGATAGTGGCTGCAAATATCTTTGCAGTAACTATTGGACACAAAGAATAATTGCAGAGAAATATTATGTGGCACAAGGGGGATGAAATGCATTCATCACAAACGCTGTGCAATTACAGTTGCAAATGCAAAGCATACACGGTCCTAATTTTAGTACTGATGTCATGGGAGTGAGTCTATGAAATCCTATCCAAGCACAGCATATTTAATCACACAATTGAGAGGCTAATTATTAGTGTTTTATTCTTCTTTCCCTCCCATACTGTTTGAGTTACATAAGAATGATTGACAGAGTTGCATTTCTGAGGCCTAAGAGAATATGTTAACTATTCTTGAAAGACTCTTTAGTAGAAAATATGGACAAGGTTTCACAAAAAAACAATTTAGCAGTAGAATGAAGCATTAACCAAGACGTTAGCCTATTTTGTTTTATTGAGCATGACATACATAAGCAGTGTCTTAATAGTGTACTAATACATAGCAGGGAGCCTGGTACACCAGAAGACTATTCTCACTCTTAATAATTTGCTTTGTGGCTTCAGGAAAATGCTCAAGTACTGGAAGAATTAATCATGCAGGTCTTGAGCTACATTTTTGGTTTCACAGAAAACTGAACGCTTTAGAAATAATAACCTAATAGAAACCTAGAACATCACAGAGGTATCACACGGCCCTAGGATTCCTCTCCCATTTAAAGAAATTATTAAAAATAAACTTCTATATTTTCTCAATGTCTTAGATTTCTGCAAGAGACACAAATCAGTGGGGTTACCAGAATAAAAGTGTCAGGTAACCTCAATAGTCATCACTTACCTTCTGAAACCACCAGTTAGAGTAACTAAGGCATCCGGTAGAAATGTATGCACAGCCTTCTTGACAATCAAGCCCACTGCATTTGCTTCTGCCTCAGACACACAGGTGACAAGGTCTTCATAGTACAGAAGCCCTAAGCATCAAAGGAATAACAATATGCAATATGTAAGCCAGGTGTGAAATAAGGAGCCACCAAGTCAAACCGCTCCACAGGTAGAGGATCAAAGTGTCCCCTTATGACTCAGGCTTCACTTACATTACCCAATAGGGCACAAACCTCCACAGAGCAGATCCTACCGATCTCCCTCAGAAAACACTAGCAGTATAGCCCAAATCAATCCTAGTTCTCCCTTTCTCAAACATCAACTTTTTATCTTACTATAGACCTAGACCTACTATAGGTCCCACCAAGATCCAAATCTTCAGAATGGTCAATTCAAACTGATCAAAATGTCAGGGTTTTTCATCTGGGGAAGCACACTGCTGCACACTTCCTGTCAGAGCAGCTATAATTTATAATAGGACATCGGAGTAATAGTATTATCTGTTTCTACTTTTTGAGAACCTATGTATTTATAAATTATTATCATAAGTTATCATACTCAGCCCTTCTGCATATAGATTTTTGAAAGGCCCTTTTCCTAAACTTGCAGAATTTGCATCCGAGTATGCAAAGTATCCCAGCTATCTTTATTATTAAAAGGGCCCCATCTTGCAACTTGATTCAACCCATTTGAATATGATTCTAAGGAAAATGATTCTAAGATGGTATCAAACACATGGATGCAAAAATAAAGTTGTGTGATCCTAACACCACTCTATAGCAGCTCTTCTTTTGATGTGGTAGATTCCTTTGTTTAAATAGGTTTCTCTAAGGAAGTGGCACAGAAAAGTGATGGAACATTATTCATTTGATGATGTTCAATATTTATTGCCAAAAGCAATGAATTAAGACAAGCCAAGATTATGGTGTTACTCTAAGTGTTCATAATTTACTCATAAAACTTGAATCATCTCTAGAAGAGAGTTGTCTTGAAGTACAAGTCCCCTCTGAACACCAGTCCTAGCTTTGAAGTTTTCCACAGCCTCTGTAATAATGCCCCTTTAATAGTTTTGTGTATAGGAGCAGATTTTGAGCATCTTTGTAAGTAATAGAAAAATGCATATTTGTATTTTTGGAATTACATTTTTAAGGGATATCAAGAATCTCACAATTACTATTTTTAAATATTCCAAAAATGCCTCAACAATAAAAGAGATATATAAATATTTGTGTCTATGCCAGTTCTGTTTTCAAGTTCTCAAAGCACAGTGATGCTCAGTTTTTAAATGAAACTTATTGGAATCTTACCTACTCTCTGCATTTTTGATAGCTTCAGGGTCTTCTCAGCTTTTACCTCTTCCAAGGTCCGTAAACCCATCCTGTACCATTTCTCAGATGTCTTCACTCCCACTCCAAAGACGGAAGTAAATTGCTAAGTTCAGAGAAAGAACATACATTTCAGTTTTTCTAAAAGAGTTACCAATAAGTGATTTACAAACCAATAAGTTGTTAACAAACAGGTTTAACAAGGAAAATATTTGGAAGAATAGTCTCTGATAGAAAGTAACTAACAGTGTACTAGAGACACACAGATAGAGCTTCCTCTCTGCAGTGGCCTCCAGCAGACAATAATCTTCATACATAGCCAGTTCTCACTCAAGTGAGATCTAAAAATAGTAGAGTAATATCCCCAAGTATCTTTGTATGATTTAGCTAAGTAATAAACATGGGAAATAAGGAAAGTGGTCTTTATTTTTAGTGAACAAAGTGATTAGGAGACACAAGCAAATAATGCTGGTGAATCACCTCAAATTGACAAAGAAATGTCTCACTACAATGATACGATTTGACTGACATCACCATCTTGTGTTTTATATGCTACCAGCACCTCACTTGATGTTGGTGCTACTGCACGCCCAAGAGACATGGATCAGTGGCAACACGTTCCTCTTCATATTCTACATGAAGGGCAATGGGTCTCAGTCACACATGGCTACAGATAAGAACATAAAAACATCCAATCCTGTAGTCCCAATCTGTCCTGCATGTTATAAAACATAAGTGTTTGGAAGACATATCAAATGTTGCTTTCCAAAATGGGATACTATTGCAAGTGAGAGGTAATTTTCACTCCCTTCCCTATCATAAGGGCAGCCTTACAATCCGTATGTGTGCCAACCTAAAATCCTTTCAGTCTCATCCGGAATATGGAGTTGACTATTTTGCCCACTAAAAAAACCCACCACCCCAAAATAATCACTTTCTGAGGTTTTGTTAGTTATATTGCATTCCTTACCAGTCATTTGCATATTAACATATTCCCTCAAAGAGAATGTCACACACTTAAGCATTATTCATTGGGTCAATATTGCGGACAAATAATGATATGGAAGTAGGGGGAACACCTTCAGGCTCTTCCAAAAGTACATTCTGTCTTTGTCAACACTGAAGCTCAACAGCTTCATTGTGCAGTGTGTGAATTCAATGAAGAGTTATGTATGACAAAATTCTCCTTTTCCTTCAAATCTACAACCTTTAAATTCCTAACCTGTTAGTTTTATCTTGTGTTTTTCTAATTTCTTGAAGATAATTACGATAATGAAAATGGAAGGATGAAAATCTTGGATAATAACAACTAAGAATTGCCCAACATTTTATATATAATGCATAAAATTATCTACTGTATGTCTGAGACATGGGAATTTATCAAAGAATGTGATATTGCTAATCATTTAGATTGTTATCTTTTAATGTTTGCTAGTGCAGCATTTTCAAAAGAGTCTCTTGTTTCACAACTATTCCAGTAAACTTTGTTGTGTAATTGTGTAATGTGCACAGAGACCTAAAGAAAGCAGAAATTCAGATAGTGGCATATGTTCTAGGGCGGGGGAAAAAGTGTTATTATTCCCATAGTAAGATTCATTATTACTCGGCAGATTTAGATACATCAGTTCCAAGACACTGCCAAGAGGAGTCTGGGGAACACACAGCCCATATTTTTGCTCACATATTCAAGCATTGCTGGGCATCAGCTGGTGAAATTGAACAGCATGAACTCCTTCTCTGCAGCACCTACATCCGTATTTAAGACAAGTGATCGCGCCATTCATATACCCGACATCTAAAACAAACTCTACGGTCCCAGTTTTGATGGTCTCATTTTTCTTCAAGAACAAAGCGAAAATAGTTCTGAGTCATCACAATAAAACATACTGTTATAATGTAACAAACTGAGAAAGATATATTGGGTTAAAGTTACATGAAGATGTAATATTCTACATTAGTTTTCAGAAAAAAAGACTGCTTAGTTTGAGCTTAAAAGTCATTATGTAAGTATCACACTAATTAAGATAACTGATTCCAGGGTCATTTCTTTCTCTACCACTTTTTCCCTTTTTCTCTTCATTCAAGCACATCATATTTCATATATGAATTTACCTTATACGGCATAACTTTCAATAGTATTATATCTACTAAATGGAGAATTACATACAGCTTTAAGCAGCAGTATCATATGCTTAAGGTAAGAAAAACATACCTTAAATGATTTGTATCGTTCATCATTTAACACATCTTTGGCTCTAGAACTCTCTCCTTCTTCAATGATCTCCTAAACAAAGAAAAACCATACTCCTTTTTAAATTAAAACTACAGGAAGTAGTAATAGTCATGTCATAAACTTGCACAAGCATGGAGAGTCCCCTTGCATGTTAAATCAGGATCAAATTCTGAAACACTTTTCCACACAGAACTCCCATTTACTCAAGGATTAATAGAAACTGAGATCATAGACTATATATTTGAAGTATTTATTTACTCATAAATTGACAACTGGAAAAATCACTAAGCTATGAATGAATTGCCCTGAAAACTAAATTTCATTATTTCAGGTAACATCTCTTTAAAAAAAAGGAGTCCCGTAAGAATAGAGTTTTTTTCCTTATTAAGTTATGCTCCCTTTAGTCTTTTTGATACGGAAACAAATGCTTCATCCCATCATCTGAGGCACTGCAAGTGCATCTGCGGTCCCCAGGTAGCAGGTGCACAGCTGCTCTTTTAACTGGTGGAGTGAGGCAGCAGAGGAGCTGGAGTGAATCACAGCACTCAGTCATCACCTCTCCAGACAGCTGAGATGCTCCTACCAGCTGCCTATTGGAATAACAGCAACTAAGACATGGGGTCTTGAAAAGGCCAAGAACTGAAGAATAGAGCAGGGGATATTCAAAGCTCCAACGAGAATGTAAAGTTTATCCATCATCTAGATAAAAGGCCTGTTATAACTCATAGTGAGGTAGGATTTAACATTAAAGTAATAAAATATTTACCAGCTTTGCAAAAGCAGTATTTGCAGTAAAGCATTCAACTGAGAAATACAGTGCCAAGGGCAGCATAAGTCACATGAGCAAAACTATTAACAGTTAACCTGTCACGTACAAATTAGCCTACTAAAACGATACACACAGACCACCCCACATTACTTATTTATATTCATTCATAAGTTAGCTTTATTCATAAGGGGCCTTCCCGTGGCAGCTATTTTTTCTGTACAGATTTAAGAAAAGCACAGAAATTTAAGTTTTTACAGAAGGTACCTCGATGATGTCTCTGACTTGGTCTCCCATGCAAGGCAAGCCCTGTACGTCTTTCATTCTGACCACTGGAAATGGAAGACATTTCAGCACAGAAGCTGCTCGCAGAAATTCCAGGGAGAATATCTCATTTTCTTTGAACTCATAATTTTCAGCCATTATTTCAAAGGCATCCTGTGAGGGCAAAACTTTACTCAGTGAAGTAACATCTTACACAAAGCTCCACGTTTACTAAGTCTGCAAAGGTAAGCGCTTTCCTCCAAATTCATACGATTCAGGCAGTCTCTTGAGAGCAGATAACAGATCTCAGCCAGGCATCCCGTTTTGTCAATTTTGTTGTATTTATCAGCTATTTACCCTGCCTGCCTTCCAGCTTGTTCCTCTTTCTGCCTTGACCCACAGGCCATTAGAAACACTGAAGAAGCGGCATCCTGCAGTGACACTTACCCAACCTCTATTCCCTGGGGCTGTTCAGAAAATCTTTTAGGAATAAGAAACACCTTATACATCTGGTAGTAACTTCCTACTCATATTATCATATCCTTCCTTCCACTGGACTTAAATTCCCTTAACCTGCCTATACTTTACCACCCTAGGCACAGGATTAGAGGTACTATCTACCCATTCACTAGACTAGAGTGCGAATAATGCAGATATCAAAGATCTAAGAAGTAACTTACCACAACAGTGATGTCAATTAATGTAGGAGAGAATAAGATTAAATAGCTTTTTCTTGTCCTTAGTATTAATGGGATCAGTCTTTGCATTGAGGGGTGAGATTTTCTATTATTTACAATTAAATTACAAATAAACATTAAAAATCTAAAAAGCTAGTTAGCTTTGAGTTTTATCATTACATTAACATGTTCTATATTTAAAAAAGTCAAATAAAACCCAGACCTCACATCCTAAATGCTATATGTTCGATATTTCCAAATGAACTGGACTCTGTTCCAATCCCAGAACTGACATGACTGCAAACTAAGTGACATCAGCCCTTTCTTACACCCACTGAATTGAGAACAGCATCTGTCACCCTACATTAGTGAAGTAATCCAGTTCACACACATGCATCTCATTTGAGCATCAATCCTTTAAACTATTAAAACACAGAAAGACTTAAAACTTTAATATACCTTTCACATAGAATGTAGATAATTTACATATTAAATTTCATTTTGGTCAGTTCTAGAAAAATAGACTTATATGTTGCAATCAGATTATAAACATTAGTCTCACTGAAGCAAAATGAAGAAAATGTTGTCTCTACTGGCCCCAGAATTTACAAAACTTTCATGTTAATAAAACAAAAACACCCAAGCTGAATCGGCTTGACACATTCCCTTTACAAGGAAAAGGCACCTTATGTGACCAAACACTTCAACTTCTTCAAGTGCCATGTTGAAGAGTTTGGCATCTTTCTCTTCACACCTCTATACATTGCTAAGAGAATATCAAAGCAGATGTTCTGCTCGGTGCTGTGAATTAGGGAGTTTCACGTGCTTTTTTTCCTCCCTTGTTTTTTTCTGCATTTACAGTTGAGAGAGTTTACTTGCAACACCTTGTTCATACAATTTATCAGCACATCTGTCTAATATTTTTCAGCCATTTAGAGAAAATGATCTGATCTAGACAAACTACTGAAATTGAACTTCCCTTTCTTGCTTCTCTCAAGGATTGGGAGCCCAAACCAGCCAATTTATCTCCAAAGAACAGCTCAGACATTCAGGTCTGTTCAGCTGGATCAGTTATCTTACAAATCTCCCAAAAATGGATGAAGTTTTGCATTCTGAATAAATAGAAAGTAACAATTACCAGAATTTTCAAATAAATAGTCATTATGTGATGAAGTAACCACCCTGGCAAAAATGCATAGTTAATTAAGGATAAGTTTCTTATAAAACTGACTTGGGCTAACAATAGAGAATTTGGTTTGCTCTATTTTCTCAGCACCACCTTACTCCTTCTGTTCACTTAAGAGTCCCCTGTAGTCCATAGCACTAGAGAAATGCTGCTCTTTGTCGTATATTTATTTATCAGCTTATGCCAAATTTAAGTGCTGTGCTACTCTCTTTTCAGGACTTTAACGAAAGATCTCTTGCACTAGAGAAGTGCTTGGAAAGATGCTTGGGGTGAAAGTTTGTACCACTATTTACATTCAACATGCAGGCACAAGAATTGAAAGGCAGCATGGGGGAAGTGTGCCGTTTTGAAAGAAAACAAAAATTCTAAACAGTGTAAAACAGCCTCCTTACTGCTGTCCTTAAAGCTCTTGCAGGGGCTAATCGCTGGATTTTTTAAAAAATACATATATGTTATTTTCTTGACAAATGCCCTTATGCAATACTTACTTACATATCTTTCACTTAAAGCTGAGTGCTCTAAACATTCTTTAAAAGAAAACTGATGTCCAAGAGGGAAACTGCCAACAGAGCAACATGGATTCATCCCAGTTTTCCTCTGGAAGAAGGAACACAGCATGCAGTGTGCAAAGCCAATGGGCAAAAGCATTTTGCAGCTGAGGTAGTACAGCCAGATGTTTGCTCTACTATTTTTATTTAATGTAGTAGAAAATTTTGCTGTAAGCTGCTTAAGTCTCTGCTTCAAGCAGTTGAAGGACTGCTGTGATTCAGCATTGTCCTGGCAGAAGGTCTGGGACCATGACAGCTCTCACTGCTGGGCAGATACACTGCCCAAGGAGCACAGGGTGGATAAGCTGCAAAGCTGGTTCTGCCAAGTTCTTCCTCTTCACCTCTGTTATCAGTTTCAGTGATTCTTTATTATTTTACACTAATTAAGAGATGTCATTTCTTGTTTCAAGTGAAGTTCGGAATTCCCCTCACAAAATTAGTATTACTCTTTCCTCTCTATTTCGTCTTTATAATCCATGCAGACAAATACTCGTAAAAAGGTATGTTTGGTAAGAAATTTCTCACTCATCACGGGTTAACACCAGCAAAATTAATCAGACATTGCAAACAAAAAATGTGCAAGTGCTGCATTATCATTAAAATAACCTACACAGAGAGTCACATAGAAAACTGTTCTTGGAAGTACCTACTGAGCAATATGTAGTAATCACATACCAGCAAAATGATCATTGTTTTGATATAAAAGCTGAAAAATTCAAAATTTCTTCTCAATCCCAATAGGAGGCCTCTCACACTGGTATTTTAATACATGTATTCTAGACAGCAGAATCAGCCTCATGACAAATGTATGTGTATGTACAAGTGCCAGTGCTATTTTAGAAAGATATTAGTCTCTCTTCTGCTGGCGGGTGGACAGTTGTCAGAAAAGCTGCCTCACCACCATTTTTGGAGACAGTCATAAGCAGTATTTTACTCAGAGGCTGTTGACAGTTAATGAGAAAATAATATCAAAGCATTTTTATAATTCTAGTTTGCATTATTCAGTGTTTTCCTGCCTCTGCAGAGCTCATTACGCTACTTTAAATAAACAATTAAACTAGTATTGAATATGCATTATTCCCAATAGAAAACATTGCCTGCAAATGCTGCAATTAATTACAGATCTGTCTCCTTCCATAAAACTGCTTTTGACATTCTTTTTGATAAACTCTTTCTGCTTTAAGAAAAGAAAAACTAATCTCCAAGTGGACTTGCTATCTATTCAATATTACAGTCCATATTGGATAATATTCCAGAGGGGAAAAGCGCATGAAACTCCAATATTAACTCAGAAAAAGTCTGTTAGATCTCTGGTGAAATCTATTTATGGCAGTATAAGAAAAGTTGCTGACCTCCATTTTATTCTAAAACTTGGTATTTCCTACATTAAACTTCTCACTATCCTCTTTAGCATTGAGATCAATACTCAGATTGCCTATTTAAAAGACAATAATCTAACAGGGAACTAAATTTCTACTGTTTCCAATCTCCATGTGGAGGATTTTCATGATCTCCAGAGTATTCTCCAGAGGATGCTCCTATTAAATGCCAAAGATAGCTGGGCTACATTTCAGCTCCTCACTTTGTCAAGTGTTTTGATTGGAGTTTTTCTACTGTGCCTAAAAGGTGGAACGCGCTTTGGTGAGACCTGGGCTATGGATAAATTCTGGGGTGGCACAGGCTTCCACATGCCATCTTCTTCAATCGGATGTTATTGAACTGTATTAAGAAGAGAGAGCTGGATGGAATGCCTGACAAGTTTCAAAGCTCATTTAATATTTGGTAGCAAAGCCTTATGAAGTCAAATATCAAAGCAAAACCACTAGAGTAAGATTTTTTCCATGCATAGAAATGAACTCTAAAAATACTAGAAGACTTAAAATGCTAAAAGCTACAACACTGAAATTAACACAAAGGACAAGATCCTCAGCTAATATACATTGAGAATGGTTCTTAAAGTGCTAAGCCTGCTGAAGAACTAACCCCAGTCATTTGCAACATTAATACCAGAGCACAATACTACTCACACTCAGAAGAGCAAAAAGAGCTAACACTTCCAGCCTGGGATTCAACATGAGTCTGATTTGAGAATATGATTTCAGCAAGATTGTCAGCAAAATTCCACTGCTACTTGCAAAATAGTTTTTAATAAGCTTAGTTTAAAACCCTACAAGGAAAGACATCACAAATACTGTATTAAGTATTTTAAACTTATTCTATTCTGCAAATGATGGTGTCACAATAAGAGGAATTATATCTGCACAGACAAGACACTTGCCTTAGTTCCATGCCCACAACCACTCTTTTGGAGATTCTTTTTTTTTTTTGCTACTATGACCTTGGAGAGTTGCTTCAACTCTGTCATCACATCCTCTGTTAGCTTTCCTCTGCTACCAGTTAGGGCTTTGAGCTCGCCAGGGCATGAATTGTCTTTTTTGATGTGTTTGCACAGCATCTCTTATTAAAAAAGTCTCTATCTTGGGTGTTCAAATGGTACTGCAGCACAAAAAAAAACCCAACAATACCATATCATTGTAAAGACAAACTTAACCAGTCAAAAAGCTAAACATTGAAGGATGCTAAACAAAAAACAGAAAGAAAAAGGAAAAAAAGAAACAAAAAAAAAAAAAAAAGAGAAAAACCAAACCACATGACACTTAGTTGAAGGACTGTGAAGGACTATTACACTAAGAATAGCACTTTGAGTTAAATTGCTTTTCCTCCATCTCTTTTTCCTCCACTTGAAGTTTATTTGGTAAGATGTACATCTAAAGGGGGCTTAGTTCTCATAATACTCATGTTGCTGATGTTCAGTGTTCATTCAAAACTAAAGGAAATCCAGAGATTCAGAAAGACCAATTCATTCAAATAGAATAGGTTTAATTTTCTTCTCACATTTCTCAGTGTAAATACTAAATAACTTCACAAGCCAATGAGAGACATCATTCATATATACATCTTACTATACATATAATATATATTTGCATATGCATAAATATGTGCAAATGCACACAGAAAGATAAATACTTGGAAGTATGTAATTCAAGATAATCAAGCATGTTGAGTCAATTTGTAGATTTACTGAAGTGATTTCCAAGCTTAAAAAAAAAAAGACTCATTTTGGTTCAGTCTGAGGCATTTTTTTTTTCTGATCTGAAAAGCCCAATCCTTGCCCAACTCTAAGAACTTAATCATGTCACCTGAGGTCAGACAGAGAAATAGAGGAGCTGAGAGAATAACAGCAGTAGTTTGATACACACAATATGAAGGCTCTTACAGATGCATATATTTTAGAGATAAGCATCTGTTAATTCAAACTGCTTCCCATACTAAAAAAGTTACAGACTATTTTCTTAGCATAAAATAGTATTTTTGAGGAGCTTCCATATTTTTCTGCATAACAGAGACATCAATTGTGATAGCAGATAAGAAGTTTCCATAATGCTGCCCCTGAGCAGGTTAAAGTGGATAGGGAAATGAGAAATACAAAACGTTAGAGAGATATTACACGTATTAATATGCTCAAAGAAAACAGCCTAGATATGATGGATATGCTAGAATCTGAGTTGCTGAAGGGTGCACGTGTCCTGTACTCTACCTGTGTCTCAGGGCACATCCTGTCAATTGTCTTAAAAATGAGAAGATTTATTTTCTCCTCAAACCAAGCTGCCAGTTCATTCTGGATAGAAATACACTTCACACTGCCACTTTGATGTCCTGTCTGGAGCATTTTACTCAAATAAGCCATATCAGTAACACACAATACGCACTACTTAGAACATGTATTCAGCTAGTTGTTTTCTTCTTATAGAGCCTTCAAGACCATTATAAAATTAAAAATAAGGGACTCCTGCCTGAGATCCAGTTTTAAAATAATAAAATGTTTAAATATTTTTAAAATAAAAAAATTAATAAAATTGGAATAATAAAAAAATTGCCTGAACTACTCACATAATGACTAAATATTTCTCCAGGTACAAAAAGAACAGAAAAAAGCAAAATTTTTTTTTTTTGCACTTAGAAAATGGGAGGAATATCAGCCATCTTTCCCAGGCTAAATATTCACATTTTCATCACCACGAGTTACTCTGCCAAGACAGAGTAACAGTCAGTAGCATTAGCAGTAAGCCTCAGAATCAAAGGACCATTTGCCACTGACTTAATTAGTTCCTTCTGTAGAAATTAAATTGTTCTCAAACAAGAATGTCTTTTTGAATTTCACTGCAGTCTGGTGTTAATATTCAGATCCAGAAATCCCTTTTGGGCAAAGCAGAATGACTCCATTTATTTTACCACATGAAAACCCAATGCAGCCCCCAAGTGTCTATTTTGAGTGGTAGAGGGGGAGGATGGCCAGCTCTTTCCAAATGAGTCAGAACAATATTGTAATAGCATATTCTACCGTAACATTAATGTTTAAAACAAACATAAAGGAAATACCTTGAAGTACAGCCTCTGGTGGAATGATCTGGTCTTTTGTTTTGCATCCAGACTCATTTAAATAGTTGTCATTCCTCGGTAGGATCGCCTGTGGCATGTCCCAAAGAGTGCAGACAACCCCATAGATCTGAAGGGGTTGTATTTCTCTTACGTAAGCCACCACACATTGCCACCGTTTTTCCCTTGGCAAGTGACTGGACATACCAAGTTTATTCTCCATAAAAACAACAGGTCCTGCTACTACTCTATACCTCACAAAAATTTAAGAACTTACATCCTATTAAGCACAGGCAGAAAAATGTCACCTCTCAACAGTCTAGCTTCTTCCATGACATAAAATTGATTTGATGCACCCAAATCATTCCATGAATCCTCCTCTATAAAGGGAACAAGAGAGCTAAGAAACTGCATCTCGCACATCTAGACCTCCTCCACACTGTCCTCAATCCCTCATGAAATCCCTCGCCTTTTAGTTGTCCTCATGATCTCTCATGAAACCTCTCTGCCCTTTAGTTGTAATAAACAGTCTTTCAGTTGTAAAATATACACAGAACAGTTCAAGATGAAAACCGATAACTAATTATAGTTATACCGTCTTCAGATAATCAAGTCTCCAACTGTGTCTCTCTCTAGGAGAGAAGAGATTCAAAGCCTCATTATACTCACATCACTGCCCTATTAGTAACTGTTTTCATGCTACTATGAACAGACTAAAAGATGTCAAATATAACTGCTACTCCCTCTCAAATACCCTTTCTATTTATTCAAGGGAGGAATCTGATACAGGGTATTAACGCATCTAGATCCATTAGCAAAATTAAAGATCCCTAAGTTCATCCAAGAACACAAAAGCAAATAAAACCTCTGAGACAGGCAAGACCAAAACTCAGTGTTTTCAAGCTAATTGAAGAAAGTTGAACACCTGTGAGAAAAAGGGGTAAATGCCTCATAGAATGAAGTTGTTATAAAACAATACTATCATCACCCCACTATTCAAGATGCATTAGATCTTATTTTGGGATGTACAGCTTTGAGCTAGGGAAAATTCCATCATTTAACCATTTGCTGCCCACAGCACGCACAATCAAATTATACCAATGCTTCATTGCATTTGTTTAATGCCTGCACTGAAAAATCTGCTGGAACATTTTCATTCACAAAGATGAATCATAGGTTTAATACAAGACCCCCAAAACAAAAGCAAAACTGAAAATCAAGCCCCTGTGGCACTGGGCAGACTGACTGGCAGTCCTCCAGAATACGGGTTAGTACTTGCAGTCCATTAACACCTAAGCCTTCACCTGTCACTGCATGTTTTGGATGGGAGGAAAAAGAACAGCCCTGAGGAGCTACATTATAAGTTTCAAGATATAGATGCTGGATAGACTCATAAGCATCATCAATTTGTCCTGTAGCACCTCCAGAAATAAAATACAACATGATCCCGGAAGAGTTTCTCTCAAGGCAGAAGGATGAAAAATGGCCCCCTTTGTCACCACTAAACCTAATTTCTGCACTGACTTAGAAGTGTTTGATGTATGGGATAACTGAACATAGCCCCACTACTTCAGTCACTGAAGTATATTCTTTCTAACATTTGCAGCTAATTTATCAAGTACAAGTTGTAGTTTGACATTAAAGCTGCTGCAATGAAAATCCTGGAAATAATTTAGGGACTGCCTCTCTGTGAATAGCAGGTACAACTGAGAAACCACTCAAATAATACCTTGCTGCTAACACGATTTCACAGGAAAGTTTGAATCGAATCTTGACTAAATTCAGCAATTCAACAACTTGACATGAATATTTAATACATTACTGTAAATGATTTCCATTTTATTTATTTTTGTTTTGGATAGCATTAACTTTTTATATATTCTCACAATAATATTTATTTGTAAGATTTTTGATTGTTTACAGGTACATACGCAAAGCCCAAAAGTAAAAGCAAATAAAAATAGTAACTAATAATAAAAAACATTCAGGAAGACGCAGAGCTATTTCACATTATAGTTGAAAATGTAGAAGTGTATCTAGGCCAGACCAATTCAGACTAAATTACATTAGAGCCTCTGTGTCAAATGTTCCCTATGGACCAGCTGTTGCCCACTGCCCAAAGGTGGCCAAGAGGTGACATAAGGCACAAGACCTTAAGTAGAATTTAGACCAGATGACTTGGTCTTTTCAGGTCCACTGAAGCCTAATGTTAAGAGCTTTAAATAGGATATATGACAATTTCTGAAATACCTATTTAATTGGACAGTTTAAGAGGGGTGGTTCATAGTGTTAAATTCATTACCTTGATCACACAATCTGTCTTTATAATTGAGCAAATGTGAAAACATAAAGCTTGCTCATTTTGAGGATTTGAGCACACAGAGAAAAGACTAGCAAGCACAACAATCACACAGTGTCTTCAACTGAAGAATATCCAACTTGGGCTATTACTACCTTCATCTTGTCAAGATAAGAACTAACAAAAAGGCCAAAAGTCATCTTCAAAACATTATTCTAGCATTTGTTTTCTAAAAAACTCATGTACTTGAAAGCTATTAGCATAAAGATAAGCTTTCAGCAGCAATATATAAAAGATGTAATTAAGTTTACACTGTTTTATTCTAAATATAGTACAATTATAACAAAGAAAACTGCTATACATTTAATTTGTCAATTTGCTGAGGGCACCATGGATAGCACTGACCTAAGTACTGTATTATTTGTTCTAGCTCAAATGGAATGGATATTACCGTGAATTTCTTGTTGAAGTTATTTAAAGTTGTCTTCCTTTGACATGAATATTGAGACACTTTGCTTGCAGCAAAGGATGGCGCTTCTGGTTCACATGTCTTCACAGTTGGAAAATCATCTTGTTCCTAGCAAAAAAGGAAGGAGATAGGGCTAAAGTGGTATTGTATCTATCAACTAGTTTAATATTCTAAAAATATATTTCTTGAGCCCAAAATATCTTCCTTTAAGTGTAATAAGAGATTAGTAATGCCTCTACTATCTACCTAGGAAAATCAACTGATTTTCAATTAGCACCACTGACAAGTCTGGTGACTACCAGGAGTGTTTGTTTTGTAAATAAAATTCCTGCATGAAGATTTAAGTTGTGTTATTTTAAAACAGGCAGCCTTTACCTTGCACATATTGCTTTTGCTGTTATTGCAGAAAGGTTCCAAAACTACAAAGCCTTAAAGTGGGTAGAGTTGAAAGAACAGACAGCTTTTTTCACATCCCAGAAAAACACTAGCCAATTCAACAGAAGAACAGAAATGTTGGATGGAGAAGGAAAAATAGTAGTGCTCATATAACTGACTTTTTGGGTCTGTAGCTGAATTTAGTGCTGAAGAAAAAAAAAAATATTTATATGACTAAAGCAAACTTCCCTCCTTTTGTCTTCTAGGCAAAAAGTCTTGGCTTTGACTGTATTGATGCAGCTGAAAGAATGTTATAATTTCATGGTTATTATGAAATAAAGGGAACCTTTACAGTCATAAAAACATCATTTCTGCGACTCAGGCAGCCACTGCACTCACCTGATAACATGGTCACAGAGATGCCCATTCACATCACATGCTACTTCTAGTTGTTCTCTGGAGCAAGGAAAAGCCAGCTGCCTAACCTTAAGCAAAAGCATCTTAAGCACCTACAAGCCGTCATACACGATACTGCCCTTTTCTTCCCATTTTGTTCCATGCAAAAGGCACCAACCACTCTGACATGAAAGTTAGAGGTCAGTCTCAAATGCCAGAATTATCTTTAGCCTAGGGACGAGGGAATTCTCCTGCATATGTTAATTCATATCCCAAAATGGCAGAATGGAGACTCCAGTTTGTGTATCCTCAACATGTCAGTACCAGGGAGCAACCAGGAACAGAGTAGCCAGCATCAGCTTTGCTGCTGCTTCATACATCCAGCCCTTTAATTCCTTGGCTTTCACTGAAACTGTCCAAATCTGAAATATTCTGTGGGTGTCTCCAGTGTTCTCAGTATTTGTCTATTTTTTCCATTTATCATTTCGCCTGATATTTGGCAGATCTGTCAAAAACATACTACATTCCACTATCCAAAAACCACCAAATTCTTTTTTTTTTTTTTTAAATCATATATATACACTAAGAAAATTTTTACCCCAGGAACAGAATAATGGTCCCTTTCTCAAAATAAAGGTATATAGATAGCAGCTATGCTGGGCAAACCTCTGTGTGTGTGACATGTACACATATAAGATATAATTTCATACTAAATTGCCTTTATATTGGATTCAGAGTAGTTACATAATAATATTCACAAAAAAGGCATTTGCTTACACAGCTGAAAGAGCAGAGAATTATATGGCAGTTTGCATAGTATATGCTGAAACGAAGGAAGTTACTTCATGCATAAGTCCACTCTTGGGAATAACCAAAATGGGTTTCAGTCAGGATCAACAGCTCTACGCATCCACTCTTGCACACGTTCATGAATTATACTTTAAAATTGATTTTAAATCACACAAACTATGATTGATTATAGCTAATATACTGCTTGAAATGACAGTGCCAGCTGAGAACTGTGAACAAGCATAGTGTTAGTGAAGAGAATGCACAGTAAGCCACAAGCTACATTAGAACATAGATTTGATATTTAGGGAAAAAGCCTCATGCACAGCCCTACCTAGCATCTAATGAGGGTAAAATTAATGCAGCAACTCAGTGCACTTAGAAGGGTAATAGACTGGCACATAAAAATACTGTTGCGCCTTAGCAAAATTTGAGCATTTTTCCTCAATCAACATCCACATGGTTATACTCTTAATTAGCCTGACTTGGTTGTACAAATAACAGAACAAAATTGGACTAGAAATCAATAGCAAAAGTGTCTTGCAACTCTAATTGCTTCAGTTTGATTTGTAGGGAATATTACAGTGCCTGCATGAGAGCTACAGAAATTATCTTTTTCTGTCATCAGCAAAACATAAGAGCAGAATTTCTATTGCTTTTTGGTGGGAAGAGCAGATGGGAGAATATAATTTGCACAGATTACGGGACAAAACATCCTGTCCAGTAGCAATTAGTGTAATATAAGCAATCCTGCAAAACTCACAACCTCAGAAAAATTTATAGCATTGGCAGGAAATAGCTTCAAACATGAGCAAAATGTATGCATTTAAATCCCTCTTTTGCACACATCTCCATTATATTCAGACCAAATTATGGCAGACTACATGGAGTTTGGCTCTGAAAATTTCCAAAAGCGCAGGCTGTTTGCTTGCTTTTGACAAAACCCATGCCTTAATTCTGACAAGTTGCTACAGAAAACCTGCAAAATGGCTGTATTTGGTTTTGTGTGAATGGTACGGTACGAACGTGCGAAAGCTCTAGTCTCCAAAGTGCTCTAATTCTCATTAAGCCACATTTTTATTTGAATGTGCCAGCGGCATAGCAGCATAGGGGAAATAAGAAAGCGTGAGAGCCATTGCGGTGAAGGAGGAGCACAGGTAGCTACCAGGGACTGTGTCAGGCCGCATTATTTAACAGCCAGCAGCTTTGTGAAATCCAGACAGCACTGATCAAATCATAATGTCTGATGATGGCCAGCATTTTATGAACAGAGGCAGGCTAGTTTATAAGTTTCATTTTATTTTCTGGGGAACTCTAACTGTCTATGTGACAGATTTCTTCCATTAGTTAAAGCCTCCCTCTTTCATGAGGCAATAGAGTGAGACGCTGAGGAAAATGTTAAATATGAGCTGCCTATCACATGCCTCTGCCAGGGCTCCAAAGGAGGGAGATTTGCCTGTTTGTGCCATGCCAGCATCCTGAAAACCCACAGGCTGCTGGCAACAGAGGTGCTCCTGTGCTCAGAGGTGGCAGTGGGACAGAGGCAGTCAAAAAAGCACAGGAACATCTGGATTTCCCTTAAAGTTGCAGCTCGGCCACCTTGCTTGGGTAGAACTAAATCACCGTTAAGCGTAAAAGTCAACTATCACTGAATGAATCTCTGCAAGTTCAGATGCGTCCGGGCCTGCTCACCCAACCTTTTTTATCACATAAATCATTCCAACATCAGAGCCTCTTGCAGAGCAGTCTGCACTTTAATGACAATTTTAATTAGTGCATTACCTAATGGTCTGTAACTCTGACTTATTCCCCTTGTTTTGCACTATGAAGGACATTTCTTCCATGTGTAAAAACAAGTGCCCTGAACAAAGCTCAGGCTTC
Organism: Eudromia elegans; assembly: GCA_003342815.1. Classification (NCBI taxonomy): domain Eukaryota; kingdom Metazoa; phylum Chordata; class Aves; order Tinamiformes; family Tinamidae; genus Eudromia; species Eudromia elegans. The sequence continues at coordinate 2,990,495 of PTEX01000022.1, read as the reverse complement.
CAGACTACTGAGACCCCTAAGGTGAAACCTTGGCACTATTGCAATTGAGAGTTTTGTCAAAGCCCACTGTAGATGGGATTTTTTATATATATATATATATATATATATATATATATATATTCACACACTGCCATCCATTCTTTTTACCCCCAAAACTCTTATGATACAGCCTAAGTTCAAGGTTCCTTGTTGTTGTTATCAGCCATCTCATAAGGCTGACATAATGGACCAAAATTGTCTTCAGTCAGACACCAGTTCTCCTCCCTTTACAAGTTTGGCCCAATACTTAAAAGCAAAATTATCATTTACTCCAGCCCCTCTTCATTTATCAAGGCAAGAAAAAATCCCAAAGATATATCAGTAATAAAATTTTAAATTTTCTGACTTTCTAGAACCCTTTTACTTCTGTGTTTGCATTACAAAAATGTTTAGTGGTCTTGACTATCAGTTTTGATGTTAATAGTACAGCTATTGCTGGCTGGCACGCTGCGCTCTACAATTATTAGCATGAAGCCTCCATGCCTCAAAAAATACAGAAACTCTTGCTTACAGAGCCAGCCTTGAAGCACAGTAATGATCCCATGACAGTGCTGCTAGCATTTTTTTCAGAAATTTCAGCTCTAGTATTATTCCAAAAAGACCTACTTATTCAATATAAAAGAAACCTAAGGCAGTTCAATTTTCAGTAGTCTCCTCATAGATAAAATGCAAGCTTCAGCATAGTTAGAGACGTTTTGGAGAGAAGTGAAGGTATTTCTTGCTTTGAAAAGAAAAAAAAAATGTCACTCCATGAAAAGATACTTTCTGAGCATCTGAAGCCACAGGCTTTTCAGCACTGAGGAAATTAAGTGGAAGCTGCACAATGGGTAATTTTGTTCACTTTTTAAACCTGGTGAAAAGCAGCACAGTATATTGGGTTTTATAGATTTGCTCACCGTGTTTGTGATTTTTGTTGTTTTGACTTTAAAAAATGGACTTACATTTTTATGATGTGTTTGTCTTGAAGATCATATAATAGTAAAAATCTGTGACTACCCATTTCTCTTCAGCTTTTATTTTTTAGCATATTCTCCTTTGAGCCGATTCACTGGAAATATTGCAAAAATACTGCAGAAATATTTCCCTGGGAGCACTGCAAATATAAACACTCATTCTGTCACCACATTATGCTGAGTCCGGGAGCGACAGCTCCATCTGGTGTATTCATTGCTTTTTAAATTGTTATTAAACAGCAATTTTTAAGTGTAAAATCTGGGAAAATAGTTTCTGGCAGTGAAAGATGACTGAAAAATGAATCACAAGCAATAGCTTTTATTGGAGAATCATTCTTCATATCCTAAAAATTCCAGATTAGGAAGAGGAGCTCTGTGATATTGCTGTTTAATTTTCAGACACGCTCTACCTGCCAGGGAGATGCACAGCGCTGTGATCCCAGTGTTCACGGGATTCCCAGATGCCATTTGGCAGCACTGGCATCTTTCACACAGAGCCCCCAAGCCCAGGAGGAGCCCTGCACTTCACTATAAAGTGATCAGACTTGAAAGTCTCCCGACATACAAACTAATGTCTTCACCAGTCAGCTGGTCGCTTTAATACAGCAAAGATTTTACCATTTTTGTATTGCTTTGAAGAACAAGTATGCCTCCAAAAGCTCACTTCAATGCATTCCCTTCAGTAGAATTTTTATCAGGATGTTTAAGCATTTGTAGAAATACCACGAATCCCACAACAAAACCAAATGCTTCACTGAGTGATCCTTCCTCTTTAATGGCACTAATTTTGCATAAAGAACAGATATTATTCAGTTTCTAAGTTGCAAGAGCATGATAACCTATAGGCCATACTGGTATCTGTCAATATAAGAAAAGGTTTGGAAGGCATCCTACTTAATTTCTTGGAACTGCATGACTTACTAACTTTAAAAAAAAAAAAAAGACAAAAACTTATTCACAACCTCCTTATATATACTTTTCATATATTTTGGGCTAGGAGGTAGAAGTCAGTCCTTCCTTTTTTCATGATACTCCATTCACATCGAATTATCCTACTTACCATGAGTCGATATTTCACGTCTGACTCAACTGGCCTCCCAGCTTCCATGCAGGCTGTGAACCAGGAAATATCCAGTAGCTCAAACCTGGAGCTGTCCCGCACTGCCTGCCCCCTCAGCCAGTCCAACACCTCCGGGTAGGAATTGTTCTCTGCTACAATGTGGGTGACAGAGTCGCTGCCAAGAAACACACAAAAATAAGATTTTTCTTTCATTATTTATTATATTGGCAAATGTTCTTGATCAACTCTTATGAATTATGCACTCCTCCTAAAAACCTCCTCTTTGCCAGTAAGTCACCAGCCTTAAAACTGGTTTAGCTGACTCAGAATTGATTAGTGTTAAACAGATTATATGGTAGTTGAAAAATTGCATTGCTGAAAAATGGTAGCACAAGGTTGACTATGTTAAAGTCAGCTTGATATATTAGAATAACATGGGAAAGAATCACCTGAGACTTCATTTTTACAAAGAATGACTGTTTTCCATTTTATTCAGTAAAGAGGAGACAGGGACAACATCAACATTTCAAGAAACTACAGCACATTTGGCATGGCCTGTAAATTTCCTGGCCTGTTGATATTCTTTAGAAAGTTTAGAAGACTACCAGCACAGTAGGAAATTTCAAGTGTGAACTTCCTAGCATGTCTCCTCAGTGTTGTAGTCAACCACGGAGCCAATAACTGATTAAAGAGGAAATTGAGGACCCTGTTCAAACAGACAGTAGACCAAGTCATCCCCCAAACAGATTTGCTAAGGACATATGTTTCTAGGTTGATGGACTTTGGGATCTAAGCAAAAGTAACATCCAGCTGATGGTACTTCAGTATTAGCAGCATTTATAAGGGTTCTCACATGTGTGAAGTCTTTAGAACCAAATAAAACACAAGGTTCTTCTCACACACCTACCTGGTTCTCCTTTACCTGTATCACCTGCTGCATTTCCCGCTACCTAATACTTGTTGAAAACATATCCAATACAATTATTTTACTCTGTTTTTAATAGAAATGCAGGGCACCTCTGCTGAAGGTGACTGGCTAATATGGACTATCAGAAGAGCTGTGCTAACCGTTGGAGAAGATGGATCACCCACAGCCTTTCAAAGCAAGCTGTGTTATAGGAGATCTGCAAAACTCCTGACCTATCCCTGTGACCCTGATTCATACCTACAGCCAGTCCAGTGACTTCATTTGAATTGCCTAATCACAAAAACAAATACTGTAGGGTTATCCCCTAGAAAACTGTTACAACAGTCCTCAGAAGCATTTAATCCACTGTATTTTGGAGAGCTCTAAAAAATGTCCCATGTCCTATATTTTAGAATAGTGTTGCAGTATAACAGTTTTTTTATATAGTTCAATTTATACAGGGAGACCATTGGAAAAAAAAAATGGTCATTTTACTATAATCTAAAAGATGACAAATCTAGGTCGGGTCAACTTCCACTAAATATTATTGTTTTTATTTTTATTAAACTCTGCTACGTTCTACTTTAATTAAACTGTCACATCTCCACTTGGGTAAAAAACAGTTAGACACATCGAACTTCTGCTTCCTGTGGTTTATTTTACTTTATATAAATTATTCACATTTAATGTATGCTGCAGATCTGGGAACTCTGCCATCACTATGCTCACAGCAGCAGTTTAGCTTCCTCTGGTACCTGTACAGCTGTGGTTTTTTTCTTGGCACAGAACATAACAAATTTAACGTTTCCTCGAGCATTCTCAAAAACAAAAATATTAACAGTTAAACAGGTCTGGTTTATCCAATAGCAGTTAGGATTAAACATACACCTGTCTGTTTTGCATTAAAGAAATTCAGTCTTATAAGACTGAGATAGCAGCAAAAATATCACGGCAGAAGCAGCCCAGATATGCTCAGTCCTCAATGGATTCCTAATGCAGGATTCAGTACTGCACCATCCATTTTTTTTCTTTAAACTCAATTAGTTTTGAATTAGAATAATGGCTCAGTTCCATTACAACACCTACTTCAATCTTGTTACACAGACTATTTCTACCCATGAACTTTCTTCCTTCCTCAGCCTTTCAAAGTTTCTGCAATTGAAAAAGTCTGTTGAGTATGAGCATTTGCATGGAAGACCCAGTACGCACACAGAGAAATAATTAATATTCGGTTTTCTTCCAATTTTTTAGGAAATTTATCAAATGCTATTTAACAGCACCACCTGCACTCGTGAAGAGCATTAATTGGAGAATGCCCTGATATCAACCTGGTTGATGCTACCCAAGCACTACCATATGAACCTGCAGCTGGAATACACCATCTTGAAATGCAGCTTCTGGGGTATTTCCTTCTTTGGCCTGTTCTGCAGGGCTTTTCTGTATGAGCAAACCATGACAGCAATTCTTTATTTAAAAAGACACTATGTTAAAACTTAACAAATTGTGCAATTCAAAGGAAGACTATTAGTATGTCAGAAATGTTGTAGAGAAACATATCCCTGTCAGTTCATTGGATATTCCATGTCAGCATATATATAATTTGATTTTTTTTTTCATTTTAGGAATTGGCCATTAAATTCAGATCAATTCCAACGTGACTTCATCAGGAAATAAACAATGACTGATCTACATCGGCTAAAGACATGATTCATTAACACCAGTGAGACTACACTAATGTACGGAAACAAACCGTGGGAGAAGCATTTGCAAGGCCAGACCTTACATCTGTTTGATTTTCCATGTGAGAAACAGCACATTGAGAAGTGCAAACACATTACAATTGACAGATTAAGATAAATTAGAAACACCGATTTCGAAGTTAGCATTTTTGCTAATGTCTATGTTCTGCCTGTTCTCTGCTTTCTTCCCAGAAAGCAAGAGGAATAAGCAGCACTTTAAGAACACATGCTAAAATCCTGAAACATTGTTCCAGCGCGAAGAGCAAAGTCTATCCACCAAAGACACAAAAACTTCTACTGCCATCACTTGCACCATTGCATTTGCTAAGTTAGAAAGTTTCAGGCATTATGACTTCCCCCCCACCAACTTTTACATATACAAATGTTTCCTACCTTAACTCACTTTCGACTCTGAAACCTTTCCTTCTTGCCAGCTCCATCAGAAATGTTCTTCTGGTCTTCCCCATCTTCCTCTGCATAATAAAAATAACTAATTTATTGAATTTGATCTTGTAACTGCAGGGAGGGTTTGGGGACTGCATTTCTCTCTGCCTCTTCTTCTGGGAGGCTGCAGCTGGAGCTCTGATCCTCTCCATGATGCAAGGCAGGAGTATTTTAGGTGGGGTAGAAGAGAGTGCACATGCTTTCTGCCAGGCAACAGCTGCACTTAATGTCACCACCCATTGATGTTACTTTCCTCTGCCTCTTCTGAAATCAAACCCAGATGCAACACTTTCTGCCAGCTAACACCCCCTGCATGCAGCACCCCCTTCCCAGAACTTCTCCAGACAGGTGCAATTATGTTCTAATTCCCTAAAACAACCCTTGCCTTAAAAGGCTCTTCCAAACAACACTGACAGAGCAAAATTAGCTCAAATCAGGTTTCTAGTTGGTTTAATGGCTTAGACCCCTCAGCTTCTGTTTTCAGATCTCACTGTATTGTAGTGCCTAACAATTTTCAGTAAATTTTAAAAAAAGAAAGTTATCCTTCTACTGTTGCAGTATTTAAGTAACCACATACAACTCTGTTTCAGACCACTCTGTGCACTTCTGTGTGAGTCAGAAGGCTTGCATTCCTTTACATAATATTTCATGATTTTTCACTTCAGTTTTTCTCATTTAATAAAATGTTGACTAAAAGAAGGTACTTTAAAAAAAAGTAAGGAAAGAATAAACATTTAAAATTAGTTTTACGATAAAACAAATCACCTATTATTCTAGTATTAAGGCAATGAAGAATACAGGGAAAGCACAAGAGACTAGCTCACATGGACCATCAGCATGCCTTGCCAGTGTGAAGTGTTCTGCACCCCTTTCCTGGGAAAGCACCGAGTTTCCTATTGCACAGACAGGAAAGAGAGAATCCTCCTTCCTGTTTGTAAGCACCCAGTGACCTCTAAACAACTGCAGAGATTACAGTTGCAACACAGCCATCAAACTGCCCAAAGGATCAGGTCTTCTTCAGACACCTTCCCCAAAACTTATCGGGAACAGACATCATTGTGCTGCCCAGTTCTGCACCACTCCAAATTTCCATAATACATGAGCTATGGAAAAATTATTCAAAAACTACTTTCTCCAGTATGGCCCCAAGTTTAAAATTAAGTCATAAAGTACTACTGACATTTTCCCAAGCCCTATAGCTTTGGCCTCCTCAGTTGCACACCTTCAGAGGTATAGAGAAATAGTTCTGATCAGAATAGAAGATAACCATCAAAAAATCAATCTAGAGCTTTCAGCTTTGGGGTCTTCCTCAGGCCATGAATAAAATATACACACACACACACACACACACACAGAGTACATACACTAAACTCAGATTGTTTCCTCCATTGCCCCAGGCTTGCCTTGAAGCCAAAATATCCATTCCTCTCCCCAGTTTGTAATATTAAGTTTATCAAAATAAATCATTTCAAGGCTATTATATAACATGAGATACTTTCAAAGCAACTAGAAAATGGACATGCAGACTTTAAGAGGCTTAAGCAGAAGAATAGCAGCAAAGGAGGAAATACAATTAATAGTAACAGGTCTGGTGCTAAGACTGAGCAATCCGTTGTGGTTGCTCTGTGTCGCTTTTCCAGACTACTAATCAACCACTGAACACCAGCCATCCCCGTGCTTGCCACCTTCCTGGGCTTGGTAGGACACTTTACTTATCTCAAGCCCTACAAGGAATAATGTATTTGAGAACAGATTCTTTACATATGTTAAACAAAGCCTTATTTCATGTTATAATTAATTCAGTGCTCTCAAACATGCAAATATGATTTCCCCCAGTGTAGCATCAAGATGCTCGATGCCAGTAAAACCCTTCTGGCACAAAAAACATAAGTTATTATTCCTTTGTGTTATTCTACTAACTCTCGAGCCAGATTTTCAAGTGCATTTCTGTGCCAAAAAGATGCAAAGAGAAGCCGAGCAGGATTTTCAAAATTATCTAAGCAAGTTAAGCACCCAGCTCTGCTTCTGTCTTTAAGCCTAGTAACACAGGGATATTTGCTTTGTCCAATAAAGACAGCACAGTGCCATGAGAAGGTCCCTGCCAACCACCCAGTTTTATTTTAAAAACCTTCTCAAGTTAACTGGATTTCCCTCTCAATGGAAAGAACACGCTCCTACAACATCGCACTACAACATTTTGACGTGGAAAGCGGAACACGCACCTGAGAGCACGCAGACGCGTTGGCCAAGGCAGCGAGGCCCACTCCAAGTCGCGGCACCACACGCAGCACCTTGCTCTCCACCACACTTAGCAGCCAGACACCACAGAAACCTCAGCAGCCTTTTCAGCCTCGGGTGTTCAGGTTGGCAGGTTGCTGTCCCAGGGCAAAAACCAACAGGGCACCTCCTTGTTTTGGATATTCTTCTAGTGTTCTGCATTCATACGAGCTACATCTTAAATATTTCATAACATGTTACTTGCCCATTTTTCTATAGGCTTCTTGTGGAGAACGATGACTGATGGTTTAATGCATAGCTCCAGTGTACTAACCTTCAGCAAAAGCACCTTTTAAGCACCTGCAATAAAAACAGAAGTGATTGTTTGCTCTCTTCATGTTAGATTCAACACAGGCTTAAGAGCATCTTGTATAGCACCGTTGGGTAAAGATTTATTTTTCATAGTTTAAGTCGTTGATAAAAAATTCAGTGTTTTTCAATGCATATTTTTATGGACCTTTCAAAAGTATCCTGATACTTACCTCTTCCTCTAGATATTGCTATGACTTCTTTGTTGTAATTCTGGCCATTGTGGCCAAGGATCCCATTTGGTGTCAGTAACTATGCTGCCCACTTCCCAAAGTTTGAGGGTAAAGTGTCAGGTTATTTTTCCTGTTTTTCCTAAAATTTGTGGAATATCCTTATTTTAAAATGAACTTGTTACATGGACGTTTTCTTTACTAGCATCACCTTGTCTTACTTAAGTTCTGCAAACTTGAAGATGTACATATATTAAAACATGAAACATGATCTCAAAAATAAGTACAGGCTTTGGTTTCTTCTCTTACATTTCTTTTACTTCACTCGTGTTTCTCCTGTCCCCAAGGGGCTATACAAACTCATTAAAGCCTTAAGTTTGTCTATAATTCAGCAAGAGATGAGAAGGTTGTTAATTAGTTAACATTATCACTATCATCAACAAGTTGCAGGAATATCCCACAACTACACTGGACAAAGACTGTTCAATGTCTGAAATTTCTGGACACTGCCACCTGCACCAAACATTTTAAAACCTAAATTGCACGAGGCTTTTCTTCAGTTTCTTCAGTCTCTCGGTCTCTTTTCTCCAAATTTAATATAAATTCTTACAAAATAAGCATAGTAAATCAACATACATGGTCTTCAACATAAACAAGCAGAAGAACATCATGCTGTTGCATTTGATACCGATATTTTAGAACAAATATATCAATATTATAGATATGGAAACATTACCAGGTATATTGCGTAAGTGTTCACAATCAATTAAAAACTATTCTCCTTCATTCCTTTCAGTGTTTATATTCCTTGAATTACTCATATTTTCAGGAGGCAACTTTGAAGCACACATGCTTGATTTGCTCACATTAGAAGTGATAAACTCCATAAAACACAGGGCCAACAGAGGACTGTGAGGACCTGCTGGACTGCCAGCAGGCTTTGAAAGCGCTTGCTTGGCTGTGTCAGGTACTTGGCATCAAGATCAAACAGGTTTAGACAGAAGAAATCAAGTAGCTGCTGTCAGATGCATAACGTTTCAGCTGCACATGGTCAGAGTAGCTGCTCATTATCTTTTTTAGCTTTAATTGGAGTTGAAAGTCTGAATGGGAAGTATGAGTTTCTCTCCATATCTCAAACTCTGCTCCTACCCATGCAGGACTCCTCCAAGGGCTCCTTTAGCTGGATCCACACACTACACAACACTCGGCACCTGCTCTAAGCCCCTTCTATGGAAAAGGGGAAAGATTAATACAACAGTGCTGCATCACAGAGGAGGGCAGCAGGTCCTGTAAGCAGAGACAAAAGCAACCAGTGACAAAACCCAGCAGGAGCTGCTGCCCATTCACATTAATACATCTGCGTTCCCTGGAAGCACGTATTTTCACTCTGCCGTCAGTCCTGTTGCTCTACACACAGCTTTGCAAGTGCATCCTATGGTTCCTCTTGCAGCACTACTGCTTCTTGCCACGACTGGAACCACACTAGCTGTCAATGGCTATGCTGAGGGCATTGATGACTTAAATACAGCAGCCTCCTGAGCCCCAGGGGGAGCCTAAGCCCATGAGCACACAGCACCAGGCATGCCCATCTCTTCCTGAGACAGTTAGCAAAGTTAAATGACTCTAGAGGGTGAGCACTGTTTTAGATTCTCATGCTCACTTCACGTTAAGGACATGCTGTTAATCTACAAACACACAACTAGCCTTCTGTGATGACAGGTTTCACAAACAGTGTTGCATGGGCTACACTCAGCCACCTAGAAAGGTCACTCCTTTATCTCAGTGACAACCAAATAGGACTCCTGGGGCCATTTCTGAAATTTCTTGCATATGAAAGTGTTTATTCCTAGCATTACCTGTCTAAAATCGCACACCCTGCCAGGGCTGCTCGCTCTGGCGGTGCACCTCTCAACCACTGATCCAGCAGGCACAGTAGGGGCTGTGGTACCACCAGTGCATCTCACAGGAGCACTGTAAGTCACTCGGGTCTAGAACAATTCACCTTTCAAAACATGCTGAGGTTAATGCCCTCTGTACTACAGACAGTAACATGTGAGGCTGTCCATAAAGATAAAGGCACTTTAACAAGAAAAATGAAAGAATGGAAGAGACTAGTTCCATGTTCCATAAAATGTTTTCAATTTTCAATTTACTCAGTTTTCCACAGTACAGCAATGCTATATACAGTATGCTTATTTGGGCTACAGCTCCCATATCATTAAACTAAGGATATAATCAGACTATGTAATAGGAAAGAGATCACTAAATAAGTAATTGTGATAGACAACGTTGCTGCAAAGGGAATAAAAACTTCTGAAAAACACTATGCAGTAGGTTCCCCTCATATGTTTATACATATCACAAACACAAAGTTTATCTCACTTTCTAGCTATAAAGCCAACCCAACAGGCAACGGCTCCCACCCCAGTGAGTTCTGACGGTGCTGGCCCTGCACCCTCCACTAGAATAAGCTGCAGAACAGAGCCAGGGCAGCATCCAAGGAGCTGCAAGACTCATCGGAGAAGATTACATGTCTTCCTGCTACCTCTGGACAGGAAACAGATGTTCAGTTGAGGGACATGTGAATTTTTGCAGGTGAAAGAAAAAAATATCAATTAGATGCCTTTATCCAGCAAATGAGTTTAAGGAAGGCAGAAAGCACAGTGGAACGATGCACAAGTCTCATCCCTTTGATTTATTGAGGTGCTGAGCTTCATTAATACAGAACTAATTACAGCAGAACTAACCTAGCTGAGCTGTTAACTCCTAGCAGGAAAGAGTTTGCTTTATCCAGCTGGGTTTCTTTTTTAATCCAAACCCACTTCTGTCAGCTTTCACAAAAGCTTCTGTTTCATACTCATCTCACCTACAATTTGGCAACCGCTTATAATGTTACAAAAGTCTCATTTTGGTTGCAAAAAACACACAAAAGGTTTTTTATTAAAAAAAAACAAGAATTGTGTATCATTATAACTTCCTGTAGTCTTAATTAATTTAACCACAGGAATCCATAAGACTACAGGAAGTTATAATGATACACATTTCTTGTTTTTTATATTGTATATCACTATATATCATGAACCATTACGGCAGAAAGAATATAAAACTGGTAAATATATTTGTGAATGATGTTCTATTGCAGTATTTCACTCAACTTTACTAAAGATACTCGACAATTTGAAGATATTTTGTTTCAGTCACTTGTACAACATGGTTTTCAGGATGTTAAAGACAAGTAATTCAATATCATGATTTTCATTGCTGAGGGCAAATTATTACAAAGCTTACAATACATAGAAAATCAAAATACGATAAACAACATACAGGCGAATTTATCCTCCATTCCTAACTATGTCAAAAACTGTGGGACTACCAAGATATACAAGTCATGTCAAGCTAAAGACATAAATTCTAAGACTGTAGTAGCAGTTATGAAGAGCCATTAGCCACACCTCTCACATACATCCAAGAACAACTTTTTTGGATAATGTTTCTACACACGTATTTGCTAAAGCAAATTGGTTCACTTGTAGCTATTCCAAACTGCTCTTCAACAGGCTTGACACAAGCATAAGAGCAGTGACACCCAACTCTCACCCAGCTTTCACTTGTCCACCGCAAGCCAGCAAAGTAGGAGAATTTGGGGAAGCTTCCTGCAAGACAGCAAGTGAGCCCATGCAATACAAACAAAACACATTGTGATGGACTGAGGGGAGGAAACAAAAAATCTCTCTTAATAGCCATCAGTTTGGGCTATGCTGAGTCTTTGCTTAGATTGCACAAAGACCTCAAAGTAACCTGCAAAGCCATGACACAATGAGCTTCAGAGCAACAGTAAGTCATAACAACATTCATAGATGGAAGTTTTGACAGTCAAAAGCATGTTAAAGTTGTGTTAAGAACAGGTCTGAGGATAAACAAGAACAATGGAGAATCATAGAAAGTATACTTCTCTAATCAAGACAGGATATAATCACAGAACCATTCAGTTATCAATAAAATTATGATTGGCTAAAGCAACATGTTTTGTGTCTGCGGAGTAGTTGGTCAATCAGCCCTTCATGCAGAAGTCTAATAAGCTAAAAACATCTCATATGAGATCACCTTCCCAGGGCAATCTCTGCACATTTGCACATATCAGTAAAGGCAAAAATTTGTCATGAGTAGCTCCTTTCTTTCCCAAGTTCCCATCATTTCATCACTGCAGCTATTGCAACATGCTCCTGCATTCAGAGTGCCCTGGTCCTGCACACCCATCTGGGGCTGTCCCAGCACTCTTGCCACCCCAGCTTCCTGAGCATCTCTCACAGGTACCATCTCACTAAAGCACAAGAACTAGGTCATGCCAAGTTTAGAACTGACACCATTATTGTGCTATTTATTTTTCATTTATGGCTATACCAGTAACAGCTCATGACTCATTTCCTCCAGATCCCCTAACCAAGGAGTCCCACTGTGCAGATATCCAGTTTAATACAATAACATTTTCAGTCCCTCTTCCCCACATTTCAGGATTGGCACATTTGTCTAACCAGAACAGCACAGGATGAGCAGTTGAGGGCTACAGAGAGAAGCACTCAAGGTGTCAGGACAGCTGCAGTCACTGATTCACACTGACAAGCAGGCTTAACACTAAGTAATTCCTGAGCTTACATTTTTGCAAATAGTTGTTTTTTTTCCTTTTTTTAAAATAAATATGTTGGGGGAGTAACATCTGTGTTCGGGTTAGCACTGTCTGACAGTCTGGAGTCAGACCTGACTCCACAGGAGCCACCTGGGTTGGCTTTGTGGCCACATCCGCACGCAGCCTATATTCATTTTTCAAGCTATTCAGTATGCCTTGGTGATACAAACTATCTTGTTGTGGGTTAAGAAGACAGACCCATAACTAACCAAACTGCTGAGCTAACTATGCCATTGGTGGGATCAGATAGCAGAACAACAAATTTGGATTTGAGCCATAAAGGTTCAGACTGATGCAGAGCTACATGTATTTTTTTCTGACAGCTACAAACTCCCACAAGCTCAAACAGAGGTTTTCATGCAGGTGGGTTGCAAGAAATTTTCAAACACCAACAATGCTTTTCATCAAAAGTAGGTATTTTACTAAATTATATGCTTTAGTTCAATTGCAGTTAAAGGACACAATGCAGGATATATTTTTTACCCCCTCAGCTCAACCTGTTATGCAGAAGGTCCACTATGGGATTGGATGCTCCGCTATAATCACTATAAATTACTAACAATGTTAAAATCTATGAATTCCTAAACCGCTATTTCCACATTTTGGGCAAAAGAAAACCAAATTGAGCGCTGTGATCTCTACACTGAGCAGTTACCAAATTCATTCCTGGCTTAAGGGCAGCTGGTGGATTATTTCTGCTTCAGCAGATACAACTGTGTCTTGAATACATAGCAAAAATACCTCATATTTCCATGGGGGAAAATGAATATTTAAGCTTTGTAAGGGTCTAAATAAGTAAACAAGAGCTCAATAGGAGACTGTTGAGTGGTACCATTCTGCTCTGCAACTGGTGCAGAAAATAGTGCTTTGTGTCTGCATATTGGTGAGTGTGCAGGGTGCATTTCTCCTATGAATGTGTGGTTAATAAATCTCTGGTGGGGCGGATCGAACGCTCCAAGCTGCCGACATTCACGGTGCTGCTGGTTCTGCTTCATAGGAGACAGCAGCCCTGTCAAGCAGAGGATTCAGGACAGTAACTTTTCCTGAGGGAGCCCAAGAAGGCTGGAGCATGTTAATCTAGGCACATTGTGCTTTCGAGCCCATGATTTATAACCACGCTACCCACACAAGATCATCAGCCCCTCATTTCTTGCATGATGGCTGAACAAGCTCTAAGAGAAGACAATCAAATTCCAGCCTGATTAAATTCCAGCCTGACCACTAGTATGAGCATTATTAACACTGCATCGATGTTGATATTCATGTTTCATTGCTTTAAGGGATATGCTCTAGATAGACTTGTAAACCTCAATTAAAAAGTGAGATTAGTTCCAGAAGAATCTATTTATTCTGTCCATAAAAATGTAAAACAGCAGACAAGAAATACTTATTTTAAGGCACATTTCAGTGTTATATAAAGAATTGTCTAGAAATGCTTGAACAATAAACGAAATTGTTCAATGACTCAGATGAATTGCTTACACAAAAGGAGATGAATAGGAACATAAAAAAAAATCACATCAAAAATAGCTCAGCTAGATTCCCACATTTTCAGAATCTGTGTTTTTAAGGGGGAAAGGGAAGAAACAGCAGTTTCACAAAAGGTTCATTTGAAAAGAGTAAACACCCTTGACTCAGAACTCCATGTCCACAATAGGTAAACTCATTGGCAAGCAAAAGCAATCCTTTCCCAAACCCTCAGGGTCTAAGGAACCCAAATTCTACTTTCAAAGGGTCAGCTATGAACAAAAATCATTTTTGTGAAATCCCCACATCCCAAAAGCCTCCAGGAAAGCTAACTCCTGAAGAACTGTGCTCCTGGGAGCTCCCCTCTGCCTTTAGAATTCCAATTGTGTGGTATAGCAGATAAAATAATTCCAAGTAATTTGGAATTTCCAAGAGGAAAAAACACAAGTGTGATCTTCAGTAAAGATTTTGTTGTTGTTCCTTCCCTTCTTAAAGATATCAGCAAAATTGACACAATTTTGCAAAGCTCAGACATTTTAATGAACATTAAGGAAAAAGGCTCCAGCACAGTTTTTTCCTTGCAAGATATTTAAAGTTATTTGGATTCTTTAGGAGAAAAATTCTCAGAACATCTGGGATTCTCAAGTGCCTTAGGCACAAATCCAGTTAAATATCTTCTAGTGACTTCACCCAAGATGATTTAGCTTCCCATGAGTAACTCAAAATGCAACAACTGTTTTTGACTCACTAGCCGCTACAGGAAAAATTTCCCTTAGGCTCTTGGATGTTTTCAGAGTGAGTTTGATATTTGATATTGAAATTTTTCAGAATTACCATAGTCTTTTGCTTACTAAGATGCAGTGAGCAAAGTGTAAAAATCTCTTCAGAAATAATCGGTAGAGGCCAATATCAATCATTATGCAACCAGTAGTCTACCTATGCCTTCTGTATAAAATTTGCCAAGATAAACTAGCACTAAGCTAGCATTTAAACCCTCTTGATATCAAGTACCAGTTAGAACACAAATGAAAAAGCCCCTATACTGTATCTTGGCTTCAATCTGTAGTGGTTTCTATCCACAGATCTCCAGACAAGCCAGTGAACTGACAGCTCCCTGGCAGCTGTGAATATCTCCTGCACAGAAGCGTGCTGCGGGCTAGATACCCAGCTCAGCTGCACTGATAACAAGAAAAGCTCTTAGTAAACAACATCCTTTTAAAAATACATATATAACTATCTAGGGCAAAAAGAAAGGAGACAGTATTGTGTATGTGTAAAGTCCCCATTTATGAAGTTAATGAATTGAGAATCCAGTCCAAGAAAAAGAAATCACCAAGCTCCTTTTCCAAGGAACCCAAACTCACCACTTCATTTTGGAAAAGTTAATTTTAATAGTTCCGGTTCATCAATTTTTAAAATCTTGAATCTATTGGGCAATTTTGTTTCAAGTGCGAAGATCTGAAAATATCTTGTAGTAAATCCATTTCCATTGACAGAAAGAGTTAAAGATTAGCCATTCTCCAGAGCTGTGCATTAAACTCCTGCTTTTGATCTCTCTCCTTCTGAGTCGTGACAGTTTAATGTTGCTGTTAAGCACTCCCCCCCATGGTCTGCTCCAAAATGGCATTACCCTCACATACACACACTGTACAGATATCAATACTAAAGAGGGCCTATACTATTACAACCCATGTTAGGAACTGGTTCATTGGGGAAGCCTGTGGCAGCTACTTGCAGCTGCCAGTTACCTATGAGAGTACATGATCCTTCATTAGTTTGCTTTGAATTTTGATCATCATTATGAAATTTCAGTAACAGCTGCATAGAACAAATATCTAGAAGAAATCCATTGAAGCTGGATTGGCATACTACTCTTGTCTGGATTTTACTCTGGTTTCTACCTACAGAAAAACATTGTTAATAGGAAATTTGCTGCAGAAATTAATTACTTGAAATGAATGGCTAACTCCTGTAAGAAACAAATTTAGCCTAGTGAAATGAGAACATTAATATAGCATTTCATAAGTGTTCCTATAGCAGAAAAACATCTCACATGTATGTGGTCAGCATCATTTTTATTCTGTCCCACAAAGGAATGAGCTCGCTGATGAGAATAACCTGTAATTATTAAACAAGCACTGAATATGGAAGCCCATCACAGTTCCCTACTTTATATGAAGTTTAAAACATAAAGAGCAGATTTTCAATTTCATTGTACCAATCCTTTATAGGAGTTTGCTGTTTAGACACTTCATAAAACAGATGGACTTTGAGAAGGTCAACATAAAATGCCTTCCTACATTCAAGTTATCTTTTTATTAAAAATACAAATATCGATGTGATTTTTGCCACCTTAATATCACATCAGTCCAATAATGTTCTTGGACTTCCTGAGAAGCCTTTAAAATTCAGCCAAGCTCTTCAAAGGAAGAGAAGCAGTAAAGTCTCCTGGCCCCTCTAGCACTGAGCGAAGCACACAGGGGATTACACACCCCCTCCAGAAATAAATTCAATGGATTTTCCCCCTGAACTTTCACTGGATAATTCTGGGCCATTTTAATATAACAGTTTACTAAAGGTATCCTTTCCAAGAGTACTTTTATCTCCGCTTACTGAGTTTATAAACTGAGTAGGTTTATTCATAATGGATTTGCAGTTTGTCTAAATAAGCAGTTTAAGAGTTATGTGAGGTATATTTTAAGTGAGGAAAAAAGTGATTAGAACATTAACACATCCAAAAAGGTAAACAGCCCTATGGTTAACAACACTTTGGGGAACTCTGCAAAAACCTGCTAAAATCCTCTCTCCAGAAACCAAGTCTCAGTACTGATTATTCCCAAGTGCAATTTGAATATAGTGCCTGATACAATTTTAATCTCTTCAGAGAGCACAAGGGAAAATCTGAAGACACTCATTAACATGAATTCAAGGATGCACAAAAATCTGAGTGCTTCGGGGTCTGCTCTGACATTTAGAGGTCATCTCCATTCAACAAACTCACTTGATTTTGCTTTCTAAGTTTCTGAAAAAGGTCATACTTGCAATTCAGGTTCTTTTAATAAGTACAAACTTACAAATAGGTTTTCTTAAAAATGGTTGTTTTAGATTGTAGATTTTTCTTTTTCCTATGGGCTTCTCTCCTGCTTCATCTTTCTGAACATCATGAAATGCCCTCTTCTTCTATGTATATATAGAACCCTCAGGATGAAGAAAATTAGATAATGAGCATGTGATTGAGATTACAGCCAGAAAGCAACACAACTATACAGCAGGTTTGTTTTCCATATACATTTAAGAGCTTTCTTTAAGAAAAACTGGACATCTACAAGCTCATTGCAAACTGTCAGAAAAAAAAAAAAAAAAAAAAAAAAAAANAAAAAAAAACCACAAGAGCAAGACTGGCAGAAAACTAACACTGACGGCCACAGCCTGGTATGATAGTGGGGAAAACATTTTGGACTACAGCAACTCCAGCACATCCTGCGATTCACTGTTCACCCCAATAAAATCATTCCTGTGCCTGCAAAACTATACTAAGGCCATCTGACTGGGGTGGTGACAAGAGGAGATGAGGTCCTCATGGGAGCGCAGTTAAGCAGCAATTGTTTTATAGCAACAATTACAAAAGCATTATAGCCTGACCCATTCCACCTAGCTGAGAGAGGCA
Organism: Eudromia elegans; assembly: GCA_003342815.1. Taxonomy (NCBI): domain Eukaryota; kingdom Metazoa; phylum Chordata; class Aves; order Tinamiformes; family Tinamidae; genus Eudromia; species Eudromia elegans. Next base: position 2,972,779 of record PTEX01000022.1, on the reverse strand, counting down.
GATGAGAGCTGGCACCCACTCCAGTCTGCCGGGCACATGTATAGGACATGAAGTGCTTTGGTTACAAACCAGGGCACACTGGACAAAAGGGTGAACATCTCTAGAAAATTCATTACCTGCTGCAGCCCAGCAGTAATTAAGAGGGATGAAATCAGAGAGAAATAGCAGGGTAGCAGAAAGATAGGGCAAATAAAGCACAGGGTGTTATGCAGAACACATTGGTTGCAGAGAACTAAAGATTCCTCTGATTTGTAACTTATGACCTCAAAGGATAATCAAAGCCAAACCTCCCTCTTCTGATGGAAGGTCAGTGCTAAGGTTTTTATCAGCCTGGCATTTATTGTAGAACATTTTCCCTGATGTTAAAGTTGTTATTGTAAAAAAAAAAAAAAAAAAAAAAAAAAAAAAAAAAGAATAGCAACAGGAAAGCTTTGCATAAACAACTCTTACTGTTTTTTCATAAAATACTTAACACCATCATATTCCAAAATATCAGGACTGCAAGTGACATTTTCAAAGTCTCATTCGCACCATGCAACTACTCAACCTTTGGCAATAGGCATGGACTTCTAAGACTGCTTTAGAGACATCTTCAAACACACAGAACAAGTACATGAAATATAGATGCCAAAGTCTAAAGTTTTTATACATTTTATATGGTCTAGGTATTAGGGAAATTGTTAGCTGCTTAATTCAGCACTTAAGCAAACTGCAAAGCTTCTATTTCCACTACTGTTCTGTTTAATGCCTTGCAAAGTCCAGTAGTGCATCATTACATACTTGGAAAACATGGGAAACGTCTGACTAAAATTATGTTTGAGATACTTGGCACACACCTGAATCCTAAGTGTAAGGAATGCTTGCCATTCTCTACCCTGCCTGATAAAGCTGGGGTGTGTTTAAATGGATTAGCTAGTTACCTATATAGGACAGTGAAGGCCTTTTGAAGAAAAGGAGTCTTGCTGTTAGTGAGGCTTGGACAGTGTGTTTCTTTCCCACGCAGTCAAAGCGTATTCACCGTTCAGCAGGGCTTTGTATGGCAGACACCAGGGCTACAAAGACACACGGTGTGACAGCATTACACCAGACAGACAGACGGTGTCAGCAACAAACTGGTAAACACATCATTTAATTACAGATCAAGGGAGAGAATATGAAGGTCAGAAATGTATTATTGTACTGTAATAAAATTATAATAAGCATACTTATATGTTGCAAGTGTTTCCACTCAAAAGAGCAGCTAATCACTGCAGTCATCTCCATCAGGTTGGAATAGAAATGGATATTGAGTGCAGCATGTCCCCTAAAAACAGCAACAATATTTAGATATACTGCCATGGCACAGTTTGTCATGCACCACAAACAGCAGTCAGCTACATCCCTCACTTCCACTAATCCCAGCTGATACTACAAACCTACCCTTTGGCATATACAGAGTCGTCATTTACATACTATCTAATTATATCTGGAAGCCTCAGTGGTTTCATACTACACACTAAATATTCCCTTTGAGATAAACTAGCATGATTGATCTGACTAAGAGGAGAACAAATTGATACAACTCTACACTGTCACCAAACTGCAAGAGACACTGGCACTGCAAGTGGCAACGTGTAAGAGCGCTCACATGGGAGTGCTGAGACAGTTCAGCAGCCTTGCTGGTGATGGGGTTATGGTTGGGCTTCATGATCTTGAAGGCCCTTTCCAACAACTCTATGATTTGCTGGAATCTCCAAGGGAATTGAACTGAAGTCTTAGTTGTGAAGAGAAGACAGAAGAAAAAAGTAGTTCCTAAGGAAAACTGAAAAAGTGGACACAACCACTACACCAAATTATGACCACTGTATTCAGCACGGGAAATTAGAAAATTCCTTTACATTTGGTACTGAAACATCATCAGATGTTGGTGTCTTCTTTCTCAATAAGATCATTTTATCCAAGACTTAATTTCACTTAGATAGGCAGGTTGTTTGATATCACCACTACATAATTGACAAAAAGCAAACTAATAAATTCAATAATTTTATAACTTTTTAGTTGCTCTTTTTTATAGCAGGTGACTCAGATGAGAAGCACAAGTCTTGTCATTTTTCCCTGACAATTCTTCACTTTTAAAATTATTACATCACCAGAAACATAACATCCCTTGAAACAGCTTTGTCCAGATCTGCCCAAACACTGCAGTCAGAATCCAGGAAAAGTGTAAATCTCAGATCTTTTATTTATTGAGATTTTATCATTTCCTGCATTGGCTGCCAAATAACCCTTGCTTGTAAAAATATAATCTATGACAGCAGGTTAATGACACAAGGCTTGTAATATGGCTATTTATGAGTTCAATAGCTTTGAGGAATATTTTCTTAGATTGTCTCCATGTCACTTTGCCTTTTGTATTCTTCCACATCTCCAATCCTTATATTATTACTCTCTCCAATTTGTTTCTAATACCCCTTTCCCTTTTCAAATTCAGACTGTCCATCTTAGCATCTGAAAGTTTCATTTTCCTGATTTTGTGTCAAAACCTGGTACATATTTTGAACGCATCTTGCATATGGCATTAGACTAATACGCTTGTGCAATTATTTTCCTGCTTCATTCAGTGGGATCCTGAGCTTGTGAAGGACAGGAGAGAAATGCATTTCTCTGATCATATAGGCTAAAGAAACACATCTTCAGAAAGAAGCAATTCTGCTTTCCATAAAGTGTCTTAAATTTCTGAATCACAATAATAAATATTTCAGTTATGAATAAGTGTGATGTGACTGAAGTGGTTCTGCTCTAGGTCACTAATGCCACAAGGTGCCCAAATTATACCAGCTCTGTGCAAAGCAGTGTAACTGATTCCCAAGAACCAGGATGTGCAAAGCAGATGCACAAAACCAAAACCTTTTTTATCAGGATATTTGTCTCAGATTAAGGCAGTTATGTAAATTGTATAAAATGGAAGTGCAAGATACAAAGGTCAGCATACAATTGCAAAGGAATAAGACAGCAGGTTCTGCCAAGATGTTCAGATAAACACAGCTCACGTAGTAGGTCAGTTACACTGCAAAGAATACAAAGTACATGCAAAAGATATCACAACCAACCACTTCAGCATCAGTTGCTGCCCTCAAAAATCAAAGAGAATTGCTAACAAATTATGTCACTTTCATAGCAGTGTTTTTATATTTATAGGACTAGTTAGAAAACATGCATATCTGAAAAGATAAAGATAGCTACCAAAATTAGTTTCCAAGCAAATACCTGTGAGGATAAATATATTTTTAATGCATGGTTAATGTGAGGGTACATCTCTACAGCAATTCATATATCTGTTGCTAGATCCAAAGAAGTGATAAAATCGGTTATTGTTATAGACAATATTTTGGATGACTGAGCAATAACACAAGCAACTGCTCTGACAGTGGGTTTCATATACCCAGGCCCTGAGATCCAACACACAGAGCTAGCCAGCATTTAGCAAAAGTTTTAATTTAGCTGAAGTAACATGGGAGAAGAGTCTATCCCATGAACAGTTTGAAAAGCAAGTGAAACGAGAAAGAAGTTGAAGCTACACACCAAACTGCATCGAGCGGGAGTTTAGAACCAGCAGCCTCAAAACAGTTTTCAACCACTGCCCTTCAGCACAGCAATGTTGTTAGTCATTTCTAACAATTTTTTTCATGGTTGATTTTTTTTTTTTTGCTTGTTTCTTCCCTTTAAGATTCCTTGGTGTTGGTCTTTCTGTATCTAAAGGGGAAAACATTTTACTTTTTAGGGCTAAGTATACTGAGAATTCTTGCACCAAGGTAAAATAAATGCTCTTCATCCTTAATAATGCACAGTTAGCCATCTTTCAATTAGATGATCTATATACCAAAATTCTCCAATAGTTTTTTTGTTCACTTGAGAACTGCCCAAAGATGGGCTCCAGAGATTACGGCTCTGTACTACAACTTAATGTATTACAACTTAAAACAGTGAGCAAAAATAATGAATGGAATACTCAGTTAATAAACCTGTAATGACAATGCTTGATAGCTACTTAATTTACCAAGGCAACCAAAAATGATAGTATTAAAAAGTTAATGGAAAAAGATCAAAATTACAGATCTCAAAACTTTTTTAAAAAAAACATAAAAGCTCTCATAACATACAGGAAATCATCAGTATATCAAGTCTCTCTACAGTTCTCCCTGACAAGGCATTAAATCCTCTCACTGAAATAAGAAGGGAGAAAAACACCATTAAGTATTTAGACAGGCCAAACTCCCTTTGGCTTCAGGAAGTCTCCTTAACCAATTTATCTAAATCATAAAGAATAATTTGTGCTTCACAAACAGAATCTAAAACTCCTGAACTCCATTTTTGTGCTCTATTCAACTGCCACTGCAGAAAAATCCAAAATTCAAAATACCATTCAAAACAGAACAGTAGCATGTGCTACAGCATATGCTGCCACATGCAAGCAGTGATTGCGGCTCCTAAGTCTCAGCTGCTCTGCAAAGCCAGGAAGGTTTCAGTGACTCCCCCGCACTGAGTCACATTCTGAGACAGGTCAAACTGTCACAAAAGTTTATGAAATTGACATTGTTTATTTGGCAGTAGTTTTTCTTAGCAAGTTTTCAGCAAAACACTACTCTACAGAAAATAGTAGCTTTGAGTATCTTCTTGTTGCATAGTTTATAATTTCATCAAGAACTTCCAAAAAATCCAATGCTGAAAATGAAAAGCAATTCAAGGATACATGTCCTCTGAACTTATTCCAGCTAGGACACTTTATTCCATTTTTTTCCTTTGTACCTTTAAGAATATTTTTCTCCCACCCACCATGAAGGCCAAGCCTGTCAATCACACTAACAACAACAAAACACATATGGGAGAGTTTAAGAGGAGAGAGCAGACATGAGAAACTGCTCCCATAACTTATTTAGAATCAACTCCAATAAGTACGCCTGGGAAAAGAAAAACAAGGAGAATATGGTAAGTAAAGTTCTTTTCATTATTTTGCATAAAATGGGCATAGAAAACATTCATGCCTATGGATTATATTTTGTATAAAATAACACCTTAGAGAGTAAAGACTTTGCTCAGGTACATTTTGCTACCGAGAGCAGTATTCCAGTGTTACAGCCAATAAAAAGTTCCATGCAGCAGTTGCGTTCCCTTTTGCATCTTTTTGTAAAGCAGAGTTTGACTTGAAAGTTTTTAACCAAGTTTAACACATTTAGTGGATATGTTCATCAAAATATATAGCCCTATTTTGTAAGAAATGTTAAGAGCATGATCTAGGAAGCAGTTTCTGTGCTCATTAATGATTTCTATGAAACTGCAAATTGAAGACTTGCTTTATGAAACTCCAAGGAGCAGTAGCCTGTAAAAACAGGTCTCTTATGGGGCTTTTACATTCCAAACTGTAGGAAATAATTTCATTCAAATATAAACTATAGTGGTGTGTTAACCCTGCTTTATGTATGGGAGTTACTTGTGAGAATTCCTTTCTATTTAAAGGTCAAATTATCTGGTGTCAAAAATGTCCACATTAAGTAAGTTTCCTGTGATATCTGGTGCTTCTCAAGGGGGAAATAAAAGTAGGGCACAGCATCAGATCTTTTTCCTAAGGGCTCCAGAAAAAAGTGAAATATTTTAATAGATATATATTTGCATAGTTTGAGGGGGATCAAGGCTCCAATCTTCCCTTAAGCTATCCCAAGCATTTCACAGGCCACATGTCCCCATAGCCAAAGGTTGCACAAGGGCACATGCTTACTCAGACTGCTGTGAATTTCTGTATAGGGTAAGGAGGAATACGTGGGTCCTTAGCAGAATTAGCAGCCAGCCTGGTTACCTGCCCATTTGACACCTTTCACCTGGGGGAGGCAGATGAGACCCAGGACCAAGGCCCTGTTTCATGCCAATCTGGCATTGAGATGCCTGATCCAGAGTCATTTATAGCTCCTCAGGAGCCAGCAGGGCAGCAGCTCTGCACCTTAGCTTCACTCACGGTTCCCTCCTGACAGCTCCCATTACCTGGCTCTTTCCCCTGAGCAACCCTTAAACCCGACACCCACAGGCATCTCCCACCCAGCCACAGCCAGGCTCCAGCACTAGCACATGAGGAACCTGCTGCTCATGCAGTTGCTCCCACATGGAAGCAAAGCTCATCCCGTGCCAGACAGCTCTGTCTCTGCACACACTGGAAGAGGCATTGCCACCTGCCCTCATTCGGAGGGATGGCGCCCTCACTTGCACTTAAGGCTACAAAATTCAATATTACTATTTCTTAGAGCATGCACAGCCAGGCAGTCTGAGGTTCTCCTCATTTCTGAAAAGGGAAATTTTAAACTGCAAAAGGCTTCTGTGTTAGTTCAGCATTTCTGAAATTCCAGGACTTGAGCTTTGCAGGGTTCAGTGTTCTGGCAAGTCATGGCATAATAAAGAGCTAAAGGTATTTGGTGGCAACCACCACCATGTGACCTGTCAGTCACTAACAGCAAAAATACATGCAGGCAAGTTTAAAGGATAACAGATGACACATTTTAACTTAGTCAGAATCCATTTTAATCTTTGAAAACATGCCCAAACCCCTTTTTGCTTTGGGAAATAAAACAGGAAGAGTAATTGGAAAGCAGAATATGCATTTGCTGGGTTCAGCCTTTTCTGGAAGCTTTCCTATTTCCTCTATCATGGTGACTCAGAACTGCTGAGCAAATTAATCTCCATTTGTTTCAGCAGCTGCATCTTGACAGTTCTGTAGTCCACTGCATAAAGCGCTGGCTCTCCAGCTTTCCCTTATTGCACCACTTAAGGATATGCACCCTGACCCCTTCTCCCATTTAAGAGTTGCATATCCAGCTCATCTCTAACCGGGAACACGCTTCATGCTAGAAGTGTATAGAGACCAGAAAGAGCAGGGCAGGAGATTGAGTTGGAGATGACTGGATAGGGACAACGGCAACAAGAGCAAAGAAGGGCCACCCTGAGGCTTTTGGGCACTACATCTTGCCTCCATCCAAGCCACAGCAGCTGCCAAGCTCCTGTGCTCACTGCTCCTCTCACTGCCAGGAGCATTTCCCAGCTGCACTCAACCTCCCTCCATAGACCCACATCCAACCCAGGAAAATCCCCAGTTCGAAGTACTTGAAAACTAGAGGAGTATAGGGATATCCTTAATGCTGCTCTGTTTCTGCATCTTTTCCTAGGTATTGCATTTCCAGCCACATTGAAGAAAAGCTATTGGGCTACACAAACTTCTGCTCTGACCCAGTATATGTATTTATTAGACTTACCTTTCTAAAGAGGTATTAAACATAGTATTGGAAATAACTTGCTCTTTAAAAGTATCAAGAACCTGGGAGAGGGAAGGTGAAGGCATAAAAAAGAATGTCTTTAGAACATGCATTGCCTTTGCACAACGGTGTGACTGAGTACAGTGCCCGCACTCTGCATGAAGTCTGCATTAACAGGGCTGTACAGAGGCACCACGTCTGTGACTAAGCTCCACTTCCTCCGTACAAACCCCACAGCACAGCATGTCAAAACCCAGGACCAAGTTACCCATCATGTGAAGGAGGACCCAAGCAGCTGCCCAAAGGAGCTTAAGGCTGGCAAGCCAGGTCTAGCTGCCACTAACAGCTTGACAAATAGTCACACCATAGGTGTACCTATAAATAAAACAATTTCTGGATCATCAACATCCTGTTTATAAACTCGCTTTCAGCGGAACCCTCTAGGCAGCTTCACTAATGACAGCTGTTCACATCTGTTAATACAAAACCCTCCTTGGACTCAGGAGGGCCACTCACAGGAGAGCACTGGTACTTCCTAAGCTGCTGCGAGAAGGCGGGCGCTTTAACTGCGTAAACAGGAAAAAAGTTGCAAAAAGGACTTCCTCTTAGGATTTCTCAGCACAGAGCAGTGAAGCAACAGCTCGGCATTGCTCAGACCAAGCCTTACTCACTGGAGAGCAACATGGCCACAAAGCTGCCGTCTCAAGAGGAATGCGAGAGCTGGACAGCTTTTCAAGTTGCAGATCTCCTAAGACAGGTACTGAAAATATATGTAACATGAGACAGCTCATCTATATTCAGCCAGCAAAATCCTTGCTAGATTTATCTTTGTAGAAACTATGCAGGTGTCTTATCCTAAGCATAGCATTGACACTAACCCAGACCAAAGATGGATTAGTCAGCAATGGCCACCCTAAAACCTCATTTGTATTAACATTCTGTGAGTTTCTTGGTGTTCTCCCAGTTTTTATACAAATTTAATTCTGCTAACAAAGATATCCTACATGGCAAATCATTAAAATATTTGTTTGCGGGGATATTTCTTAAAGTAGCTGAGATAGTTCATGCCACAATTTTTCTGGGAAGAAATTATCATTCTAATGAAATCATTAGAAGTGGGTGTCTATTTGAATATGACTAAAATTTACAGTTTGTCAATATCTGTCTGCTTTTTATCTTTTCTTCTCCATGCACACAGACCCACAGGAGTTTCTAGATGAAGTCTTAAGCTCAAGATACCTGTGGGTTGGCTTCTTTTCAGTCATTCCTTTATCTCCTTACACCTTTGCTACCTGTTGCAGTATCTGCTGTGCAAAGCATATACAGATAACCTGACCTACTACAAAAGTCTAGACTTGTCTTCAGCCATCCCTTCCCCATCTGAATAGTTTCCTCTAAGATATTTCTTTTCACATCAGATTTTTACCTTGTAAAGTCAGGTTCTACTCATCTATACGATAGATACCTACAAGATAGACAGATACCTGTAGCCTATGTACCTAAACATAATAACGCCTTCCATTTTTCTATAGAACCTCATTTTACTTAATTTCTCAATTTTACGTCTGGGATTTATGACATGTGTGTTTCACTTTAAATGTGGTGCACCAAACATGGAAATTTAATCTATTAACAAGTTCTCATCCTTTTTAATGGAAGGAACATAAGTTGAAGAAAGTTTACTATGAAGAATTTCTACAATGGTTCTATTGACCACCTAAGTAGGTCAGAATTTAAGACATTCCTGCATTATTTGCACACTTTTGCACTGTTCCTCAATACCCTAGACTCATGCATGTAATTATAAAACTCAGCTTTGCAATGCAGGTGGATCACAGGTAGACTACAGTCATCAGGTAGAAAAACTGACATGTATCATGAAGTTAATACATACCTTAATCTTAAGGCATCAGCTATGCTATGAACTCATTACCATGGAAAGCTACTCAGAGGATTAATTAGCCCAAGGCTTTTCATCTTAAAAAGAAATCAGATTAAAAAGTTAATAGAATTACAGGGTACTTATCTTCAACACCAAAATATAAAACAGAAAATTAACAACAGTTGTTCAGCAACCCAGAAGCTTGCGGGGAAGTTTCAGTAGGCTAGTGGTTAACTACTGACTTTGTGGTTCTTGAGAAGTGCTATAACCTTATTCTTCCACGCATACATCGTTAATGCCTGCGCCTGCACTCATCACTGCTTACAGAAGCCAATGCTGACTACAACACAACCACCCCCACGCACGTGGCCGCTCTGTGTCCAGCTCACCTCCATGCACCCTGGGCAGCTCCCACCAGCAGCAGCCACCAGGAACCTGACCTCACTGCCAGGCACAGCCTCCAGCTCTGCAATCCTTGCAAACTCCACAGCCCAAAGATGGGCTACACACATACACCCCATAAACAAAATTAAGGTTGCAGAATTAAGGGCTCAAATGTTAAAATGCCAGGTTTACTTCTACCAAGGTTTTGCCTTCTGTTATATATACACACATAAATAGAATACATACTACAAATATCTGTACTTGCTTTTTCATGCACCACTTTTACCAGTCATAAAAATCCTCCCTTTTTCCATGCAGAGAGCCTTGTATGTTTTGCCCTCTACTCCAGGCCAGTACCAAAACTAAGATGCACAAGGCCAGGGCTTGCTGGAAGACAGAGGATGAACTCATGGAACATGAGTTGTCATGAGCTGATTTCTGCCTTGACAGATCAGATGCTGTCACTGCCCCAGCTCAGCACCCTCTCCCAAGGCCCTGCAGGTCATCTGCACAAACCCTGCCAGTGCCTCATGCAAAAACCCCAGGTTCTCATTTGCAGGAGTAATCAAAACTGAACTGCAATGAAAGTCAGTGGGAGCTCTGCTCAGAACAGACCGATATCACCATACCAACTATCATAGGCATAGATAAACACACAGCCCTGTGTATGTGTATTTAATGACTTTGCAGAGCACTGTAGATCACACCTGAGGTAATTAAAAATGTATAGGATCTGATTTTATAGTTCACTTTGTTGATGGAGTTGAAACAGGTAGTCTGAATACTTGGAGTATCATGAATACTAAATCTAAGGGCTGCACCTTCCTGATGAAAACAGTTCTAGATTCTACTTTGTGTATAACACTGCAATTTCTCTGAAAAAGGCTAAAATAAACAACAGCAGTGAGACTTCCATGACTTTTTCAGCCCAGTCTTTTTATTAAGACTCAAAGAAATCAAATGTATCCACTTTTCTCTGGTTACTATTTAGCTCTGTCATAAGATACGGCTACTGGACATTATTTCATTTTACTTTGTACTCAATGCCGATTTTTTAGGAATATCTGCTCCTAAAACCAAGCTGCAGCCAACAGAGCCACTGAACAGGCCCTTAACACAAGCTTTCTTTTAACCTGGTTCAGGTTTCCACCCAGCAGCCATGTAGCCTTTTAGCTTGATGGTGCAACTGCCAATAGACCTGTTTCATAAGTCCCCTTTTCAAACTGTTTATAATCCAATGTATTAAATCCCCATTACTAGTTTCTGTTGTGCTCACTGCTCATTTTACATTTGCTGCTTCATAATTTCACCTCACCTACTCCATTCATGGAGTTATCAGGCTTTGCCCCCTCTAACTGCTTCTAAATAAAGTAGTAGTATCCCATCTATCTCATGCTGCCCATCTATCTCATGCTGCCACCTATTTGAGCACTTCTATTTCTCCATCTGCTGTTTTTTTTCCTAGCAACCCAAGAGAAGTGGAATATATAGATTACTGACCCTAAGTATTTCCATACAAAAAGTTACTAATTTGGAAACCAAAGTCAAGTTGCATACTATTTTACTAATTCTTTTTTTCCTCTCCCTTCCTCCCCTCAGTTTGGAATGTCTGAATCTGCTGCCGTTGTAGAAAGACTGGGCATGAATGGATTCCAATTCCTGGTAAGCAAATCTTTCCCGAGACAGCAGTCATTCACATGCCAATGACAGGCTCATATTCCATACAGCTGCAAGGAACAGCCTGACATGATCCTTCTTTATCAACACATTACACTATTGCTCTGATTTCACATGTGCCTGATATGCCTGACTCAAGCAACTCCTCCTCCTCCTCCAGTCCTGGGCACCCCTTCTCTCCATGCAGAGGATGCACCATTAGCTAGATCTTATGCTAGCACATAGCAGAGGGCAGGAATGTCTCTTCAGAAAGAGCTTAGAGTTGTGGTTTTAAGAAAGCGTAATTGTATAACCATTCACCACAGAACAACTTTTCCTTAACACTTACATGATAGAAAACACTAATACAGATTCCCACATGAATTTTAGACTAGGTTTACAAATAGCAGAAGCAATATCCTAAAAATGACCTTCCTTTCCACAGAATTCAAGAGTATTTTTGCATAAGGATGTGGTTAAGTTGACTTCAACTTAGCAGTAGAAAGGAATAGAACAACTCTCAATACTAGGGCAATTCTTTTACGCCTACTTCCATTCAAGGAGCTGTTGAAGAAAAACTTCTAAGACCCATTTTACAGGTGAAATTATTGTTGCAATGTATTCAGGCCCTGCAGAGAAACTGTTTGCTTGGCACTTCGTTACTCCAAGGTGTTTGCTGGGGACAGGAGTCATCACATTGACTGGTTATGTTCACAGAGGCCCTCATCCTGCAAACTGGTTCATTAGCCCAGTTACACAGCTCTATTCAGGTTTATCTAACACAGCATAGCCAGTGTAAAACTGGGGTTTACATTTAACAACTGTTTTGCACTGCAGAAAACATGGCAATACATGTGGCACTATGCAAAACACCCATTTTTGATGTTATTGTACAAAGACAAGTCTCACATGGGTAGTAAAGAATCTTACAGCTTTCATACACTTCAATGAAATTGCTCAATACCACTGTCAGATCTCTAATAAGCTGTGCTAGTATTGTCATAATTCATTCTGTTTCAAAAAAAAGAATTTTTCAATAATGATTCATCCTATATGATCAGGATATTGTCAGCATCATCAACAGCAACATTTGAGTAACTGCAAGATACTGTTCTGTGTATAAGCCAACATAGACACTAACTTTTAAGTAGAGCACCAGCCCACCTCTCTACTCCTATGTCCTGGCCTAATATACAATACCATTGCCATTCCCCAGTAGCAAGGGATGTACTGGTTTGTATCCAAGTATCCAAATTTGATATTCCTAAATCCTGAAGTCATCATCTTTGTACCATTACCTTTAACAGGACCTTAGGCTTTACACCTCAGTTTTTCAGTAACAACATGAGTCTATTCTCGGTACATTGAGATACAGGCACAGAGACTGATGAGTATCTTTTGTGACATAGAAACTGTGCATTCCCCCCATGCTACATGGATATTCAGTACTTAGATGCAGGGATGTTTATTAAGAGCTCTGCTTGGATCTCTGCCCAGAAGATTCTCCCCTAATTGGTCAGAAAGAAGACCATTACCTGTGGTGTCTTCTGGATGGCTTTAGTGATCTTCTCCCCAGTGTGCACGGATACAGGCTTCTTTGCCTGTGTATGGCTTGAGAAGCACCATCCTCCTTTTGCAGGGTGCTATTGCAGGCACTTAGAGTGCATGCAAAGGCCTAGGAGAGGTTGAGGGGAAGAACATAAGAGCTTCCCAAACACCTACCAGTAGCCCTGTACAATCCTTACAGGCCTGGTGAGGTCCCTTGTTCTCATCAAGGCACTCCTTTGCTCTGCCTCAATCCTTTTGCTTCCCTGTTGTGGCACTGCTCTTCAGTATCTTTTGCACAGGCTTTCTGTAGTGGTGGGATGTCAGGATCAGAGAGCACAGTGCTGCCCCCCGGCCTCACAGTGGGCCTTGCTTAAGGTACAGTTCCTGGAAAGCAGTCTTATGCATGACATTTATCACAGCATATAACCACTAACACAGCAGCTGTACCACCATTTCCTACATGGCTACGAAGAGCACAATCCTTTTCTCCCCCCTGTACCCCAGGAAAAAGAAAAAGCAGTTCTTGAACTTCTGATAGATACAATAAGCTTTAAGATAACTAATTATTACACAGCTAAACTTCCTGTAGAGGTCTTCCTGGGCAACATGCACTTAAAATACAATTTGCATTTGAAAACATGCCCATCTGACATTAATACTAAGCTCTTTTTGAAGTTTAAAGTGTTCAGTCAATGCATGCAGTATAATGCCATATAATGTGATAAGCTGGACACAGCACTTTCAATCAACTTTGATTGATTTCAGAATAGGAACTGAGTAATCAGCATTTAGATGGTTCTTTGAAGATCCCTTGTCTGTGTGGTTAAAAGACAATCACTTTTACTGCAAGATTACATTGTTTTATAAACATACTGAATTTCAGACTGATCTTTTACCTATAAGGGATCACATGCATTTTACATGAACTTCTAAACTCTTCCTTTTTATTTCCAGAGGAGCTAAAGATGCAAAAGGATGGTGCACTAGAGCAAGCACATCATGCAGCTTCACTTTCCTTTTCTACCAATAGGACCCTACTTAGTTATTCAACATGCAGGTCACATTTGAATGATGCTAATCTGGTCCTAATGTGCAAATCAGCATTTAGCCACAGCTGTACTGCACAGAGTTATATTCGCTGGAGATTTGAGGCCTGAAATTGCTGTGCTGTCTCCATTTTTCTGTTCGAGTTGCTTGTTTTAGTTGATTTAATTCTTTTTTTTTTTTTTTCTATGACACTGAAAAGAATCTAAACTGGGATCCAAACTTGAACTGAAAGACAGTAAACTATTGGATATGCACATGAAAATACGCTAAACAAAGTCTGAACATAGCAAGAAATACAAAATACATAAAGGCTGTTTAAAATCAGTGTCCAATAATTTCACTATTATTTAAAAAGGTGTTTTGAATGTCATGACTGGAATATAGGAATCACCAGGCCCAATTTCTTTACCAACACATTGGTTATGTGGGGTCTGAGGTGGAACAAGCTTTGTAGCGAGACCCATTTCAGTCTAAGAGTTCTGTGCCCTGCTACCAGTGCCAAACACTTCCAGAGCTTCCCAGGTTGAGCCTGTACTGACATCTGTTCATGCACATATTAGTCCTGAGAAGAGGCAAATATTACCTCACTTGGATGCCCTTTCCTTCCCTGCAAGGAAGCTGCAGCAAACAGAAAGGAGGCAAGAACAACAATACCTCCTCCTGGCCTAAACAATTGAAATAAATACTAGACCCCTGCAGCTTCTCTGCAGGCACCCAAATGCCAGAGCCCCACAAGTCCTAAACCACTTCAACAAGTGTCAGCAACAAGGACATGCCCTCCCCGTGGCACAGCACCCAAGTGGTATTTTGGTGGCAGTGGAAAGGGATAGGCAGGAGGACAGACTAAAGCTTCAAAATCTCTCAGAAAAGAGTGAACCAGCATAAAGTACTGGTCAGTGGTCTGATATCCACCCCAGCCTCTTAACTCTGGAAAGAAAGTGTGGATCTTGAGTTTCCTGACAAAAGCAATGCTATATGCAAGTCCCACCTGAGATCTAAGCAACCAAAATGCAAAGCCTGTTAGAAACTTATCAACTTTAGTCATGACCCAATGTCCTGAGTGAGAATCAAGGAACTCTTGCTGCCTTTTTCACATGCACCAAGCCTGTTGAAGAACACTGCCAAGGCTGAGACCTTCCTCTGAGGGACAAAGGCTGCAGCACAGGACAGTACAGAGAGCTTGAACATTAAGGATGCCTAAACATAAAATTTCACAGGATCTTCAGTGCTTACACTGCTACTAGCGGACCAATTACTCAGGCTGACTTGCAACAGCTAAACACTAACTCAAAAGCCAGTGTTAGTTAACTTCAGTCTGCCCATTTGGGAAAACCATAAAAAAATGTTTTTCTTCCATCACACACAGTTTTGGGGTACTTAAGGGTTTAGTACAAATAAGTCACCTCAGCACCCTCAGTGCTGTCCTTAGCAAGCATGCAAGGTCCAAGGAAAAAAAACAATTGCTCATACAAAAATAACCATTGAAAGATACATATTTCCAGCTGCCAAACAGGAGGCCACCTGAGTACATTAAGTTCGTTGCCTTTTTGCAGTTTCTGTTTCTCCAGTGCTTTTCCCCATGCACACATCACCACCACCTCACACACTGGCCCTCCCCTTCCCCAGGACACCCGGCCTGTGCCAAACCCTGCCCTTTTCTCTGCTCTCAGGCTCTCCAGCCATCTAGAGCTTTACTTCTGCTTTGTGTTCAGCCAGATCCCCCTTCCCTTTTCTTCAACAGCTCCTATAAAGGAGTGAGAGAAATTTCTGCCGGTCACCTTGCTCTGTTGTGGCCCTTGGCTTTTCTTCCGTTCTGTCCTTTTTAGCTATAGATGCCTCACCCTTAGAGGGGAAGCAGATTCATAAATAAGTGTTTTTAGAAATGCTTCCTTTTCCAGGAATTTCTACACCTTTTGGTGGAAAAGCACAGAATTTAGTAGGACTTTTGACTCTAAAAAGAGCTTGAACTCAGACTCCTTTCTAGGTCATTTTGAACATCACAATCCAGTGTGCAAGAAGGGGGTTGCTTCTGCTTCCAGCTAAATAGGAAGCTAAAAGCAGAATCATGGTCATTTCAAGAAAATGTTATGAAAAATCTCATAGAAAGTGTTGCTAAACATGAAGCAACCAGAAAATAAGAATAATATCTTAAAACCAGAGCTAAAAGGAAGTCATTTTACAGCTGAATGCATCTGCCACTATCAGTCATCTTCAGTTAAAGGGTCAGGTATAAAGGCAATACATATTTATGTACTTTCAGAAAACATAAGGCATCTGTTAAGCAAAAGCAAGAACTGCATATATCCAAAAGGATAGATATGATTTCTGAAGTGCATGGCACCATGCATCATTATCTCAGCCACATAACACACAATGAAGCGATGGCTAAAACTAGTCTAATAGCTTTATTTTATATCAATCTAATAGCTTATTAGTTTAATAACTATATCAAGCTCATATTAGTAAAGAAAACACTCAACTTCAGGCTCAGAGTCTACAAGCACTGTTATCCACAGTCATTTTGCAAATGCAGTCATTTTGATTCATTTTCCTATTAAGTATTTTCAAGCATCTCAGGAGTAATTTAGTATAACTGTCTAATGCCATGATCTAGAAATGCAATCCTGCTGTAAAAAAACCTGAGCCAATACAGAAGTATTCATTGCAAGACTAGGCCCTTAATTTTTAAGGAGACAGAAGCACATTTCTATTCACATTCCAAATGCTGCTGCCAGAAGTGATTTGAACATAAATTTATTTCATGTGGCAGCTGCAAGTGTGCTTCCCTGCTTTCCAGTCCTTAAAACTGTCACCAAACAATCAAATTCTAAATGTCAAGTTATTCATAATTTTATTAAATATAGATTAAAGGAATTTTTATGCAGAGTTCTTTGTTCTTAGAGTTTACTGATAACTTTAAATGTTATAGGAAAAATCTTCAAGTCTTGTGGACCCTACAAAGAACATAAAAAGGAATATAAGAAGCTGCAGAAGCATAATCCAGTCTGTCACAGTTTCCAGCCTTGGCTTTGCAAGCTCAGAGCTGAGGAAAACAAAAGAGGGCACGCAGTCTCAGCATTTCCAGCTTTGAACTTCCTTCTCTTTCTGCTTCATTCAGACATGCCTGTTACACAAATGTACCCCCTCAGAGCTCATTTTAGGAAAAACAGTTTGGCTTTAGCAAGAGTTGAAGAATTTTCATTTTTGGTGCTCTCATACTCCTTCCTGAAAGGAATCGGGAACTTTTACAATACAGGTAAGTTGGAACTTCATACTAATGCCTGATGGCATTTAAAAACCCAACATGAAACTATAATCACTCTCCCATTGTCAAATACCAACTGCTAAACATTGCAGAAATTTCCTCCTAGAGTCCCTGAAATGTCACAATTCAGTCCTACTTTCCTTTAGCCGCTTCCAACACAGGGCTATAAATTCCTAATTGTCTCCTCTTTCTTTCGTGCTCAGAGGCAGAGGAATGTAGGAAGCTGATACTATAGTGGTAAATTCCTTTTTTCCATAATTTATCTCTGTAAGGACTCTGGATCTTTCATTTAGAGCCAGAAAGACATCACTAGGCACTGACAATGTAAGGGGCACAAGGATTATCTAATGAGCTTAAATTTCAGTGAGCAAGGTCCACAGGAAGTCAGCAACACATCAAGCAGAGCAGACAGCAAGGTTCTTTATCTCCCAGTACATCCCATCTATATGTGCATATGCATGAATGGACCAGATGCATCATTATATATTGATTGTTCTGTATCTTTAGCACTGCAAATCTACCAAACTAGACAACTAAACCATGCTTATGGCTGCCCAGATCTCACTCAGGAGAAAGCAATTGGAAAGCATAAGCAGAATGCAGCTTGCTATGGAAGACTTTAAGGAAGTGATACTTTATGCCTATCTTCTAATGAAGAACTAGCTGGTTGTTCAATCAAGACCTTCGCAAATATATATAGTTAGACAAGGACACATATCCAAGACAAATATTCAAATCTTCTGCCAGGGTGGGGGAAAAATATAGCGCTCATGAACACAAGCTTTGCAGAAGCAGTTGACTTTTAGAATATTTTTACAGACAATGAGAAAAGTGAACAGGAAGAAATGCTAACTTCTTAACTTACAACTCCATCTGTACATACTGCTTTGTCAACCTAAAGTGACTGGATTAGAAGAACAAAAACAGCCACCTTCTCTCCTACTCACACTGCACATCCCCAACAGTTAGGTGTACAAGCTGCTTAATCAAGACCAAAGCATATGCTGCTTCTGTGAAAGGGCGTATTTTCAGAGGTAACTGCAATAACTGGGAACTAGAGAACTGAAAGCAAAGCTAAAAATACATCAGCTGCTATTGCGTGTCTGCATAGAAAGAAAACTCATTTGATTTTGATTCTCATAAATTAACACAAACATAGGAAAATCTCAAATTTTATTAGAAAATCTGGTATATTACAAAGTGTGATTTGAAAATATCAATTTATGAGAAGTGGAGAGTCTCCCTAAGTAGTACTTTAAGATGAAAAAGAAATACTTCAAGTCTAGTAACTGTTCAGAAGAACAGCAAGGACATCCAGCTAGGCACACAGTCACCACCTCCCAGGCTAGATGAAGCTCATAACTCTGCGGCTCCTTGGCATCATAAAAAGGAAATAAAGTTGAGCAACATGGTTCAAGTACAGAGTGCTCAATCTAATCAAACACTTAGTGACCCAAGGATAATGCAGTCACAGTGATTTAATTGTCTCATTGAAAGGGAAACACAGGACTCGGCCTGGAAGATATTTTTAAAAGTTTCTGGTGAAATACTGTAGCAAAGGTTAAAGCCAACAGAATACTATGAAGAATGTATGAACAAGGTTAAATTATTGTTGCAAAGAGATTTTTCTGCAACCAGGGACAGCTCTTAAGGCTCTGTTTCACTGGGCAAGATGCATGCAATCCCATTGAAAGCTAGAAACCATGAAAACCAGAGTAGTGTGGGATGGCTCACTAGTAACTTCAGCCTCCTTGCTCTGTTCCAAGTTATTTCCACTACATCTAGAAAAAAACATTTCATAATTTTTCTGGGTAAATATAAAATTGCATCAAATATCATAGCTGAAGGAACCTTAAAAGGCACCTAATGCTTATGGTACTTAATGCTTATACCTCTAGCACTAGCATAACCAGTAAGAGATTAACAGTTTCCAAGAAGAGGCATTTTCTGTTGCTTGCCTCTTGAATCAGCCCAGGACTAACTGGAAGCCAAACTGCAGAAGTCAGAGATAGCCATGAAGAATTATTTAACAAATATCACATGCATCAACTTGACTTTCCCCACAAAAGACATAAATACATTTTTGCTAGAACACCTTTCAAATGTCTCTAGATACCAGCTGCTCTTACAGAACTGTTAAATGCAAAGTGACATAAACTAAAGCAAGAACTACAGTGTTATTCCCATGACAAGTCACATGGTAGTTATATGAGGGTGATTACACCAGGACAGTTCTACCACTGAATTTCTCACATGGACACTTGTGGCTGACAAGCTGGATGTAAGCACAGGAACCCAAGCACATTTTGCTAATGCTGACTGGGCTTTTACAGCTATATTCAAGTGTTTAACATCACTAAACTGAAAACATGTAAAGCAAAACTATAAGAGTGCCACAGAAAACCCTTACAAAGGCAGATAAAGACCAAGTTTCCAAGTGCCAGGAGGTTTCTCTTAGTAAGGGGAAACCATCCTGGGTTTTCCCCCCCAGTATTACCTCACATGCTCTGAATAAGCACATGGCCAGGAAAAAAGACACAGAAAACAGGAAGTTTTGGGAGATTGCTACAAGTTTAGTGACCACTTAGTTTCAATATCTTTTTCTTCAGTTAAAATAATTGGCAGGAGTTGGCTTAAACAGCCTGTTAATTATCAACATACTGCAGCACAAGCCTGCAGCCATTCCTCAAACAGCTCAGGGGAGGTGATTAAAATATTTATCAACCTCTCCATAGCTTAAAAACTCATGGTGTTTGCCCATATTAAAATATATATACAAAAACAAATGAGGAGATCTTGCATTGACAAGTGCTCCCAGGGCCAGTTCCATGCATAAACAGACATCAGTATTAGAGAACCTGCTTGGAGTTGTGGTTGCATTGCTAAAAAATTCACATCATACCCTGAAACCCAGAGGCACCTGGTGAAAAGATACTAGAATTCCCAGAGTACCCACTAAGCCAGACCCTAGAAAAAAAGATTTGAATCTTTTCATGCATTATAGGACCCTGGAATACTGACAGATAAAAAAATCTACACAAAATTCCCATTATTGTGGCAAATGCAGAAACACATCTTGCACTGATAGAGTACCTTGGCTTCCTCTAGGTAATGCTACCTGTAGTGCTCAAGTTTAAGTTAGAAAAAACTCTAAACTCCCACTGGAGGTACTTTAAATTGTTAATGGAATCCACGAGACCTGCTGCAGAACGCTTTTCATTTAGCTGTTGTGTTTTTCTTGCTATTTCCACCACACTTTCTAAGCAGCTGAGTTTTTGGCCTACCAGTTTTGTCCTTTAATATTTGAAGACAATCAACCTTCCTTTAAAGGACACGGTCTGTACCCATTGTAACATAGGGGTGGTAGGCAATCTGAAATGCTGGCATTGAAATTTGGTAGCTATTAGAAATACCCACGGCCTGGCAGTTGTCCTGGGTTGACTTGTCAAGGTGTGGCCCTAATCTCAAAGGTTCAGTGTTCCATTTAACATCCTTGTATACAAAGACAAGACTTGATTCATATAAGTATCCAGTATTAGCCACTTGAATGCATCAAAGTTATAGTAAATAACTACACAGATGCCACAGATTAATTGCTAAAGTTTAGATTACTCCATATTACAAATGTATATGATATTTACAGCTGACAACCTACTTTACTCATTCATACCCATGAATTTATGTTGACATCGGCACCATTTTCAGTGACTTATCCTGAATTTCTAGTTCCCTGTGAAGTGTAATGTGCAAATGAACCATGGCTATATAGACTGCTCTGGTCCCACAGTATAAGCAGCACAAGGCTGCACCAGCATCTCACTGTGAACAAGGGACACTCTTGATTGTTCTTCCAAAGCCAAAATAATAATGAAATCTTACCACAATGCTTTCAGTGCCTCAGGTACATAACAGCTGCAGAGTATCTGTGCAAACACAGCACTGAGTTGTAAGGAGGCAGTAGGAGGAAAGGCACATCACAAAGTGTGCAAGCAAAAGGGTTTTGCACCCAAAACCTTGGGTTGGGCTCAGTCTTGACATAGGTAACTCCCAGCCAGGAAGTGCTCTACCAAACTTTCCATATCTTTTCTACATCTTTGTCATGCATTATTTATGGTGTTCTCATTTTTTCCTTTTCCCTGTCCAATTAAATATTCTTGAACTTCATAGTGCAGGGCTACATTTTGTTGGGTCTTGAAGGATTTTTGTGACTATGCTCATGAATAAATTCAGGAGCATAAGAAACTGAGAACATAAGAAGTTAGGTCATTATAGGAAAACTCTTAAAACCTCCAGTTTTCACCATAACCCAAAACACTGCATTATCCTAAATAGGAGAAATATTAGTTTGAACAGCCCAGGTTTTACCTTTTTTTACAGATAGGAGCTATATTTCCATACCAGCAGTATAAAAGATGTCTCTAAAGACAAGAGTTTCTACAATATTTTTGCCCTTGTTGAGTTTCAATTTGAAGCAAGCCATAGTCAAGAAAAATTGAAAATTACTTTTAGTTAGCTAGAGCCAAACAGACAACTTCCACCACATTCAACTTAATTGAAGTCCACAGACACTCCCTGTAAACACGGCCATACAGTCAACATGCACCTATGTGAGCGCACTCCTAGGCATGTATTGGATATTAACTCTTTCATATGTAAGGCTGGGAAGCAATGATCATTTTAGAAACAAAAAACCACCATGATCTTATCTGGCAGATGGAACAGAAAAAGGGAAAAATTACACATTTAACAACTCTAGGTTGCATCTCATTTTAATGCACAGTTGTTAGGGAATTAGAGGTTTAGGGTACTAGAGGGATTTTTTTTAATTTTGAACTTTACACTTTATTTTTCTGGAACAGAAACATAATAGGTTAGCTTTATGTAGGAGGCATACACAATTATGTTTCCTTTAAATAATTTATAAGGAGAAACCTGGAAATATTGTTTACCTAAGTCTGCACATATGGGGATATAACTTGAAATCCCATCCTCCCATCCCCAATAGTCAAAAAAGTGAATATAAAATAAAATTTAACAATACCAAACTATGGACATCCTCATTTCATGGTGAGATAGGCTTACTTACTGATTTAATAAGTTCTGCCAATAGAAAATACATACTCTCTCCTAGGTGGTTTGTTTAGAATTTTGTATTTTAATTGTACCAGAAATAGCTCTGACTAGTGGAGTTCTATAACTGGAGCAATTCACTTCAAGAAAGCTTGTTGGCAAAGACACAAAGTTTGTCAACACCCAGCAAACTGAGCCGTATCAAGAGTCAAACTGCTTTCTCTTTTTCCTCTATTTTACAAGTGTATATGCCTGGTCATACAGACAGATATTGCATAACATATGGTCATACATTTTCCTTTATTGCCTCAATTTTCATGAGATCCATAAAGTCACTGAGAATGCAGCATATGATTTTTATATTAGTACTTAGTTCCCATGCAATTTTTAGTTCGCTTTTGCATGTAGATAATAAAGCATGACAGTCAATCTGTACTTTAAGTTGGTTTAAACTCTTGACTGAAGGATTTATAATGTCACATAAGTAAAAAAGATATTCAGTGTAAATTAAATTTCAGTATTAGTCAGAAATTGGCAGGCAAGAAAGGCAAAGAAAAATCAACAAGCAATTACTTGTCCCCCAGCCCCAAAGGAATTGCTCCCAAGGGACAAGTGAAGCTGGAGACTGATCTGAAATGGACATGCAGTCTCTTTTGTTCTAGCAAAAATATCACTGGCTTTCATATACTACCAAAACAGAATATTTGAACTAGTTTCAAGCATGCATTTTCTATGCCTGGAATGAGCTTTTTGCTATGTGAATCTTTAAGAACCACTGCCATGTGAAAGGACATTTCTTCCCTTGCTCTTTGCCATGAACCTCAGCTGGCCTGTCTTTTGGCATTCCAGACTATTAATGTCTTTCCAAGCTCAAAAAAGGTTTCTTCTTCCCCCCACCCCACTCAAACTCCACATGAACCAGATAACAGATTTAAAGATGCACTGCTGCTAAAAGGTCAGGTGCTACTTGACTG
The DNA here is from genome assembly GCA_003342815.1 of Eudromia elegans. Classification (NCBI taxonomy): domain Eukaryota; kingdom Metazoa; phylum Chordata; class Aves; order Tinamiformes; family Tinamidae; genus Eudromia; species Eudromia elegans. The sequence continues at coordinate 2,949,682 of PTEX01000022.1, read as the reverse complement.
AAATTTTAACTTATATTGCATGGGCTGTCAGGATACAAGACAGCCTCTGTACATCACTGGAAATTTGAGGTTTAATCTTGACTGTCAGCATTTTGTTGGACCATATACTTTGAAATGCATGTAACTTCAGATATTTAAATATATATGCTATTGTTTCTTTCATGGCACAAAGTACACTTTCTATTGCTACTATGGCCAGCCTGGCTATAGAACACAAATGATACGATAAGTTCTTATATGAATCTCTTAGAAAAACTGTTTTGAACAATCTATGTTTATAGAAGAAACCTCTTTATTGTCCTGTTCACAAATAACACAGGTTACTTCAAAAAAGGGAAAAGAACAACTCTATGTCCCTTGCAAACAGTATCTAATGCTGTAAAACCCACCCAGATCAGGAATATGCTTACATAGTGCAGATACTCCAGCTCTCAAAGGAACCATTAGGGCAGAAGCGCTCAGCGAGTTGAGGCAGTTCTCACACACTTTCTGTGCAGTTTTTTCAAGGCAAGTAATTTCCCAGCATTTTTTTGTTCTAATTATTATCACCCAGATGTAGGAAGGCAGAAGGCAGCTGCCTTGCAGCAGTGTCAGCAGGGAGTATTTCCGCACAGTTCCCAGGCCCTTAGGCCAGCAGGGAGTAGCTACACAAGAAGAACCCGACTTCCTCTCCACTGCAGTTCCCCAGGCTTGACCCAAGCAGCCTTGGGACACCTATGAAGGCTCTACCTTCAGTTATCTGTCATGGAGAGCAGCATGTAAGTAGGATTACCGCTTAACTTCCCCCAAGTAACAAGGGGTCCCACCAGTCTTACCTATCAGTGACTGAACTTGATTCCCACTGTGCTATTTCCTGTTGCCATTTTCAGCCTCCCTCATGAGAGGAGAATGGAAAGTATTAACACCCAAGCAATAGAGAAGATTTTTTAATATATATAAAAACACAACATCTTCCACCACAACATGACACTGCTGAATTTCTCCAGAACGATATTCTTCCAACTAAGTCAATATTCAAATTGTCAAAACCCAACACCACAACCACCCTAACGTGGTTTCTCTACTGAGGAAAGCAAAGGTTAGTTGAAGTGCATGTTCACAACTGCTTACGGGTCAACACCTCCCCACAGCTTTTACCCCAGGCTCCCATTTACCTCCTCTCTTATCTGCTCTAAGACTTACCTGATCGTAGAGGAGCTGCCCTGTTTCCAAGGCTTGTTTCAAGCTTCCCCAATCCAGCTTGCCACGTGACCGCTAGCAGCAACAGCATAAAGGGGAGATGGGAAGTGTGCTGCCCAGAAGACATAGCCCTTTAAAGAGAGTAAAAACAAGAGTAAAAATACAGTCAGAAGATGAGACTACATAAACACCAGGACAAGAAAAACAACCACCATTCCTCCTCTTCATCTCCCATTCTTTTTATAACCAGAGCACTCTTTATTGCTCACCTGAACTAATGTCAAGCAGCTGCAACTCATTGATTCATCAAAAAAAACAGCCCACAAAAAGTCCTAATCAGTTACAAGTGAATCAGTTCACAAACAGATCAGGGAGTCCTAGAGTTAGTATAAGGATGAGAGGCTTTAATTTTAGCCTAGCAGCAAGGGAGAAAAAGGGTATAGTGGGTCTTTCTAGTAGAACTAAGCTGCTAGTCCAGTCTAGCTACCTTATAAAGCTTTTTCCATTTGTAAGTCCAGTTGGATCAGGACTGTAACTAAAGAATTTAACATTAACTGTGTTGTCAAGTACCTGGCCAGGTACGGTGTTGAGGGAATCAAAAACAATCCCATTTGGATTATGGGTAGGAGGCTCTCACAGAGGTAGGATGGTCCCTAGATGGGTAGACTTAGCTATGGCAAAGAGGTTTGCTAATTCAAGGAAATGACAAAGAGCAAATATACATTGTTTAGCAAGGAAAAGAAGCTGCCCATATCATGTGGCTGAGGGAAAGCCTTGTTTTGACAACCCCGCTGTTGTATTGTTTCAGTAAGCGAGACCCAGAGAAGAGAGCACTACTTGGCTGAGATAAATCTGGGTGAAGTTATTGGAAAAAGACTTAAGTGGCTGGAGGCTGCAGCTGGCCTCAGATATGGCCCTGCTGAAGGGTGAGATTAGGAGGAGGGAAAAAAAAAAAGCTAATACTGTAAATCCTGTGTTGCTGCAGTGTGTTCTGCTTCTTGGAGACCTCAGGTCACTGGCATTTTGACTACTGGCTAGAAATATTTTTCCAAGCCTTTAATTCTTAGAGCTGTCCCAAAATGGAACTTCTGTTTCTTGGAAAATCCTGGCATTTCAATATTTCCCTTTGTCCTGAATCAGAACGAATGGTTGAAAATTTCCCGTAGAAGTAAAGATAAAGAGTTTTGGTAGCACTGACATGCTTCATTTTGGCCTTTTACCTTATATTAAAAGTACCAAAACAAGGAGTTTGACCTTTTAATTTATTTTAATTGATGCGATGTCTTTAGAGATAAATGGCTCTGCTAGAAGAATTGAAGAATTTCAGCTGGCTCTTCTCAAGTCTCCTCTTAAAAACAGGACTTCCTAGTCTTGCAGCCCACTTCAGCTGGGCTGCAAGCTCATGGCCACTTTTTTTCTTTCATGCTGAGGCTGCATTCCTATTGGTTGTAGTTGCTGTTTTTATATGTGGTGACTTATTTCCTTTTTCAAACACTCATTTCAATTTGCTTAAGCATATAGCAAGCAGTGTGTTACGATAAAGACATGGGAAGTGGTTTTATTTTCTGCGTTCCAGTAAGTGTCCTTACAATAAAGACATGCAAATATAGAGCTCAGTCCACAGAATATCACGCTGTGAGGGAGGGTCGCATCTTGAGAGGGCCTGGGAATCTCTCCTCCATCTCTCTGACAGGGTAGTATGGGACAAATGAGGGCACCCCTGCTCTAGCAAAAAACTATGTGAACTTTCCAGCATGGGCTCATCAAGGGGAAATCATGCTTAACCTATCTGTTAGCCTGCTATGGTGATGACTGGGTGGGGAGATGTGGGGAGAGCAGTGAATGTTGTCTACCATGGCTTCAGGAAGGCTTTTGACGCTGTTTCCCATAACATCCCCATGGGCACGCGCAGGAAGGGCAGGTGAATTGAGAACTGGCAGAAAGGCAGAGCTCAGAGGGCTGTGCTCAGTGACACAAAGTCTAGCTGGAGCCCTATAGCTAGTGATGTCCCCCATGTTCAGTACTGGCTTCAGTCTTGTTCAACTTACCAATCAATGACATGGGTGGACAGAGTGCCTCTTTAACAAGCTCCTGGGAGGAGCGACCTGTGAGCCCACAAGAGCCTCAGAGGGCTGTGCTGCCATTCAGAGGGACCTCAACAGGCTGGAGACGTGACTGAAGAGGAAAATTATGAGGTTCAACAAAGCCTAGCGCAGGGTCCTGCACCTAGGGAGGAATAACTCCATGTACCCTACAGAATGGGGTTGACCTGCAGGAGAGCAGCTCGGCAGAGGAGGAGCTGGGCGCCCTGGTGAACAAGTTGACCATGAGACAGCTATGTGTCCTTATGACCAAGAAGGCCAGTGGGATCCTGGGTGTTGTCAGCAGGTTGAGGGTGGTGACCCCTCCACTCATCCATGGAGAAGCCACATCTGGAGCACTGTGTACAGTGCTCGGCTTCCCAGTACAGGACAGACATGGAGCTACTGGAACAATGGATATCTCTCTCCTCCTCCCTCTCTCTCTCTCTCTCTCCTTGGAGATGTTCAAAAGAAATCTGGACATGATCCTGAACAATGTGCTCCAAGTAACTCTGCTTGAGTAGGGGGGGTTGGACTAAATGATCTCCAGAGGCACCTTCCAACCTTGTCCATACTGTGATGGTGTGATTTTGTGATTTCCATTTCAGGCAGACAAAAGATAGATTTATGCTGCAGATCGGGCTTTACTGTCTTAGACTCAGGCTGTTTCTACAGCCAGGTTTCAGGAAGGGGACTGCTCATTCATTGTGTGAAATTAGATAGGACAGATTCAAAATAGGGTTGGACAGTCAGGTGGGAGCTTGCAGCTTCAGGGGATTGAACAGGGGGGAAATCCAAGGTAGTGGATAACAGAAGAAAGGATAAACTAGCTTAAACTTTCACTGGGGCTCTCTCAAAAGTAAAAATGGCCAAGTTCAAATGTGTGCAATTTAGGTAGCATTGCAGAAGTTCCCAAAATAAGATAAACCACAGGTTTCATAGAGGTACAACTGCAGAAAAAATATTCTCTTGAAGAAACCGGTCAGCCTTGAGTTCAGCAAAACAGTACATCAATTGCATGGTTAACCTAATCAAATGGTTTGCTAAAAGATTGAACTTCACTTAAAATAATTTTTTAAAAAAGTTCAGCAGTACTATTGCTGAACAGACCTCTGTCACCTGTGGTGTTTTTGTCCTGAACTCCCAAAACACTGTACTGCCGTACCCAGCAAAAGAGAAATCTTGCCCTCACACTCCTGTCATGCTTTAAGGACAGTCCGTAGACAGTAACACAACATTAGATTAAAAACTCTTTTGACATAAAATCATGCTTGAGGACAAAATATGAGCAGCAATTCCTGATGACTGACAGGTCCCCAGGGAACGGAGGATGCCCACCCTCAACAGTCCTATTTACACCAAGCCTTTCCTGAATATCTTCCCCTGCTCTAATCATAGATGCCAGCGCAACTTCCCTTGTACTATGCAAATTCTTATGCAAGCCAAACACAGAGATAACTAGCATGTAATCTGTGATATTTCATGTAAGTGATAACAGCTGTGACACTACAGGACCTGTCCTTATTCCCACTGCATTGAAGGGGGACCAGTCACAGGACAGAGCCACACATCATTGCAACCTGCTTCACAGTCGGTTTTGAAAGGTCAAAATTGTATTAGGACTGTTAAACACTGAGGCTGGATTGCCAGCATTGGCCAGTCCTGACTGGCAGAATCCCTAACACGTGATCTACTTCTTACACGGCAGCTCTGACACAGACACGACTGTTGCTTCTGAAATAACAGTAGTCATTTCTTATAGAACTTCTGTAACTGTGACTTTAGACTCATTGCAGAATACCAACATATGTCTGCAACAAGTCTGATTTACCACATTTTCAAAGCACCAGAGTGAGAGCAGCAGTATAATGTCATTCCCCTCAAGCTTGAAACCAAGCAGAACCTGTTTCACTGGAGTTTTGTTAAATTAAAGCCTCTTGGGGTGGGCATTCTGGAGTGCAAAAGCTTTTTTTTTATGGGACAGTGAAATCTAAATGATAAGCTAGACAAAATATAAGAAGAAAATATAAAAGGAAAATGCTATTACAGTAACATAAATGCATGTTCACATAAAAGCATGAAAAATGTAGACTGAGACAATATCAACCATGTCTGAGCACAACACTTAGACTTTTGCAAGTGCACATTTCCATGTCTGTCTTCAGTGGGAAGGATTTAAGCGCATGCCTGAATGCTTTGCTGACCCCATATATCTCACCTGAATTCATGTGAGACCCGAGTCCCGCTGCCCAGTTCAGAGCATCTTACACACTCAGACAAGTCACACTTGAGAAACGCATCACAGCTTGGAAGCCTCCACCTTCCTGGTTATCCATAAGAGCTCTAAAATTGGGAGCTGCACAGAAAGCTCCCCCACCTTCACTGCTGATATTCTTCAGTTCTTATCTCACTCTTATGGGTAGGAATATTTTAGTCTTAATATCTTTTCCAACCTTTTCCTCTCTAATAACACTGTCTGTTAAGATGACAAAACTTGGAGTATAGGGCTTTCTACATGTGAAAAGGAACAGACACCACCAACTTGCTTCACATAAGTCCTGTATTACTGAAGGAGGCAGAGTAATTTGAAAGGCTTGGTAACACAGAGAAACACAATTTGAATTAGGCTAATTGAGAATAGGCTAATTTCTTGTCCCAGTTTCAGCTGGTTAATCTGTTATACAAACTTGTATTGCTGTAAAACCATGTTGCACAAAAAATGCTCTTGCCACCACTAGATGTCAGTTTTACACACTTTAAAATGGATAAATACTCCAAAAATAGTAATTCCACTTATATTTACAATGTGAACATAATTCTTATGTTCATGTTATGCTTGCTAGACTAAGCTTTATTTTCAAGGATGCCACTTTTTTTTTCCTGTGTTGCACCAGTTTTCCTTAACTTAATGAAAAAGACCTAAGGAATTTCCACTTTATCCTTTCTTCCATGTTTTATTCAGTACAAGATACCCTGACAGTTTTTGCCAGATATCACTGGCAAAACTCTGTAGTTCAGATTGTATTCCTAGAGGACAGCACTGAGATCTTATTCATATTCTATAAAGGTATTTTTATATAAAGGGACTTTTACTAAGAATTCCAACATCTCCTTTGACCACCTATAGACAAACCACAATGCCAGTGAGTAGGAGAGATCATTAACATGACTTCTTATAACTTTATGATTGTCAAATTTTTAATCACAGTGGTTGCCTGAATATAGCTCAGTCCTAATTTATACTCTTGTTACCTCTCAGAAAAGAGAAATCCAGGTATTCAACAAATACATTCCTCCTGGTTCTAGATACTTGAAGGTGTTTTTATCAATATAAAGCAGATTTGCAAAAGCTCTGAAACAAACGTGGAGGTCAACACTTGCTGGCTTCCATGACTTCTGGCTAGATTTACCACTTCGAAGCCTTCCTTAGAAATTAAATGTATTCCTGTCTCCAGCAAGTAGAGGGAGCATGTGTCAAGCCTGGGGAGGGTAAATCTCCCATATGCTACACACCGTGTTACAGCATTTTATCATGTCCAGGACACCCACTGTGTTTCCCGTTTCCTCAAACCGGGATCCAGCTAACCTCCCACGGTATTCCCTGCCCACCCTCCAGTCCTCCCAGGGCAAACCCGGCCTGCAGAGGCGGGAGGTCCCGTGCTGCAAGGCACAAAGCCGTGTGCACCACCCCGGCCACCTCAGTGGGCCATGACGGGAGGCACCGGCCCCGCAGCAAGAGCCCATCTCAGCCTTCCTGAGCCACACGCACCCACCCTGCTCCCGGCTCCTGACCCTGCAGCTCCGGAGAGGACAGCAGTTTTGCTGCTCTCTGCTTTTGGTGTAAAGCTCCCCCTTGCTCAGCTCCTGCGCTGATAAGCAGGAGAGGCTCAGCCCCAGGATGTGTTGTGGCAAGTACGGGAGCGAACACACCTCAAACACCCGCAGCGCTGCAGCCCTTCTGCCGAGCCACCCGGCTGCCTCCATCCACAAGGAGTTTCCTTTCTTCAGCTACGGCAGCTGCTAACAAAGTTGATGTCAGGAGGATGAGGTGGCCAGTAAAGGATGGGAAACCCACAGGTGATCTGAAGAGACCATAGCTTTGATTTGCTGACTGAATTGGACTCTAACATGAAAATCTAAATGCAAAAAATCATTCCAATCTCTCCCTTTAGTTACTAATTTTATGTTCTGCAATTCAGGTCCTTCCAGAAAAGAAACTACTTTAACTTCTTTATTATATATGTTGATTTGTTCTACATGCCACTTGCCAATAGGAATCACTAACCATACATACCATAAGCAACAAAAGAAACAGTGGGAAACGAAAACTTGGAGAATTGCTCCTCTTCTCCCACAAGCTACCATGTAATTTCATAAATGTTGAGTTTGCATGATGTAATTGTACTCTTTCCTAAGACAAGAATTTTGTTGCTTAAAAGCGGCAGCAGCCCTTAGTTGCAATCAACAGTAAAAGTTTCTCAAAAAAATGAACATACCAAATAAGAAAGTATGAGTTTCAGCTGGACCCAGTCATGCTGATCTCCTCAAACTTCAGGAAGATTCAGTTTAATCCTACTATTAAATACTATCTCTAAAAAAGGAAGCAAGATAAAACTCTGGATCTAGAACATTCACCATTTTACAAAAACTTTGAGCCCATGGTTTCCTCCTCTGCTCAAATAACTATCAGTTAAAAAAATGTCTTTAATCTAGCATAGCACATGCCTATGCTGAAGGGATTGCTATGGAAGAGCCTGCTCAGGAAATGCATGCCAGGGACTAGCAGTAGAATGGCAGTGACAATTACATGCTATTTTATTGCTATTACTGAGCAATTTCGGCTTTGCAATCTTAATCTAAACAAGTAAAGGTTTACAGACTCTAGTTTGCAAAGAAATGAGAGTGAACAAGAATCAAGTCCTCACAGCAAAAGGCCTAACTTCTTCCTCTTATTGAGAAGATAGAGAGGTGGAAATGGTCTTAATATTTATTGCAGTGTCAACCTGGTGACAGTGAACAAGCCCAGAAAGCTGTAGATCAACCAGATAGTTCAACAGAGTTCTTAAGGTCTCTCAGGAAATTGGTGATTTCTAGGTCTGCCAGATGAGCTGCTATCGTACACATGGCACGTATATATGCAGCTGCTTTTTGTTATACTGTGATGACAGGGGGCTCTCTAGTATCAGAAATCACATATTTTCATAACAAAAATATAGAAGAATTTAAATACATGCAAAGATTCACTTCAATTTAAATACTGGCTGAGGAAATGTTTTCTCTGAGGTGTTACATGTGCTCCACTTGACCTGCTCATCACACACCCTTGTTGTTAGCATCTCTTTTTGCATGCCTAAGACAAACTCACCTACTGCACTGGTGAGAGCGTGAGAGAAAAGGCGAAATAGTTTGGAAAGGGACTGATGTGCGGGGTGTTATTCAGGAAAACAGACCAAGCTGAACTGAAGATGACCATATTGCAATTAACTTGTTATTTTCCTGGAAATATTGCACTGAAGGAAAACCGCATGGCAGTCGCAACAAATCCAACTTTAGTAAGACTAGTTTAAAGGTCTGACTTCAGAAGTTTGCCCAAGAGGTACAACGCTAGTTTGGACACCAGGAGTATTATTTCTGCTGCTTTAGTGTAGTGCAAGGACTAATCCAGCATATGGGGATGAAAGGTGTGTTGAGCTACTCGGATTTTTGAGATGATTTGGCTAATTTGTTTCCAAGTTGGCAGAGCTAATTTGCTTGGCACACTAATGTGTCTCTGCACTGTATGTGTCAAGGCAACACACTGAAAATTCCAAATCTTCTTTCTTCATTCCCATTTTTACATAGCTTTAAGAATTACACAAAGGCCTAGCACAGTAACAGACCAAGCTGTGGCTCAATATTATTAGTCCCCTAACCACTGTTAAACTAACCTGCCATTCAACCACTCTTACACTGATCTGCTGATTTTGGTTAGAAAAAAATGAATATTCTGTGGTGAGCGGGAAAGGGGCCATGTCAAGTGGCTCGTTTGTTGCTTTTTGAACGATTCATTAACCAGCATAATGTAATACGTCACATGCCAGGTTAAATTCCAGTTTAACAAAGCAGTGTGTGCTCCCTGCCTTCCAGAAATGTTACAAAACACCAGTAGTAACAAGTTAAGCATTAACCAAGAGGAGACATCGTGGGGCTTCAAAAATAAAAACCAGTTTTAGGTCTTTGCTTAGTTTGCTATTAAAAACGCTATGTGTAATTTACTTGATGCGTTGGTCTCAGTGTAACTGATCTTAACTTAAATAACACAGCCCGTTCTCTCTCTTTCCAGAACATGTCAGAGTTTGAGCTGAACCGTTTCAAAATAATGCACCAGCCGTAAGTATCTCTTTCTTTTTGCATCCCCATGAAATGACTAATGCTCTGTTATACGCTGCCAGTTTCTCTGATAAAAAATAGGGAAGAATGGGATTTGTAGCCTGTTTGCATTAAGGACATTGACTGATTGATTGATTGGGACTTGCCCGGGACAGAGACCCTGGCAGGTTTCCAAGAGCCGTGCCGGGGAGCAGGAGACAAGCAAGTCCCTTTGGGAGCAGCTCCAGCACAACGGGCTCTCTCGGGACAGTCAGGGACAACCGTGACACCCGGAAGAGCACAGGCTCGATCGTCTGGAATTCAGGAGCTGTTCTGCTGCACAGCATATGGGGCCACATGCTCAGAATTGGTTCATCTGCTGCATAGGGGCCAATGTAACTGATCAGATTATCAACGTGCTATGTTGAATATCTGAATGCAAATGGTATTGTGAAAGCACTGGATGTCAAGGCTTTTGAGAGGTAAAAACCAGCCCAGTGAAGTGAAAGGATATTGCAGAACGGGCATCACAGGTTGCTAAATATTACAGCCCACAGCCGAAACTCAAACTGCTCACCCGATCACCTCCAGACCTCATGCAGCTAGGAAAGATCAGGGTCTAACCCCAAACCACTGAAGTCTCTGCTGTCAATTCAGAATATCTTCTCTAATCTTACTTGACTCAAAACTTCAGTAATAAAGTTTAAAAAGTTAAAAAGTCTACGTTACTGATCATCCTCAAAGCAGTTCTTTCTGTGAGGCAATAAATCAGGAAGAATTCAGTTTAGCATGAGGTGAATGTCTCTACTTCACCTAGCAATTTTTATTATGTCATGTAAGATGTTTTTTCCTAATTAGGAAAATATGAAATCCATTTACCACAACATTTTTTTTCCAAATCCCATTCATTTCATAAAAAGTTGAAGGAATTTGAGGGTCATTTTACACATCAAAATCATATTCCTATCGATAATAATTTGATCAGAGTGTAAGTTAATATTCTCCTAGGTTCATTTTAATAATTAACTAGATGAATAAGTCAAATGCCAAAGGAGTTTCCTGCAAAGTAATTAAGTCTAATGGGACCTCATTTTGACAGGAACTATAGAGAGCATGAATATGAAGTTAAGCAGGGATGTGACCCTTCTTTCTATGATATATATGAATCTGACCTAGTACACATAGTTAGGTCCAATAGAAGTCTACTAATTTGAAACCAAGAGTTGGGCTTCTACTGATGTGAACATTTAGTCCTTGACTTCTCATCTGGTAGTCTGGACTAGCAAGACTTTTTCTAATAGGAATTCTGTAATACGAACTTTGTAATTTTGTAATAGGAATTTTGCTGTCAAGTAGAAACAAAAGGCCAGACTAGAGCCAGTCCAAAGAAATAAACTCCTAAACTGCATTGTGTGTATGTCAGCTCCCCTGCACCAACTATTTCTCTCTGAGGTCTGTTTCTATTACTCCTTGCTACTGCAAACATTTCCCAAGTGTCCAGCACGCAAATGCTTTGCATGGTTTGACTGGAGAAGGTCTACACTGACCCACCCAGGGCAGATGATTAGGCCTGTGCCAGCCAGGATGCACAGCAGGTTCTCCATGCTGGATCAGAGCACTAAGAACAGATAGAAAGCAATATGGCAATTGCCAAACCAGGTGAGAGCAACTGTCAAAGGCGTTCTTATGTTAGGTAGAACATGTTGTGTTTCACGAGTAAGAACCAGAATAGGAAAGGCAAAGAGCTTTTGAGGGAGATGCCTCAGGGCAACTAACTTCTATCTAAGGAGATGCATGAAGGAACTTTTACAACAGGGAACTTGCCAGGAGAAAATGCAGGATTAGCCAATAGGATGCAGGATTAGACGGCATAGAAGGCCATAACACTTTGTGAACTAAAACATGTGCTTGCTCTGCCTTCTGTGGGAAGATGCCCCAGGCCCAAGTACGGTCCTGCACTGAAGAGGCTCACACGCTCTGTGGACAACACTCCCCTTTTCGCTCTGCCCCTCGGGCTCTGCTGAAACACTCTTCCCTGACATCCACCCAAAATTCAGGACCACTCAGGAGGCAGGTATCAAAGTCAGCCTCATACCACAGCTATGTCAAATACTGGAACGTAGGCACTTTCCAGACATTCTCTCTTGGAATCTTTATTTAATATTGTATTAAGCTGTGCAAATATAGACTGGAATTTATAACTATATGCAGCAAAGCGGACATATAAGCTATAATAGAATGATATGCTCTCATAATTTGGAAGCACATCTCGAGAAAGAGACATAGTTACAGCTCAATCTCCTCTGCATAAGTAGTTCAAGACTTTAGTATCAGATGTTTATGCAGAAATTATTTCACAATACTTTCAGCTTACTCAAGTCTCACTTTCCCAGGGACCATGAAATTAAAAGGCCTTCTTTATAGCTAATACAATTAGAAATGCCTCACAAACCAAACTTGAAATAAATTTACCTCTCAGCCCATGCGCTTCAGGGACAGTTTTCCAAAAGCAAAACTGGAATCTTTCACTATCAAATACGTACTTTTTATGACATGTGCAAAGTCAGAAACCTGTTCCAGCTGTGACAGATTATCAGGTAAAGAGGAAATCTACACCCAGAGATAAGATAGCAAATGTCAGGTCTTGCATCTATAATTTTTCTTTGGTGACATGCACTTATGGGAGATGCTAGATAATAGGGAATTGTGACAGAAATGCATAATTACAAGTTTTGTTTAATTATGATGTACACAGCGTTTGAATTCTTTGTCTTGAAATCAACATCTACCACTTCTTGCTGCTGTGAAAAATACCATGTTTATTTTGCCAAGAATTTATAGTATATGCAGAAAAAAATTCTATTCATAAATCAAGTAAATGTTTTGTAGTTAAGATTGATTTCTAGATTACTTTCTAACATTTATTTGTCACTTGCTCATTATTTTTTAATAAGATAACTCTAGGTTGGAATTTTTCAAGCAACAGAGTTTGCTTTTCCAGAGACATATGAATAAACTCTGAATTGTAAGAGCCATTCATATGAGAAAAGCATCTTTGTAATGCTGAGATGAAATGTATGCACTTGCATAATTCAAACTGCTAGAGCTAGAAACATTGTACATAACTTATTTTTCATCTTTCTCCCTCCGCCCACCTTTTTCTTTTATTCCTTCATTAAGGAAAGTAACCTTAAAAAAGAGAGTGGAAAATTCACACTTCAGCATTTCTACAGCGATCACACTTTCATGCCACCCTTATTCCAGGCCAATATATCAGTTGTTAAGGACTGGAATCACCTTTGAACCTGGCCAGGGGAAAGCTCTTAAGGCAAGATATTATGGAGTGACAGTTGATTGATACATTGATTTGCTAAAGAGCTTGCTCTGCTTCAGACTTCACAAGTAAACTTGGGCAAATTATTGTAGCATGCCATTCTTCCTTTCCTCCCTTTCTTCTGCAGAATGCAAATATTAGTAATTCTCCACCATCACAGAAGATATTAAATTTTTTTTCCAAGTAGTACAGAAAGCCACAAAACTGCAGTGTAGATTAAAGCCACAAAGTTGCTTTCCAAGGACCCACTTGGGAGCTTTGAGGCCACAGGGACATGGGAGATGCACTGAGGAGAGCAGAGTATCGTGGTGTTTATTGGCCAAGCAACAGCCCGTGGCGCCACCACCAGCGGCTGCTGTGGGCTTGGAGGCCACCAGAATGACAACAGTTCAAAGGGCAGAGTGGTGGCCACTGGCAGAACCAATTGTGTTCTAGTCCTGACTGAGATTTATACACATCCTTTCATGCATTTTTAGCTCATTCTCCAGGTATCTGGATGGAATGATTTTTCCAGTTATTTGCAATCATCATACACCATATCCTGTTATCTTTAAATAAACCACAAAATTAATGCATAAACATTAAAGCTGACGAAGTTCAGCTGAAGAATCAAACCAAGGGATAGTCAGGAAATAAAATAACAGGCTGAGAGACTGCAGTGTCATTCAGATTTCAAATATTGAGAGTTTTCTAATGCTGTTTTGATGAGGGGGCTTTGTGGAGATACTATGAGAGATGCTCTTAGTTAATAAATGTAGGGCATGCAATGTGACATTTTCAGTTTCACTATGAGATATTTTAATTCCTGGCTTCTCTGCTTAATGCCTGTGCACTATGTTCTCTAACCAAAGGGTTTAATGTCATGAGACCAGCACTATAAAAAGCAGTGTGGTTTCCGTGAGGCCCTGCACCTTAGCGAGCAAGACGACCGTCCTCGAGCTTTTGCTGTCTCTGTCAGTGGGGTGCAGCAAAACCTTGTGCTGCTTTACCCCAGCAAAGGGTTACAACTGAACACGGTAATAGTAGCATATGTCTTCTGTGCAAATATTTAGCAAGCAGGAAAGGTTTGCCCCTCTCATTAGGATATTCCGTAATGCATTTTAAATTATCTCGCTATCTTTAAATACCAGTGCTGACTCAGGAAGATGGTTTTATAAGTCAAAATTGCTGATTTTTCTCCTTGCTTTTCTTAGGTCCCAATATAGCTGAAATGCCACTTTAAAGGGCTCAGCTTATTCACAAACTTGAAAAAGGCCAGCACAGCAAGTTTAGAAGAACTCACTCAATACAGCAACCTCCCAAGTGATAGTAATGATACCTAATAGAGACCAAAAGAGGTTTCCAGTACATAACCACTCTAGTGGCATAGAAACATATAATGGGGCACATTTTGGCAGCAATGTATAGCCCAAATAAAAAATATTTATGTATTAATTTTACTTTAAAACACATTTGTATATATTATTTAATCAATTTTTAGCATGAGAAGGCAAAATATCCCACCTGTGAGAGAAATCTACTCAGGCATCAAATATTTACAGGGGCAATCATTGCCTGCTGATTAGAATTAATTTGGGCTATTCCCCCATTCACCAGAAAATCTAGGGAACATCTGCTTGGCACTGTCTTGCCTCATCTTAGAGCAGCAGAGAAATTACACTCCTCCTGCAGCAGAAAGGGGGCAACAGACACTGTCTTTATAGCAGCTTCCTTCACACCCTGCCATTAGCAACTGAGATTTTTGCATCATGAGAGTTACTTGAGGAAGAAAGACCCACTCACAACTCATTGTATCCCTGACACATGATTTTAGACGATAATTTTAGATGCGCCTTGCCAAAACTTAGCACTGAAAGATCTGATCTGAACCTGGATCATAGTCATGGCAGCTCTCTTATCAAAGCTTCCCAGCTGATGTCAAGAAAAATATCTAGTCAGGAAAATACACACAGACAGAGACACATTCCAGTTCTGTGAATTTGTATCTAGATGTTTATCTTAGCACAGAATAAAATCAAAACCTCTTCAGCAAAACTTAAACATTTTTTGAGATTTGCCAAAAATCTATGATAGTTTTTCTTGGCAAAATATGTTCTCCAGTACACACATGACCCTTGTGATCCTTTTCCACAGATGAATTTTTTTTTTTTTTTTTAATATGGAAGAAACTATTTCTGTACATCACATTTTCCTATGACTGCAACCCAACAGCAGATATCTCAGAAAAACTGTTCTCTTTCTTAGTGATGCTTTGAGAACCAAGCGGGATTACTCAGATGTCTGGGCAGGACAAAACCCAAACCCGATACAGCCACCATTTGAGCTAGGTTAGCATGGTGCTAACCTGGTAGAAATGAGTCTCGCTGAGGAGCAATGGATGTCGCCTTACGTCGAGTCCTGTGCTTTTAACGCAGGCTTTTAAACACAGACAGACTCGCATCCTGCCAGCTCAGCATCTGCTGTAGCTCACCACTAAGACAAACTCTTAAAGATGAGGGATCAGGCAGCAGTCTTACCTTCCACGTTTCCATGTAGCATCCCTTCAAAATGTTAAATGAAGAACTTTTTACGTCAATATAACAACTAGTAAGCCCCCTACTTCAATAGTCTTTCTTACTGCACAATTTCATCATCTGCAATTGCATAAAGATATTTTTATAAATGGACAGGAAATGACTATGATGACGAGCCTTTATTTGTTACTGAAATAAATACGTAGCTAAAGCTGCATTTGGCAGACAGAAAACAGGTATCTATCTGCATGAATCGTTGGGAGTCACAAGGGTTTACAAAGTCTGTTTGTAAATAAACAGTGATTCGGCCTTTGAGAAACTGGTACAATTATTTGCAACACAGCTTTTCCAAAAGCTGAGAATATACAAGTTTGTACTTTCTAAGTCCTATTATCCAAATATTTTCTGGGATATCAATAGCCTTCATAAACAATGGAAGCAAATCAAATGTCAGCATGCTTCAGTACTCAAGCAGTGGTTAAAGCAGAAACTACTCTGGCAAAGTTTGAGTTTTTGTTGTTCCAAGAGGTTTTGACAGTATAATTGTACAAGTTTTTCTTTTATTTGGAAACCATGTTCTCATTTTGAGGGACATTAAGAAAGCTAAATCACAGGTATGGCAGACTAGTGCTAAGCTATACTATATGTATATTAAAACTCCTTCAGGAATAAGTGTAGATCAGCCACTAAGAAAAAACCATATGCTGGCTCAACCATAGGGAAAGTTCAGGTCTGTGACAACCAGCTTAATCTTACCAAATGTACCAAAAACAGAAACATCTATCTTTAGTGCTCTAGACCAGCCTGGACATCAACAGAAAGTCATGAGTGACTCAAATTAAGTACTGAAAAGCGAAGAAAA
This sequence comes from Eudromia elegans, assembly GCA_003342815.1. Taxonomy (NCBI): domain Eukaryota; kingdom Metazoa; phylum Chordata; class Aves; order Tinamiformes; family Tinamidae; genus Eudromia; species Eudromia elegans. The sequence goes on along the minus strand of PTEX01000022.1, from coordinate 2,933,365 downwards.
AATAGAGAGCAGCCTTGTAAGACACAGGCTCAGAAGAGCTGTGTACGTTTGCACACAGGGCCAGGAGGAGAATCGGGAATGGAAGCTGCTGCCTGACTCACAAACCAGTTCTTCACTCTCATCATGTATCTTGACAGGATCTTCTTCCTCCACCCTGCCAGTTGATTTGCTTCGCTTTTCTCTATTACAAGGCTGTAGGCAGACCACAGAGAACAGGTTGTTGTAGTTTCAATTCACTGGTCTCTCTTCCCTTTTAGAGAATCACATTTGGTAGGCAGAGCACGCTGCACCTGGGACTCAAAAAATCAGAAGAAAATAACTTCTGGCTCATTCAAGCAATGAAGTGTGAAGAACTATTAATTTATAAGCTCACTTTAGCTGAATTCCACATGTGCCCCAGCTTAAGCAGACACCGTGCACAAAACAGACCCTTCTTCTCCAGACCTCCTAACTGGAGTCCCCTAAATTTTTTGAGAGGATTACACTATTTAACCTACTGTATGTTCTCAACACATACTTCTGCTCTCTGCAGGACAGGCATTTCACTCATCTCACTGTAGACTCGCCTCTGTGATAAGGAATAAAAATATGACCCTTCTCTGTTTGGATACAGGCATGCAGTGCTTCACCCACCAGTTCATGTGCTTTGACTGCGATGTCTTACCATCTACTCAGTATGTCTAAGACAATAAAAAAAGCGTTAAACTCTTTCATTCATTTCTTTTTAAACTCAGAAAGCAGAAGAAAATAGGTAACAAGTAGAGAAAAGATACAAGTGGAAAACAAGAACTATCTAAGCCATGAGATGCCAGTAACCCTGCAAGCTGTGCTCAGCCGGCCAAGAGGGGCGGGGAAAGCCCGTGTGGATGAGATGCAGGAGAAGTGCCGGGGCTGTGGCAGGAGGACTCGCCGCAGCGGCTGGCCGGGCGGTTGGTGCCGCCGCACCGAGGCGCGTGCAGCAGCGTGAGGGGGGCTGGCCCGGCGCACGTGGCCCTGGAGGCTGCCCCAGCACCCGAGAGCTGAAACCCAACGGCCTGCCCAGCTGCGGCTCGCCACCCAGGGGGTTGGTACCCTGGGCAAAAACAGCGGTCTGAAAGCCCGGCCCAAGCCATGGCAGAAGTTGCATCACTCACGCAGATGAGTACCTGCTTGGCAGCGCCGCCCTCCTAAGCCTGCACAGGAGACAGCAATGCTGCTCCTGCAACACCTGATTTGTAGCATCAGAGAGCTGCTGTGGGGAGACTGCAAGCACTTAAATTAGTGCACGTACTTATGGTGGTCAAGTCGAGATGCCCAGGCACCTCCTGTGTGCATTTCTGCAGCTTCCAGGGCTTTAGGTCCCTCTGCAGGTGCTGGAGGCGCAGACAGAGGCAATGGCAGGAGAGCGGCCGCGCTCCAGCTCCGGCTCACTCGCTGCCATGGCACGGCACCGTGCTCCGCTGGGCGCTGCAAACACGGCCGCTCTCCAAACCTGGTGTTTGTTTACTGATCCTAGAGGTAAAAAATGCAGATATGCTGAAAACTCATGAAGAGGGTCTGGGCTTTAGGCCAACATATGGCCCTCCGGACAGCAGCACGGGCCGCCCTGCCGCCGGGGCAGCTCAGGGCTGCTCGGCCCCTCTCTTGTAGGCTACCTAAAAGCCACAAGGCTGAAAGGCTCTGACAGCCTCCTGCTGTTCCTAATAGTCAAAACTGGGGGGAAATTTAAGTTTTTTACAGTTTCTCCACGAGCTTTCTCACTTTCTGTTCTCCTCCACCCTATGCTACTGCTACATTTAAGTAGCTGCCCGCAATATCCTTGGTGGAGCTTTGAGTATTGGTTTCCTCTTCACATTTCTGGTGTTTCAGTCTCCCCAAGCACCTGCTACCACAGCTCTGTCATTTCTCCTATTTAGTTCCTTACTCTCCAGTTTCACTGCTTTTTATTATTTTATGACACTATCTCACAGTAGTGGGAATAATCCAGAGACACTGCGCCATTTCATCGCCTTACTGTACATTTTAGAGTTAATTAGTTTTATCGGAGTATTATCTTCCTCTTTTCATCCTTCTGCCTTCAAATGATAACATTCTGAAGAGAAGCAAGGGAGTATAAGGCACTTCTAGGCCACTGCTTTAATGAATAGATGTTACAGTTCAAGATCGCAGACATTAACAGGATTATTTGTATTGCCTGAAATGTCATCATGAAACCATCAGATACCCTCCTTCTAGATTACTGGTACCAAGTAACACCTAGCAAAGGATTCATAACTAGCACATATATCTCTTCCATGTCTACATGTAGCTCACAAATAGATAGGTTTAAATATACTCTGAAAAAAATGGCAGTCAAGTAATTCCTATCTTTATTTTATCTTTTTAATAAAATGCAAGTTCAGTGCACACAGACAGACTTCCAGTTATTCTCTGCTAATCTCTTTGCAGTTATCTCTGACAGCTGAAAGCCAATTTCAGCTATTACCGCTTTTAACCAAAACCAGTACTAAATACATACGATACAGCACCATCACAGCAGTACCACTGAATTTTAGCTTTCTTCAAAGGAAAGAAATTGAGTCTAGGAAAGCAGTGAAAATTAACAAACCGGCTTCAAAGCTGTTGATGATGCCTTTCCAGCAATATTTCTCCACCATCATCAAGGTATTAGATCCTTCATTAATAATAATGAAAAATAGGAATAAATAGGTTTAAAGATCTAAATGACCCCAAACCGGTCTATACAAAAATACAGCACATTAGCATGTATCTGTATCTATTATGCATCTTGCAGAGTGCACGGGATAGGAAAGCTGTTTCTGTGAAAGCCCCATTTTCTGGGCAGATGGGAAATGCTGCTCAGCCACAACCCAGCAGCGCTGAGTGAGGTCCAAGGTCTATAAAGGTCTCGTGTGCTGGGGAAGCACCTAAGAAGTCAGCAGGGGCTCCCTACTGCGTCTGCACGGGGACGTGCAGAGGAACGAACCTCAGTAGCTGATCTGGGGTTTTAGCGCCCCTTTGTACAGTGCTGGAACAAACAAATTGAACCTCAGATCAAACATTCAGGGATGCGCCAGTGCTATCCGTTCCATCAACAATAAAAAAGTTTCTAAAACTTCTTTCAAAGGTCATGATGCTCTGAAGGCTGTTCTCAGCCTTTCGTGAAAACGTAAGCTCAACGGAGAGCTGAGAGATGGAGCAGACCAAGAGTATGGCTTGAAGGAAGCCGTGACTCTTAAGGAAAATACACCTTAAAAATCTACAGTTTCCACCTAGAACATTCTGTTGCCTTAGAAAATATTTGCTAATCAACAAACATTTCATGGCAAAATCTGTACAAAATGTATATATACCTGTTCATCACTTTCAAATTACAAACTGTACAAAATTCATAGGAATCTAGTGTTCAGTCAGGAGCCTGTTTATAAACATAAAACTTAAAACTCAAAAATATTGTGGCAATAACAAATGGGACAACTTCATGTGTGTAATATTCCTAAACCCCAGTCAGATCTCTACAACACAGAGAAGGTTTAAATGTCCAAGTCCCTGCTGCAGGTATTAGCTATATATATATATAAAATCTATTTGTGTATTACCATATATTGAATTTCCTTTAATCTCCAAACTTTTTATATTGTAATTCATCAAATAACTCTCCATGTTGTCTGTTAGAACAACATATAATGAAGAAGGGATCACCGTTTATGAATGAGACTGCTGTGTGCTACTGCAATGCAGCAAATATTAAAATTCACAGATATGCCTTCCATAAATGTAGGCTTCTATCAAATTTTCTTACATCCTTCACTTCTCCCTAGGTAAGTTTTATACTTTAAATATGAAGAGATGACCAAAAATAGTTATTCTGAATCCCAGGGTTTTTGCTATTAAATGTAGATTTTTCTTCTCCTGCTAAACCCTGGGAGTATAAAGATAGGGGATTTTATGGCCTGAGACTTATGAAATAATTCTTTTAAATGCTGTATGACAACCATGAATGCTTCAGAATAGGATACATAAAAAATAATAACATACTTGGTTATGCTATGGCACCCCTGTTCATTTGCTGCAGTTTGGTGGTCTTAATGCAATTAAAGCTAGCAACTGTAATCATAATGTTTGCAACCATTCACAAGTTTGCAGTCTGAGGTAACGGACAAATTTCATGGCTATAGTTATAAGTCTGAAATGTTTTTCTCCACAGTAGAGATTATTACGTGTATGTGTTTTATGTCATTGCTGCATCAATACAGAACTTTCATTTATTAGACTCTTATTATTTTACATACTGGTTTGCTACTTTTAGTTGTAATAGGAAGTGGTAATGAGATTCTTTTCTCTCAAAATACCCTCATCTCTCTGGTCACTAAATTGTCTTTTCAGGGCAATATTTCAAAATCACTTTACTTTTAAGTGAGAAAGGATGTTGGGAGCATCTTTGCACTGCTGTTGCCCCTTTCAAAACACAGTCAGGCAACTCCCTTTACCCAAGAAACAGAACAGCACAAGCTGAAGCAGGCAGAAATATCTGAAAGCAAGAAAGACCACAGACAAAAGCAGTTTTACTCTTCCCAAGCATGCTCAGACAGGGATTATTATGGTCACCAAAGCAGTTCAGATTACCAAGTCATTCTAGAGAAAAGACAGACTACCCATTTTCCTTGGCTATTTTGCAGACCAGTGCAGGAGAGAAGGGCTTTGCCTGCTCCTGGCTTTTTGGCTGCTCCCAGGTGCTGGTAGACCTATGTGTGTAGTGCCACAGCAGTGGCACTACAACAAAATAACCTTATTTTAGGACATTTCTTCCATTTTGAAATTTTGGAACCGTGCAGTCCTTTCCAGTGTGATTATAGCAAATTAGCAGAGATACAGCCCTGCTTAGAGCGGGGTTAAATACGTATGTTTGGATTCTGAGCAATGCTGGACTAGGCGCACACAGAACGGAAGGACCGAAAACACTTTCTCCTCCCACATCCTCCTCGGTCCCTCTGCAGGTCTCGTTCTCGGGGCTGGGGCCAAATAACAGGCTCTGTGGAGCCCTTCCACCAAGTCTTTTGGGGTCCCCTCCAGGGTGGGTTGCAGCACAGCCAGACTGCAGCACAGAGGGACAAATTCCTCCAGGATTGAACCCAGAGGGCTCTGGCAATACAGCATGAAGCGGGAAAGCCCCAGGGAAAAGTTAGAAGCCAGCCTGCCCTGCCAGGCTGCAGAGGAGCCTGAGCCTCCGCGTCTTCACTTTGGCTGCTTCGTTTGCCAGCTGGATGAAGCTGGCCCTCGGGAATCTCCGCGCTCCCGTCCCTCCGTCCCGCTGGAAGAGGCAGGACTCGCACATGGAGCAGCAGCGCTGCAGCAGCCGAGGTCCCCATGGCTGGTCCAGCCCCGAGCGCTGCCTCCCAGACAAGCCGTCCTCAGCGCTCTCGGCTTCAGCGTTAGCTAATCACACTGTCTGAAAGAGCAAGTTCTGTGTTTCCATGTGGAACAGATGACGGCTAAACTGAAAAGCAGAAGTGCAGCTTTTTGCACAGCGGGTTTGTCCCCAGGGAAATAATGCACATTTTCTGTGCAGGTGCTAAAATGGGTTTGTTCAGAAGCCCCTTCATGAGAAAATCCTACTAAATTTACTGCTTTCATATCTCTGCCGACCCCACAGCTTAGTTTTCTGCCTACATGTGCTGCCTGTTTCCTGCAGTGAGCTAGAGACAAAGCCAAATCCCATTCAATTAAATCCAGAGTTGTATCTTCAAATGCAACTGCTGTCTGGTACTACTGTCACTGTTTAAACAACTCTAAATAAGGTATTAAGTGCTTGAAGTGATATCAAACTAAAGGTTTAAGATTTCTGGGGAAGTTGCTAGGAGTCTTCCAAAATTAACACTGTGGCATTAAGCATTTGACAGGTCTCAATGATGAGACTAAAATGTCTGAGTATTATTTTAAAATACTTAGCAGTAAACAAGCAACAGGAAAGTACCTTTCTCTAATCTGCAGAGACACAACTAAGAGCCCACATGTAACTTTTTCTGTACAAGAAGCAGTGTTTTCTAGTTTAAAATAACCTATACGCGCTCCAGAAATGGAAAGACTCATTCAAGTAGACTAATTAATAAGAGTCTAAGATGGATGCCTGGAAAAAAAAAGTGTTATTTCAAACAACATATGTAGCACTGTTTATAGCGATCAGTAACTAATAAATACAGCTATGTCATGAGGAGTCATGTTCCATAAACTCATGGTTTCCAAATACCAGTAAAGAGACATTGAGCAGTAAGTTAAGTAAGCAGCGCATCAACTGAAATAAAAATAGAGGGGAAACAGAACTATATCTAAATTGACATTGTTTGAAACAACTGAGTTGGAGCTGGTTTTTGCCATGGCACCAAGCACCGCAAATTTGCATTCAGAGCCACCTCACCATGCTCTGGAGCCATCCAGGCAGCATGTGACAGGCTAGTGGTAACTAATCCATTTCCCCTGCTCTCTTCATCACCATGGCATACTGCTGACATGTCTTCCTGGGGGCATTCTGAAAGCAGAAGAGATCAAATGTACACAGAATATTTTGAAATATCAGGCTTTGGCCCAAATTAAGTCCTGTGGCGCTCTTAGAGAGCCCAGCTCAGGCTCGGGCAGTAGCTTTTTTGCTATTTTCGACACTTCACTTCCACATTCTTGAGAAACAGCACTGTAGCAACTATTTTCTGGCCTTCATGTGAACACAGACTGATAAAGCCAAGTTACTTCTACAGACTGTGTACATTTATATTCACATTACACAATCTCAGTGGCTGAAGCTCTCACCTTTACTGCTATCCCTATAGCAGCAGAGTCAGAACACAAGCAGTAGGTTCAAATTTTGGAGACCTTTACATGGGAATAAATACCTTCTTGAAGCAATTGTTGGAGTCAAGGAGAGAATTAAGACTGCATATAAAGATAGGTACACAGAAGTACCTCTGAGTTAGGTGAAACAGGTGTTTTACTTAATGACACATTTTAGATATGACTTAAGAAAACTTATTTTCTGCTCTTACATCTTGGAAGGAAAAGCCAAGCAATAGCTCGTGAAGCTGTCCTTTACAAAGTAAAATGTTCCCTTCTGATACCCCTAATTCCCCTGGAGAAGTCAAAATGAGCAAACACGTTAGCTACTCAGCAAGAGAGGATTTACGTGAAATCTGGTTCAAGAATTCTTGCCTATAAAGGACAATTGCCTTCTTCACTCCTGAGGATTTCTGAAAATATTTTTGGCACCATTTTCTCTGTTAATGTCAGGACAAAACTTTAATAACTGATAAGGAGTTAAGAACTGGTTTTCTAACATGACTGAGAAAAAAAAGCAAGCCTGACATTTCAGAAATGAAATTGAAATCATGTTATCCAAATGACTGCTTACTTCAAAGCAAGTTTCTCCGCTGTTTTATGTATATTAAAGGCACTAGACTGTATCTATGAGCATTAATGTAATATGTAAAAACCTGTTTCCTCTTGAAACAACCATGCATAGTTCATCGAGATTCTTTGATGCAGCACTGTCTCCTCAAGTCATTAAAAATAAAACATTAAAAAGATTTAGTGTAAATTGATAACATTTTAAATTAATCAATTTGCAGTTATTTTTATTCCCCTTATTCACCTACAATTCTCAGCTTTTTATTTCAGCTGTGCAAAATCTTAGATGTTCGGAAATGACAACCAAAAGCCAGGGCTGCAACAGTATCTGCTGCAGCCCGGCTCCCCAGTTACCCCATTTCTACTGCCTGGGACATGTCCCTCGGCTTTCTCAGCAGCGGATGGGGCTATGGGGAGATGCTGATGCCCCACTGAGCCTCCCCCTGTTACGTGGCTGGGACATGGCTCAGGCTGCAGAGACAGAGCAGGAACTCAGACATCTCTCGGGTTCCCTAGAATAAACACGGCTCAAACGCATCATCTACATTAAAACTGCAACATGAACAGTCACCACAAAACACTGATAACATTAAACTTTGTGGGTTTAAGAGGAAGACAGGTACTATTGCTATTTTATGTACCATTTAGCATTGTAATATGAATATTAGTAATATTAGCAGCTTCAGCAGGAAGATCTGACAAACCCCAAATCATCACACAATCTATTCACTGTAGGGCTTTAAACAACACACAAAGCAGTCCCTGGAAAAAGCTGACAGCAAAGGCAGCAGACAGACACCTGTAGCCACAAAAAGCATCACACTTGTCATGGACAGTAAGCAACTCCGGATTTTGCCTAATGGTTTCTCTGTAGCGATGCCTCTGCATGAAGAAATTTGTTCTGATCTAGGGAAGCCGTTTACCAGGGGCTAAAGTGCTTCAGACAAGTTTTCTGATACTTTGTTTCAGTGTTACAAGAGCTGTCTATTTACTATGGGAAGCAAAGTCAAATCATAAATGATCTTAAAAATAGAATATAGTAAACAGGAAATATTTGGCAACAAATTTTGACCTAATAAAGGTGAGTTTCTAACAGTCTCAGAGAGAGTTCGTTGCACAGAGTCTTGTTTTGACCATTCCTTGACTATTTCACAGCTCTTAAGTGACCAGAGTGAGGAAGCCTGTACAAGGAGTGAGCCAGTGGGAAAGAAGCAATAGATAACACCAGAGGGGTAACAATAATTTTAGTTTCTGAATAGGAAATATAAAAGAAAATGCTTTCAAAAAAGAAAAAAATTTATTTGTGAGCTTAAGAGTCGAACTGCCTATGCAGAACACACGCAGAGAGGGTTGGGGAGACAACCCAGACTAAGCCACAGTACACACAGATGAGAAAATGATGTGGCAAAATTCAACAGCATTTAGATAATCTGTCAAAGAATTAATAAAGCCAAAAATCTCAACTGCATTTTGAGCAGCAAAAATAAAAAAGCATGAATAGTCTGTGAACCATTCTGGTCAAACTGGCAAACCCCCCATCACCTGCATTAGATAGCGGGACCAGGAATTTATCTTTCACAGCCAAACAGGAACATAAAGTCACCAGCTATGCAGCTAATCACAAAAGCCAGCAGCCTCCACATATTTCCTAAAAGGTTAGATCAGCAAATACTATTTAGGTAACGAGCCTGCGTGGTGATGCTCCAGCAAACCAGTCCTACGGGAACGTCCCTGCATGAAGCCTTGTTCCGGGCGGGCAAACGTCTTCCCCTGCATCACCACCTTGTGCGATGTGCCACCCCCTGTGCAATGGCCACCAAGGCGTCCCCACGGTGCCCAGCACGCTCACCACAGTGCTGCAGGTATCAGCCGGCCACAGTGGCCGTGGGGCAGACCCAGCCACCACAGAGGGCTCAGCTGCCTGCAGGACATGCTGGGGGTGCAGGGGTGGCACAGGGGACACGTTCCTCGAAACAAATTCCCTCGGGTGTTCTGCAGTGGGATGGAGTTTCACATGAGCTCACGGCTGGGAAAGTTTCGGATGATCCAAGGTTGTAGATAAGATGCCGCCCACTCATTAAACTGGATCCCAGTTCCTCTTTGCCATTCTCCTTTTAAGCAGATGAAATCAAAGAGGGGCAGTCGCTGGGGTGACACCGACTACAAAAATAGGATGACACTAGTAACTGCCTCCAGACCTTCCCAGGCCTCCTGAGGAGGAAGGAAGGAAGGAAGGAAGGACCTTCATGGGAACTTACTGATGACCGGCCCCATCTCCCCTGCCCAGGGCTCAGACCCGCCACCTCTGTGGTCCAGGAGAGGCAACAAGAGGAATCTCTTTCCCCTTCTTGCTCCTTGGATGGTCTGCAGGGCTCTTCTCCCTGGAAACCACGGCTGCCCCTTCCTACCTCGATACACTCTGGTTCACTGCATCAGCCGCATGCCCAGCATGGCTCTGCTTTCTGCTTTCCCCACAAATGTTCTGAATAGAGGCTTTTACAGACCAGTTTTGGACACTTAAAAACCTTCTTGACCACAGACAGGATTAGGGCCAATGTGTGCCAGAAATTTGGTTCTGACACCATCTGCTAGGAAAAGTAGAGACCTCGGGCCACTTGAGGGGACTCGGGTGTACACTCTGTTTAAGGCTACGTGGTTGACCTATCCTGTCCTACCCAGATAAACTTGGTCAATCCGGGACAGATGGCTGTGGATGCAGATTTGGAGGCAAAATGGAAAATGCTAAGGAGGCAGTAGGGTTTTTTTGTTGAATCTACATTGTTTAGCTCCAGATGTTCCAGGTGTAGGCACCCATTTAAACTGGGGGAGAGAAGTCACTGTGGGATTGAACCAGAGAGGATTTGGTTGACACCATAGGGTTGGGAAATCTGGTTTGGGAGATGGAGGGTCCTTCTCTTAATTTCAAAACTTAGACACCCTGCATATGCCCCAGTGGCTAAGAGATAACATGCTCTACATTAAGACAACTACGAGAAACTGGTCTCTGGATGTGCTAGTCTATCTGGCTGACTTATTCCTTGCCTATGTGGTGCATGAGCAAAGAGCCAAGCCCTGTACTAGTGACCTCTGCTAATTGTAGCCCAGGCCTCTCTTCCCCTCCCCAAAAGAATGAGAGTCTTAATGGGCTGGAAATAAGACGTATCCTGTGCAAGCATTCAGAGTATGCAGGCTGTAAGAACAATGCTTTTACCTCCTTTCCTTGTACAGCTTTCCAGGGTCGGGAGAAACAAGCCCTGCAGGAATAGTGGGAAAAGTTTTTTTTTGCTTCATGATGCTAGTGGATATTAAAGTGAGGAAGGGCTGTGTGCTGGGCCACACAGAAGAGGCAGGCAGGTTGGGATGCGACCAGCGGAAGCCTTGGGGCAAGCGCCACAAGATCCCGAGCCAGCCCCGCGCAAGGGGAACTTTCCCAGGAGTGACCTTTGGGCAGGAGGCAGCGTCAGCAGCCGCACACCCATCCCGCCCACTCCCGGGGCTGCCTCTCACGGGCGCTGAACCAGACCCGAGCGCCCGCTGAGCGGAAAGCTTCCTGTTTCGGTGCTCCTGGTTACGCAGTGCTAGATCGCCGGGAGTGGAATCCTCTGCCAGCCAGGCAAGAGACAGCCTTTGCCTAAGGGAAACCACTGCATGGGCCTGCAGAGCGAATCCCAAGCTCTGATATAAATTTAGATATGACCAGATTACACAAGCAAAAAGTAAAGCGACACTGCAAGTTATTCACTCCCACTTCTTCATGCTGCAGGAGCTTAATCTGCAAAATAATTTGTACAGAATAAACTTGCAAAGGTGTCCAGTTCATAAATCAAGCTGGAATTCCAGAAATCTGTGTAGTAAAAGATACTATTATGTTATTCCTTAAAGCCATGAACTTTGTAAGCTACTCCAGATCGTATAATTTGTTCAATAGTTGTCATTCCTTTAGAAATGCTGTAAGGAAACACCCAGTGCCTTCCATGTTGAAAGCCTGGAGACCAAAAGGGCAAGACATGTCAAAATCAGAGCAAAACTGTCATTGAAGACACAAATCTCGTGGCATCCTCTCTGCCTCCCCGCTAGACACTCTTCTGCTCTAACCAGGAAAGTCTGTTTTGCCACCACCTTTTCAGAAAGAAGCTGCTATAACCAGCAGCCTCTAGGGAGGAAATGCATCCGGGTGGAAGTCTAGTCTAAGCAGCTGGAGAGTCTCCCCAAGAAACACCTTCTGATGATATACACTATACATAAAAAAGAAAACATATTTAAGTATATAGAGCAGCCTTAGCTACAGACTAGTCAAAGATATAGAAAGAGCCAATAGAAGCTATATAACTCCAAAAGCCTGCTAGCACACCAGGATAAAGACCAAACAGGAATACCTGCTAATTGACCCCTCAGAAACAGCCAACTACCTACAGGGATCAATGTGAAGAAGCAACAAACGGCTGCATTCCAGACCACAGGGAGGAATCCCAGGCTGGACATAGGACAGAGCCATCGAACACAGAGCAGCTCCCAGCAGCTTGGGCGGGAACAGCTTGCGCTGGATCGGGGTTTGCTCCTGTTTTAGTTAGTAACCTGGGTTAGCTCCGGTAGTTTAAGAGGATGAGGAAACGTTTCTGTTTCTGACAGTGCCATTCAAAAGGCAGGTGACAGTGGGGCAGTTTTCCCTGCTTTTGCCAGAGACCCTTTGGGAGGGAAGTGCCCATGGCAGCGGGTTGGGAGCTGGCACAGCCTGACTGGGGGAGCACCAAGAGCCAAGGCAGAAGCAGAGCAGGAGCTGGGCCAGGCTCCCGGGCTGGGCTTCACTTTACACTCTAGCCATGCAAAGGGAGGGAGCCCCCATCCCCCGGGAACACCGTCTCCCCGGGTTCTCCGAGGCACGGAGGGGCACTGCAGGAGGGAGCGGGGTGCCCCGTCCCCGCATTAACCGGGACGTTCCCAGCACTAACCGCGGCCCCGGGGCAGCCGCCCCCGCAGCGCGTTGCGGCCCGAGCTGGAGCGGGGCGGGCAGCGGCGCCGCCGCCCCCGCAGCGCGAGGGGCCGGCCCGGGAGCCCCGGGTGCCTCCTGTGCCCGCGGAGGCTGCGGCGCCCGCGGGAGCCCTTAACAGGGGAGGGCGCCGGGGCCGCCGCGCGGAGCGGAGCGGGGCTCACGCCGCCCGTCGCGGAGGCACCTGCAGGAAGTGGCCGCAGGTGGCGGCGCAGCCCGAGGGGGCGGGTCGGGCCGGGGAAGCGGAGCGGAGCGGCGGCCGGGCGGGAGCGGCGGCCGCAGCATGGACAGGCTCAACCGGCTCGCCGTGCCGGCCGGCGAGGGGCTCAGGTAGGCGCGGGGCGAGCGCGGGGGCGCCGCGGCGCTCGGGGGTCAACCTGGGCAACCGGAGGCGCGGGCAGGTGCAGCCGGGGGAGTCGGGGAGGTGGAATTAGCTGCCCGCTGGTTTGGTGTCCCGGGAAAAGCGCTTCCCGAGCTCTTCAGGAACCGCTTCTGCTCTTTGATGCTTCTCTACCTTAGAAAGAGCCAGCAGAACGTAGGGAACTGGGAAAGGGGAAACGTCCCGAGGTGAAGGAGAACAATTTTGAGTATAGCATTTAAGAAGGAAAAAAAGTAGAAGCTGATGATTACTGCAGTATTTTTAGTGCCTGGTATACTGGAATTCACTATACAATTTCGGATTTTTTTCCTTGTGTGTTGAAGAGAGGCATCATTCCAGATTACAGTGAAGTAGCAGCTCCACACATGTGCAAAAATAATAAGGAAATACTGAAAGTGAAGGCTTCTTAAAAAATCTGTAATACTTGTGTGTGTTTATATATTGTATTGTAGAAACTTTTTTTCACAATATTCCCTTGTAAAGCTTGGGCAGCCTTTCCTCACACCCACCTTCTCCCTGTTGTTGAACTACGGAGGTATGAGGGCAGCCAAAGAGCTGGCGGCCCCTGCATCCCTCAGCTCAGCCCGGTGCCCCCACAGCCCTGGGAAGGCCTCTCTGGAGGGATCCATGGGGAGGAGGTGCATTACGAAGTAGTTAGTCAATAACTTCACTTCTAATGTATCACCTTGTCATTTCTAAATGGTGTCAAGACTCAATATTGGGAACAACTAGTTATCATAAGATGATCAGCAAGTGATGTGATGGAAAACTCGATGCTCTCAAGACTGTTACTGATATATAAAGAAACCCACTGTCCTCTGTGATTAAAATGGTAGCCAGGATGCAGCTGAAGCACCGCTGCAAGGAGTTAGAAGATGATTAGTTGTTGATATGGAGAAGAGGCCCTATGTGTCAAGGCTGTAAAGTCTGCAGCTTGTGTGCTGATTCTGAACCCCTAAGTGGAAAGGGATAGGGACGCATCCCTGCTGTGTCTTTAGGCTGGCTGGCACTTCTTGAATGGAATTTTGCAAGGGATGTGGCAGCACATTTATCGCTCAGCGTTGTGCAGCTTCCCCTTAGGCACAGTGGAGCTGCTGCAGGAGCTCCAGCTTGTGAAAGGTTACCTTGGGATCTGACCTTTCCCACATGCTCAGGTGTCCAAAACAAAATTTCCTTGGTATAATTCTAGTTCAATTCTTTCTCTACAGACTACCATTGCTGTTGGTGCATAAGCCTAAGAGCTGTTTTGTTTTATTTTTCAAATATAGATCTGGAAGGGGGGAAAAAAAGAAGAGCCTTAAGTGGTTCTGATAATCTCGGCATCCTCTGTGGGTACATTTGAATACACCAGACCTAGTTTTTTGTTGCATTAACAGGTCTTGTATCAGATCTGAACTACTAACATACTCAACTCCTTTGTTTTTCTCAACAATAAGAAATAAACTTGGTCTTAGGTGTGTCTTTAACTACCATGTTGTGGTTATGGATGTTGTTTGCAGTTGCAATTAAGTTGTGCAATTAACCTGGATATAAGATAGGAATGCTGGGACTTCAGGGAATTCCTGGATTATTTTTAGATAGTGGTAAGGTTAAGCATGGTATTATAGAAATATGTACACTATGTATTCTCCTTACTTCCATGTACAGCATGAATTACAAGGCTAGGCTAATTTAATAGGAGTTTAACTTGTGCATACAAAGTGTTTGCAGGTACTACTTAAAGAACAGCTTTAAGTGTGGAGTAAAAGGCACAAACAGCCATGCTAACGTGGCAGGCTTTGGTGTGCCTTGATTTCAGCCTGAACGTTCAGAAAATAACTTCATGCTTCAGAGGAATATATACAGAAATAGAGGCACCCAATCCAGGAGGACAGTTGGCGAAGGTAACATGGAGTTAGCAACTCAAAAGATAGAGCAGCAAACTTGCAGAATCTTCTGTGGTTCAGCTTCCTCAAATGAAGGTCCTGTGAGTCCTTCTCCTTAAATCACTTCCAGCTGCAGTGTATGACGGCAGCAGCATCTCTTCAGACTTACTGTGTGCTTTGCTCTGACCACAAACCTTAATAATGACCCTTGGCTCCGAGCTCTTTCGGGCTGTGCAACACCAAGCCATTCTCAAGGGCAGTGTTCCCACTGTGGAGATGAGGCCTGGCATCAGCCACGCGGTCACCACAGGCTTTCATGTGTCTAAGGTCGTGAGGATGACAACTTCCAGACTGCAAACAGATCACCTTGCCCACTCTAAAGAGCGCAGTTTAATGTGCACTTCAGGTGATTTCATCAACTTGTTGCAGTTCTTTTCCTGAGGAAGCCTTAAAAATCACTGCTTCCAACCATAAATTCCCAGTCTATGAAACTTATGTTATTTTTTTCCTTTCCAAGTTGGGCTAGTGTGTGAGTTTCTCTGCAGTACAATGTCAATCCTCTTGTTTTAATACTCCTTGCTAAACAGCGTGGCTTAAATCCTTTTTCTGTTAAAATCCAATGGAGATTTCCGAAGATGCTGAATGTCTGCTAGATGTCTGTTAAATCTGAAGGAATTTCTGGTCCTGAGTAATTTCTTGGTGATACAGATACAGTCTGTAACTGTTAGGTCTTTTGTTGCATCTTGTATTGGATCTGAATTATTAACATACTCCTTTGTTTATCTCAACAATGAGAACTAAAATTGGTCTTAAGTGCTTCTTTAACTGCACCATTGGACATTGCTTGCAATTGCAATTAGGGCACTTGGACAACATATTCCTCCCTAACTTTAACCAATATGACTTCGATATTCTTCTGGAAAGTGCCTAAGCAGAAAATGAGTTCATTTAACTCTAAGCTGGTGAGTTCTATGTATAAGATATTTTATTATAGGGAATACTTCCTCTTTGAGAAAATTAATTGGGAAAATTTGAAGTTTATTTTTGTACTGTATTTTATATTACAGTAAACTGTAATATACTAAAAATAGTAGTAATCTACTTTTTAAACTCAAGTTTTAACACACTACTTCAGAATCAGAAAAAAAAAAAAATCCACAAGACTTAAAAAAGGAGGAAAAAAAAAGATTTTCAGAGTAAGGTAGAGAATGTTCCCCACTATTGAACTGGGTATCATAACTGACCTCCAATCAACCTCCAGCTTTAATATTTTTCCCCCTTTTACTTGTAGCCTTCCAAGAAAAGGATACACAAACACTCAAAGTGGTTCTCTGTGGCACCCAGACCTGCACCAGAGGAAATGTCCTGCCAGGAGGTTATCAATGTGACCCCTTCCAGTTGCTCATCGCTGCCTCTTTGGCCAAGTCGCAGCCCCTCCGCTTCTGCTGTTCTTCCCAGTCTGTTTTCTAGTGAAAGCCTCAACTTCCTCTATTTGTGTGCACCGCATAAATTATCTCCTATTAAATTAGCCTCACCTTGGGAATGAATGTCATTGACAAGCCACAGGGTTTCCACCTCCAGCCCCATCTGCCTCAGCTTCCAGCTTCTCCTGGTGCCTTTCCGCTGTGATACAGTGATATTCAGCCACGACAGCAGCTCCTCTGGCACACCAGCATTTCTACCCAGCACGATGGGAGCTGAATGCAAAGTCACATTAAATCATGGTGCAGCCTGTGTTGCTTTTGTACATTGGAAGGGAACAGAGGAACGGGGAAAAGGAGGTCTCTGGACAGATTTGCTGTGCTGATAAGTATAAATATGAGTTCTACCCATGGGCTTATTAGATCCAGTTTGCCACTCAAAACATGGAGCTGTGGTTAAAAGCTGAAGCTGTATAAAGCTGTTTCCTCTAGCTTTCTGTCCGTTTAATCAGTTCATGAATCTTTTTCTTCCCTGGACTTTGTACTTACCTCATTCCATTCCAGCCTTCCCAAAATAAAGAGTGGCTGGCACTTATTTACCTTCAAGCTATTCCATGGGTTCAGATGTCAGTGACTTGCAAATATTGGGTAGCGTTAAGTTGTCTGGGTTTATTTTGTCTCTAGAAACAGGTTAATGGGAATATTTGATGCCATATCTAGAAGCTCTACCCTCATTTAATTGATTGTCAGAGTACTAATAGTTGAGCAAATGCAGGCCATTGCATATATAAATGCACTTTTGGCCTAGGGGAAAAGATATTGATTATAAAAACCTAGGACCTCTCTTTCTTTAGTGCAGAGTCTTGCCCTCATACTATCAAGGCCACAAAGCTTTCCAGCCCAGTGAAAAAGCACATTGTTTTGTATTCCTCAAAGTCTGTGAAGTCACTGGATTAAACTCATCCTTTTAGAATGGACTTAAGACACATAGACACTGCTGATGTCTGCATTCAGATCATAAAGTCAACTTATGATGTCAGCTTTTATGTGCCTACGTCAACAAGACGTCACCACAGAACTGCAGGACGTTATTTGAAGGTAGCTGAAGTTAGCCAGGTGTTTAAGCCTATGCCTAGATCTGTCACACTGTTGCGGAATTTAACCTAGATTTTTTTTCAGTTGTTAACTGAAATTAACTCGCTCTATTCCAACCCCAAATCAAAGATGGGCTTTCCTGTTTCTATGTTCTATTCATTCATGGTTTTAGGTGTTGTTTTCCCCAGTTTTCTTACTATTCCATTCACCATATTTTCCTTTATGCAGCTGTGCCACACTCTCAACCTATGTGCCTACAGGAGTTTTATTTCACTTTCAAAATTACTGATAGGGTTGTGTCTAGAAGTAATGCTACAACTGACAGATGGAATTTTTCTATGTCTATACCAAGTTCTGCCTTTATTCACTTCCCAGCAGTGACTTTGCACTTCTTTTTTTTTGTGAAACTCTCCCCAGTTCTGTCCTTGCTCTGCGATAAGCTACCGCACGGTAGAGTCCTAGGCACTCGGGGAGGCCTGGAGCTCAGGGAGTAGTAATTTAAATAATAGAGCAACTTAATTAGTTCTTAGTACTTGGTGCACTTTATACACTTAGTTTCCCTCTGCTGCTTGCAAGCCTTTCAGGAGAATGGAGCAGGTTTTGCGGATGTAGCATCTGTGTGGGAATTTTTTATATGTATCAGCTGATATCTAGACAACCAGTGCTCATAAGGGCTCACTGAATCAAAAAACAGCAGAACAGAGCAAGTCAGTTGCAGAATACAAGATGCCTCAAAATTTACTGTGTCCATAAGTGACCTGCAATATTGTATTACTTGAAGTGTTGCTGTTTCCCCAGTTAAGGATAAAGGCATTTTTGGCATCTCCCTTATGACCTAAATGGGAGAACAAGTTGGATTAAAAAAAGATGAGGTGCACATACCTGAAATGTCCTCAGGTATTTTTATTTTATTTTAAAAGGCTATACTGAAAAGCACCCAGTCATCACAGGTCTTTGGATAGGCAAAAATATCTGAAGGCTCCACAAGTAAAGATAACAGAAACCAAATCTATAATACTCTGTTAAATCAGAGAAAAAATATTAAAAAAAAAGATGAGTCTGTTTATTAATATATTGCTCATACATATTCAGAGTGAGCCTCAGCCAACCTCTAAAATGTAGGAGAAGTTGCACTACACAGTCAGGGTCACTGATAGGCCTTCAGTTGTCTTAACCCTACTGAAAAATCTCCATATGCCTGTACAGGTCATAAAATTAATTATTCATATTGCTTTTGAGTCCTTCCCATGGATAAGGTCAAGATCACATTAAAATGAAGGTATATTTCAGTTTACAGAATTCCCAGTCTCCTCAAGTTCCTTTTACTGTTTAGTTTTATGCTTTGCCAAGGATATAGTGAGTCTTTACATGCTACATACTTTGATTTAGTCTGTCTATGTTAATATGTACTACTAAAAGAGAATGGCTGTTTGTCAAGATTATCTAGAGGGCATATGAGGATGAAAAATATGATCAATATTTAGCCTTTCAGTGCCTCTGTGTATACCATGTAAACACACACCTGGTCCAGGTTTTTGCCTCTGGACAGAACAATGGATGCCTGAAAAGCGAGCGGAATAGGGTGCTGTTTAGACTTAAGGAAACAGTCAACATTCTTGACAAAACTGTAGTATTTATAGCTGCCTCCTCTTGTATACCTCATGACTGCAGGTGAAGACAGTATGTTGGGCCTGCTTCCTCTGAGATAGGTATCTGCAATTTATCTCTTCCCATAAGCAAGCCTCTTTCAACTTCATTCTTCACAGCTTTGAGATAGCCTTTCCAGATAAAGATCAAAGGCTCTGCTGTGAACTGATGGGTTGGTGCCACAAGTTACCTCCTCTACCTCCAAACTTCCTCCTTTCCCACTACAAAAAGCTTGGTGGGGGGTTGGCTGCCATAAGCCCCTGGAGACCGTGGGAGGCAGTAGCCTCCAACTGCAAATCAGTAGCAGTTAGAGCAGTTTGACTGCGCTCCAAGCATCTAGCTTTGCACGTCTACATTAGGCAGCAGTCGCAAGAAACTCACCAGCACGATGCCGGTTGGCCAGTCGTACACGCTGCACAGGTGAGGAGCTCCGAAGCTCTTGCAGTAGGCCCCAAAGAAGGAATTGGATGCCATGTGCATCCATTTTCTGCATCCATTCTCCTGCATCCAGGAGAATTTCCTTCTGCAACTGGAACAGGAAAAAAAATACATTGATTAGGTTGTTTTAGTTGCACAAGTATCACAAAGCTACATCTTATGAAGATACTCGCGCACAGTTTGCTGAAATCAGTTTTCTTGCATAAAGAGCAAGCCAGGGTGACTGCTGGGGGAAGCCAGTTGCGCATATGATAGTGATCTTGTTCAGTAACCTAGTTGGAGAAGATTGTGCAAGGCTGGAGCTTCAAGCTTTCCAAAATCTCAAAATCAATCTTCCTTGATGAGCACGTTTTTCCTCACCCAGCAAGCAGGATTCTTTCCCTTTGTCCAGAAACAATAACCTTCCTTCTTAATTTTGTCACCTGTCCTCCTGTTTATAGAACCAAAACCTAATAGAAACACAAAATAAAGGCCAGCTGTGAGTAACACCAGCTGGAATAACTGCTACGTGAGGAGCAGTAGAAGGGGAGGCTGGACGTGCTGTTCCTTCTTTGCAATTTCACTTCTATATGAACAGAAGCAACTTGATTATTTTTAACTTTCTATTTTTTAATTTTTGTTTTTATTTATTTTTTTTCTTCTCCAAATTCCATTATATTTTTCCTTGTTTACTTTTTATGATCCCTGCTAGGGGGCAAAGAGCAGTGCAAAAGGAAGTGGGGGTGGTTCTTGTGGACACCTAAGCACAGGAGCAAGCAGTACTTTGTTGCTGAGCAAAAACTGTATCTGTGAAAAAGTGCAAGAACCGAACACAGAGTACAATCCATTGGGGAACTATTTCAAGTTTATCAGTTAAGGTAAAAATCTAACTAAACTTTAGAGCAGCAGAGAGAATATGCAGGTCATATTCCTCATAGTGCACATGTATGGATTCATACTTCAAACAAGTTTTCCTAATGGGCTTCAATATGTGTCTAACATTTCTTGCTGAGCGTATCCTGTTATTTCTCTCTTTATAAAAATCTGGATGTCAGAGCACAGATTTGGGTTTTTCAAAAGACAAGAGCTAATTCAGACTGTGGCAAGTGCTGCAATTATAAAGAGCTTTGGTTTTAGGTGGCTTGGCTAAACAGAAATAAGCATGCTGGTGACAGAGAAAATCCTGTGATGCATTTAAAACTGGTTTTGGTTTGCTCCCGCTCCCTGGCACTTTGTAGCCAACACTGTTTCCCAAAGCCTGCCCGGTGCTGCTGGCCAGGGTGTGCACATCTGTGTGCACATCTGCACCGCTGTGCCCAACCTGGCAGCCCGCGGGTCTGGCCTTGCTGCACGCCCGAGCTGCCTGCAGCAGCTGCCCTGTGGTCCAAGAGCACGGGCAAGGATGCTCCAAAGCCCTAAACTCCCTGCGGAGGCTCTTCCAGACCCCACGTCACACCCAGGGCCCTCCTGTGAGAGGGAGAGCACGAAGCCGGCTTTAGGTTCTGTGTGTGATCTTGGCAGTCTGAATGGGATCTGGGTATCAATCCTCTTGTCTTTCTAGCTGTATTATAGCTTTCTCTGTGTCTTCACAGGTTTATGATAGTAATAGATACAGTTTCTCAGTAGCTCATTTAAGTGGTGAGGGAAATTCGTACTACAGAAAACTGTCTGAAAAGGACAGATCTTTCCCCATTCTGTGGGCTCTGTACCTCAGCTCGCATCGGAGTGGAAAGCTCATTACAAAGTCTCTTCTGCTCTTGGTTCTTTTATTTTCCTTTTTAACTATTTTAGCTGTGGAAACCTTTAACAAAGAAGTCGGAGGCTTCCAGCTCATCTTTAAGCACATATAGATGAGTCATGGCCCAGCCTTTTCCCTGTGTAATCGTTCTCCTCCACTTTACCTTCATTCCTCATATGCTGAGCTGTGACCAGATCAAAGACAAGGTGGTTTTGTTTCATTTTGTTTTATCTCAGGGCAGCTCTGTCAGCCCTTGAGCACAGCTGGGTATTTTATGACACAGCAAGTCCTCCTTTCAAGCTACACTTGCACTATTTGCAGTGGTAAAACTTTGCACCTTTCTTTACATATTAGAGCCAGTGACCTCCTTTTCCCATCTATCAGATAATTGCTAGAGGTCAAAAGTGAACATATGGAAAACAGCACAGAACAAAAAGGTAATTTACAAGTAGCTATCTTTGAGCCTCAGAGGCAATTGTCCCTCTTTCTCTTTTCCCAAATACATTTTCTAACAAACCAGATTCCTCCTTTACCAATTTCATCTCCAAGTTGGATCAGTGTCTGATAACACCATCTTTCTTCCTCAGCTTTTTCGTTGCTTTAGCTAGGTAGGATGAAATCACACATGTAGCAGTTAGACTGGTGGGGAATTCAGAAACAAGAAACCTGGATCTGATCTCCCTAAGGCTGTCTTTCACTTACATCTCTTACTAACCAGCGACTACCTCAATTTTCTTCTCAAATATGGGCATTGTGTTGGGCTGTGTTAGAAAAGCACAGTTAAGTCTAAAGTAGTATATTGGTAAAGTTCTCTGGACACTTAAAGCACATTTTTCAGCTAGTAGAAAAGCCCTTTCCTAGAGGTGGTTCAATGTTTGTTGAGGATTTGTGACCTGCTAACTGCTTCCTAAATACCTATTGTTTCTATTGACTATTGACCCTCCTTGTTGGGCTTCAGCAAAAAAAAAGGGTGCCAATAGGCAAAGGCAGCACAGAGCTGTTCTAAGGGGTAAGCTAGAACTTGAGGGTCACTATCCAGTAGCTGTAATGGAAATTTTCAGTCATCAGGGAATTATTACCTCTATAACAGGCCTGACCAGTCCACTGAACTAACCGTTTGTCTGCTGCCACGGAGCTGTAAAATGAAGCACTGAGTGCAGAGTGGATAGATTAATTTTACAGTCTGTGTTTCCTCTACCTGTAGAATTCTGACTATATTGGTTAGAAATTAAAACCTTGTGGAAGCATCACCTGTAGCCAGGATTTCCAAATGTCTCTTTTACATGTCTACTACCTGCTTCACTGCAGGCAGCAGTTTGAAAATCTGTCTCGTCTGCTGCCAGTCCTTGATCCAAGGGTCCAAATTAGTCCCATAGTTGAAGTGGATCCCAAAATAGCTGTCTTGCTGGGAAGTGTTTTCTGAGATTAACAGTAACCAAACTCCATTAGCAAGCCTGGTTTTAGACTATGAAAGCAAACAAACAAAAACTCTCAAAGTTGAAAGAAGAATTGGTGCTTAAGGTACAACTCCTAAGTTTGACCTCTTAATTACTTTTAACTGCAATGCAAGGTAAAACTAGCAGTACTTTGATTACTTTCATTTACAGTGTTAGTGGATTGAAGACCCAGAATATTTTAGTATCTCTTCATTCCAAGAGAATAAGCAGTAGCAAGCAGCAAGGTCCTTCACAAGGCTCCAGAGTTGCTGCAGGAGGAAGGTTATAGTTAAGGATCCAAACAAGGTGTCTACATGGACCATGGCAGACCCCAGCTCCTAGATACTCTCAAGGCTGCTGCTCCGGTTAGTTCGTCCCACAAAAACTCCTCTCTGCTTAGAAGGCCTGAGGAGATGGTCTTAAATAAAGAAAACTGTTTTGGTGGCAGCAGACCGCAGTCGTCTGACCCACTACGCGACATGCTGGTTACCTGCGGGCTCGCATGGGCTCGCTGCAAGCTGAGCAGGTCCTGTGCAGCACTCGGGTCTAAATCCAAAGTAGGATTGAGCTTTGGGCCCCCGTCTCTAACAGTAAATCAATACTGGAGCAAAAATTACTAACCCTCACATGCCATTTTAATTAATGGCTGGCAAGCCTTTTTGGAAAGGATACAACTGCTTACAAACAGCCATTCTTCCCAAACTACAACTGAACAATTTAATTCTCCTCTGATTCTTTTGATTCCTCAATACTTTTCATGATAACTTCTGCCAGGTGCCAGCTGGGGCACAAAACAGAAACAGGACAGTGCAAAAGATGGCTATTTTTAATCCTTCGAGCACAACTGGAAACTGAATGTAGTTTTAGGGGGGAAAAAATAACAAAAGCAGAAGTTCTTTTGAGACTTGACCCCAAATGTGTAGGATCTGTGGTGGATCTGGTTAGTTTAGATAACAAAACTTGTTCATAGATGCAGTGCGCAGTTGCAGCAAATCTCTAAGCGTTTCTTTCACTGTCTCTCAGGTCTGTAAGGAAGTTTTCTCTATTTACTATCGGCAGTTTCCGTTATTTTGCTCTTTTGCTGTAAACTCATGGTATGAGGTTTGAGCAAAAGTTAAAGATCTGCCGGTGAATTATTTCTCAGGGGGTTATTTTCATGATGTCTTTGCTTAGTGGAGAACCTAAAAATATAGCTTTTTAAGGGAAGTTGGGTAAAGATTCAGGCTCTGGGAATAGTCCTTATGTATCAGACCCATGATCTGCTTTGATAGAACAGAATTGGTGCATGACAGGGCTGCTGAAAGTGAGAAATACCCTTCAATTCCTGCTGACATAATGAAAAAGTTACTAAGTTGATTAAAGGACTGGAGCATCTCTCATGTGACAAAACAGCTGGGCCTATTCTCCCCTGAGGGGGAATATTGGCAATATGTGTAAGTATCTGAAGGGAGAGTGTGGAGTGGCCAGACACTTATCAGTGGGACTCACTGATAGGACAAGAGGCATCAGGCCCAAACCGAAACACAGGAGGGTTCCTTTGACCATGAGGAAAAAGCTCTGTACCATGAGGGTGACTGGGCACTGGCGCAGGTTGTGCACAGCAGCCTTCACTGGAGATGCTCAAAAGCCACGTGGGTGCAATCCTGGACAACATCGTCCAGGTGACCCTGCTGGAGCACAGAGGTTGGGCTAAATGGTCCACGGGTCCCATCCAACCTCGGCCCTTCTGTGATCCTGTAAAAAGATCAGATTGCTCTGCTGCAAATAGTGTTAAGGTGAAAAATAAGCTCTGTTCTTTACTTCAGGATACCAGAAACTTAGCTTTATTCATCTCTCTAAAGAGTGCTGTTAAAAAGAGAGGGAAACCTCATACACGAATGCTTTTAGCAATTTAACTAATTAAAAATTCTTGGTTTTTGGTGTTTGCTATAAAAGGAAAACAACTATATTTCCTGTAGTTTATATAAAAGAGTGCTCAATCACATGGCGATTTTTTTTTTCCTGCTTTAATATCTTACAGGAAACTTCAAAAGATGGTGCACGACATCAAGAAAAATGAAACTGGGATAATAAACAAGTTCAAAAAGTAAGTTTGAAATATCCATCCTAGCTATTTTTTCATAAAGCTCAGATAATTAATGTAACATATAGGGCTTTAAAGATAGAACCATGTCATTCTAGAGGGATGTACTTCAATGTATATTGAGAGATGCTTTCATACACATTCTCTGGCAATGCTCACTGCCTGCTGTTTAGTGTTTGCCTTGTTCCCTGAGCTGCTGTTTAGACTACCTGCTGCAATTAAATTTTAACTTGGACCCCACCTTGAACCAACTGGTCAGGCATCGTAGTCAGAACTCCCATAAAAATGCTAAATCCTCCAGTGTTGGAGCCCCATAAAACAAAAGCCTTCGTTACCTAAAATCCTTTTTCTTGTAAGTGGAAAACAGCAAAAACATTGATGTCACATGCATAGGAGTCTCGCAAAATATTCCTAATCTACATTTATACATGGAGTGAAGCCTCAGTAATTCTGCATCCCCCTTGAATGAATACACCATTTGCTGTTTCCAGTCAAATGCCTCTTTAAAGCAATTAGCTATTTAGTGCATTGCTTTTTTTAAAAATTTTTTAAAAATGAAATAGCTCATTTGCATTGAATTTCCATTTGGATGCAATTCCCTCATTCAGATATCTTTCTTTACATATGGGTCATTGACTACTAAAGTACTAAGTGTTCTTGAAAGTTAATTAGTAGACAGCATCTAGCACGCTTCCAGAATGGATGCATTGAAGGACTCTAGAAATAGAGCCCTCATTTATAAAAGATGTGTGTAAACATTTTTTAAAAAATGTTTTTAAACAAGTGTGTTGTTTTGTGTATATTTTGGCTCTCTGCTTCAGAGTAATTTAAGTGTAGTTAATGTTAACAATGTTAATGGGTCCAGTGCAAACACTTGCAAGGGGAAACCAGATGGCAGAAACGGAGGCATTTCAAGCTTACAGCTTGAGGCAGCAAATTGTCTTCCTGGATATGAGGTCTGCTGCTAATCAGCACTGCTCTGTCGTGGGCCCTTCCTCAAGAGCGAAGGGAGATAGGGCAAAAATAACAGGAATTAAGGGCATCTAAAGCTGGCAAGGTCAGAGGTGTCATCATTAAATGTCAGGTATAAGATAGCTCTGACAATACTGCAATTGTTTCAAACTTCTGAGATTTAAAGAAAAAACAAATCAACAAAAAAAAAGGCTGATAAAAACTTTCCTAATTGGTGACTGCTGCACAAAGCCCATGTTCTACCTCCCTCAGCCATGAAGTCAGAGTACAAACCGTGAGGTGAAGGGTTCAAAAAGAACTTAATCTTTACCCAAAACATAATGAGTCCTGCAATAAAATCAGGAGCTGGCAACCTAAAATAGTAAGCTAAGTAGCATGGTTGGAGGGTCTCTGTTACAACCTGAAGATTTTGTTAGGAGAACAGTATTTCACTGAAGTGAAACAAAAGCAAACCAAGAAAAATCAACTATATACCACCTCAATGCTACAGCACATTGTAAAAAACATATATATATATATATATGTATAAAAGGATATAAAAAATATTAAAAATAGCTGCAAATTCATTTCATGCAATCCTCAATTTCTTTTTTTCCCCCAAATCATTGTTCTCATACAATTCTAAAGCTGTAACCACCTATTCCATTGAGTCATGAGAAGACAGCCCAAAAAGTGTCTGTCAGCAAGCATCCTTGCGCCTGGAATTCTCAAAGCTCTTGGACAAAGTTCAAGTACTTCATCTTTTAGTCACAAGTGTGATGATCTAATGTACTTAGGAGTAATATGTGCTATAAATACTCAACTCGTGAGGATGTCAACAGAATTTTTGAAAATCCTATCAAGTCAAAATCTTTTTTTGAGAAGAGAATGAACTCTTGAGAATGAAGGTATTTTGGGCACATCTTAAAAGCTGGAGGAAGGAGCAAAAACTAGTGAGGAAAAGCAGCTGAGCAGAATGCCAGGGTCGCTACTACAGAAGTACAGAAGTGTGCTCGCCTTCCTGGGTGCACTATGTTTAAAAACAAGTGTTGCTAGTACAGAAAACCCAGGTTTTTGCTGCAGTTCACTGCAACCTCTCCATGTAGCTCAGGAAAACACATATATATGATATTGATTTCAAACGTCATTTTGAGAATACTTGTAATTCCTATAGGACTTGTTAGCTGGCCAAAGTTAAGCACAAGCCTGAAAAAGCTTTGCTGGATCAGCTGCAGCAGGCTGTGCAGGGAAGATCTCGGAGTGGATGTTTGTGTCTGTTTTCTTTATGAAACTCGTTCTCCTAAAGGTTATTTTGTGTTTCTGTGTGGTGCACTGTGCTCCTGTGTGAGCAGCATGAGGCCTCATTACATGAACTGCCTCGAGTATTAATGGGTTGTTTATCAAGGCTAATGATGTAGTAAGATGTGTGGCATTGCTTCTAAAAAAACTATAAATATGCTCTCAGAATGTACGTGGATTTTATAGATGAGTCCTTTAGAACTGAAATTTCCCTGAGATATTTGAAAATCTCCAGATAATACTTATTTTCTATTAAATAAAAAAAAAGTTGATGTTATCAAAGTCAATGGAAACTTGATTAATTTGATTGTGTTTTTTCCCATTAGAGCTAAAACAGAGATATTTCACCAGCTTTAAGACCAGGACTGAGTACTACTAGAATATTTTATTTGGAAAATGCATTTGTTTATAATTTTATATAACTGAGTTAAGTTATATAAAGTTAAATCATTCTTTCCGCTACTTAAATATGGATCCTGAGTTGGGATTTGATCTTTCAGTCCTCTGTCATCAATGCTGGGGAACAAGGAGTCGGTTGTGACGCCGCAAGCACCTGTGTGTATATCTGAAACAGCTAGAGAGCAGCTCCTTGGCACTGGCAGCAGGTGCCCAGAGCTTGTTTGCACAGTAGGCAGAATTCTGGCTCTGCAAAGCAAAAAGCAAAGCTGCTACTGAAATCCAAAGATCTTGGATTTCAGTTCTGGCCCTCAATATGTCATGCCAGTGCAGTGAGATCTTCTTCAGGTAGATTTCAATTTTAGAATAAGCATTTGAAGGGACTCGAGCAAATACAGGTGTGGCCTTGAACAGTTTCAGCAGCTCTGTGACGGAAACGTGATTTCTTTTCTTCTATTGATATTCAGGTTCCAAAATGAACAAGTGGCCTTAATTTGCAAAACTGGGAAAGATACTTGGGATCGGTATGCTACCTCGGAGGCGCACAGTGGCACGACGGGCTGCGTGGGCACGGAGCTCGCCCTGTGCTTGGCGTGCTTCCTGCTGTAACGTGTTTACACTTTCTGCCAGGGCCGCTGCCGGGACTTACGGGGCCTGGGACAAAGTGTTGAAATCTTTGGCCTAGTATTTGGATATGGGTGACACAGGCTGCAACGCCTGTTCTGCCTCATGACCTGGGGACCTCTTGCCTCATCCCACCGTTGTCCAGCAGAGCCGGTCCCTGCTGTCTCCGAGCATCTCAGGACACGTTTTGCAAAGCAGATGGTGGATTTTGGTCCACCCTCCCTACACTGCTGTGTACGGCTGCTCTCTGTCCTGGCAGCGGCCCTGGGTTTTTCCTTCTAACCTGCCTGTGCTCACGTGGGCTGAACACAACAGCGGCGCTCTTAATGCTTATTAATTTGCTGTTAACTACACTGCATTCACACTAAGCAATATTCCTGCTGCAGGAAGTAAAAGACCAGGAAGATGCACTTCCCTTCATTAGTGTTGTTACTAACGAACAAAGCAGGATAAATATTTGGTAACGCGCTCGATTTTCCTTTGAGCTTTAGCAGTACCTTTACTGGGCACTACTTCATTCCTGCATGTTTATCTTCTGTGAATATCTGAGCAAGCGAATTCTATGAAGTCAACTCAAAAGCAGCCTAAGAGCTTTTCAAAGCAAGCTTCAAAAAGGCTTAAATGTTGACGTGTTAGTGTCAGAGTGCTGCTATCCCGAGTTGCCTTGTGATCCAAACAGCAGCAGCTCGGCTGTGTGCTCGAGACTTCAATATTGTCAAATTTGTCATGTAAAATAAAATTTGTAGACTTCACAGTTGCTCAGCGAATCACAAGAAAATATTGTTAATTCTCAGTGAACAATATTCTTTGTGAATAGTTTGGTCACTTCTGCAAATGAATAACATCAAGAAATTCTATAGTTGAAGAATGACTGAAGTCATCAGTCAGTTGGGCAAGGGCTCGGATCCATGGTGAGGTCTCATCAGTGCTACAGGGAAAAAGGTTATTTTAGAGATTCATTTTAATGAATTTTGTATTAATATTTTATATTGCTACAAAAAGCAAAGTTTTTTTTCTTCAGATAATCCTGTCATGTCACGTCACCATTTGGTTTGACTTTACACACAAATAGGTTCCTTTTTTGTAAGATAATTTTAGAATGCTAGTGAAATAATGTCAACTGACTAATTCAGTATGTTCTCTGGACATTCTGAGTTTAGTGAGCAGTGTGTGTATATATATATATTATATATATAGCTATATACATACACAATCTAGTCATAGCACAGGAAGCTACATTTGAAGGCAAGTCCTGTCAGCATTTCTACAAGTAATCTTTTGAATCACTCAGTATTGAAAAAGCTATTGTAATAGTATTTGCCCCAAAGAGTATAATGCCATAAAATAATAGCAGGTAGAAACAGAATCTGGTTTTGAGAGACCTGTTACACATTTAAACATTAGTCGGAAATTAAAGAGCATGCAAAGCAACAGTTATAAGACAGAACACAGAATGCCATGCCCTTTTCTCTTGCTATAGACTTGGGAAAATAGATTTTATTATTAGATAGATGTATATTTATCTCTGACACCTACGTCATCAGATTCTGCATTGAAAGTGAAAAGGAGAGGGGCAAGGAAGTTGTTTTTTCCAAAATATGTTCTGAGGAAAAAAAAAATATCTCAGATTGGATTCTAATTTCCTGTGTTTCCAGCTTTTCAGAGTACTCTCTTGCAGCTATGTGCTAAGCATCTGCACTTATAATCTGTATAATCTGTTTGTTCAGCTGCAGATATCTTTTTGTCATCGGTGTTTTATGTGGCTAATATTTCCTTCTAGCTATTATTAAAATATTGCATTGTAAATTTAACAATTATTGTTTACAGGCTAAAAAAAAAACCACCACCAAGTTTACCAAAAAGGGATTATGCTTCAGGTAAGACTGGATTAATAGAAATTTATACTTTATGTCTGTGTGTATTTGAGGCCCATATGCCTACAATCAGCTCAGCTATGCATTTCTTTACAATTTCCTGTTGACAAATATGCTGTTACCAACAGCTCCAGACAAAACTCACTTAGGAAAGGTGAAGCAAGACAACCATGGCAAGGTACCCCACCATGAGCAAACAGCAGCTGCTGCTTCAGAATCAATATTGCCAGAATCAATATTTACCATTTGCTCTATGGAGGGTTCACCTCTTAGCCCTTTCCAACAGAAACTGTGAAGTGAAAGTGAAAATAAATATGGGGAAAATGGAATAAATTGATCAGCTTACCAGAGAAGTCAGATTCACTTGACGTAGTTAATTGACATAATGAGTTTTCCTAAAGTGTGGGTAGAGCTATGTGCAGCCCTGCCCACAGACCTGGTCATGTCCATGTGCATGTTTTGTTAAGGAAACAGTACAAAATACTGCGGTAGAAGAGGGCACTTTCTGGACGTTATCAGCCAGCCATGCAGTGGGTATTGCTGCCGCTCTACCCTGAAACTTCTAACAAAGGGGAAAGAAAGAACTGAGGAGCCTCAAGTTCAAACCATGGGAACTGTCACCCCTGTTTAAAACTGAGATGCATTAGCATGACACGCTCTACTGTTCTGACCATATACAACTTACCATTTTATGCAGCTTTTACAACAGCTCTGTATTGGTTTATGAAAACAAATAAGCAGGAGTCTTTACTATTCTGTCAAAACCAGATGTGTTTGTCTCCTGTTGAAGAAAGTTTCATTTAATTGAATATTTAACTGAATATGATAGAATTTCTTGAATCTGTGCTTAAAATACACATTTATGCTATTCATTTCCTGAAATAACTCTACTGTTTGGTTTAGAACATGCAGACAATGAAGAGGAACAATGGTCAGATGATTTTGTAAGTATATTTTTGGGGGTGTAGTAGGAAGTTACTGTAGCAACAAGTTTAGCACAAACAATAATAATAAAAAATGTTTATTTTTGAATTGTACGCCCCTGAAATCGTATGGGGTGTGTAACATCAACTTTATTTACAAGCAGCCACTGATTTTTAGGAACTTCACTCTTTTTCACATTTACCAGGAGAAGCCCTGTCAACTGTGGCCATGAATGCCAGGCCTGTTAGCCAAGTAAATAAGTGGCATCATTTTGAGGGACTTCTTAAATTGAACAGCAATTTCAGAAACCTGGAAGTTCTGTTTGGGGGAGAAAAAGACTTTTTTTCATGAAAAACTTGTGGTTAGGTTCTAGACCACACTGTACAACTGGTTTCCTTCAGGAGTTAGCACTTTAATAGGAAAGGAAGAAGTGGTGGGACATATAAAGAGTTTTGGAGCAAGGAAGATCATGTCCTATTAAGGAAAACACGCTGGTGGTCCATAATTTGAAGACAGAGCTCTTAGGATGACAAAGACTCCTTGGGGGTGCCAGGGAGAAGGGGCCAGGAAAGGGCCTGGAGCCAGAAGTAAGGAGGAGAGAGGCTGAGTTCCCATCTGTGTGGAGAGGGAATGCTGAGGAGGGACGTTATTTGCCTTTTCAGTGTATTTCTGTAGTTTTGTTAATTGTCCTCTTGCGAGGGTACTCCAATGTCATACCCTGCTATTGAAGCCATAAGTGTGTTATGAAGTGAGAAATGGGAAATTCTGTCTTCCCAGGACAGCGATTATGAAAATCCAGATGACCACTCTGACTCCGAGATGTACATGGTCCCCAGCGAAGAGACCGCCGATGACAGCTACGAACCGCCTCCAAGCGAGCAGGAGAAGAAGAAGATTCCCTCGGCATTCCCCATCTCGCGGGGTGAATATGCAGGTAGATACGGAACGGTCAGTGACATCCGCCTGACGATTGCTTACTTGTCAAAAGAGAAATGGCCTCAAGTGGACTGACCTGGCCCTTCCTTAAGAGCCTGCTTCCAGTTCTGACAATCGGGTCCTCAGCTTTTTGGGCTACGGTTTGCTACTATAGCACGAAACAAGTTAGCATTGCTGCTAGCAATGCCTAGAGTTTTAATGTAGCTGTAAGGGACTGTTGACTACAGAATAGCTGCAGAGGTGCTACAGTGCCATACGTGCGCCTGCAGAAGTTTATGAACACGTTACCTGTGCGTCTTTTGAATAGAGGAGGAGTTTTTTAAATAACACCTGCCATGATTTCTGTTTCAATTCCACCCTTTATGCTACAACCGTTACTTTTCCACATGACAGACACATTTCCTTTCACTTCCCGTTACCAAAGGCTGCCCTGGCACAGTGTGTGCTGGCTAATGCCCTGCTCCACCTGGCTGCCATCTCCTTCCGGAGGAGTTGAGAAACTGTTGTTCATGTAAGTCAGGTGTCCAGGCGGCCTCTGCAGCCTGATGAGCAGGACTGGGGTCTTGCCCTGAGTGATGACATGGGACTAGTTTGCAGATATGTCTCAAATCCAGGACATGCAGGCACTTAGGTCTGCTTTTTGATTTAAGTTGCTGACACAGTAATTTGCCTGCATAGGTAGAAGCCTGAGAGGCTTTTAAGTAATTTTAACCAGAATTGCTTTGTTTTGTTGTCTTTTTTTCTTCATTAAAAGACAATCGCACTGGTCACCAGCAGCCTCCCCTCAACAAACCTCTCCCAACCATGCCCAGTCCTGCTGTGTCCAGACCAAAGAAGCCCTCCAAGCCATCGCTGCCAGTGCAATCTACCGCTCCAAAACCAAAAATACCACCAAAGCCCAAGGAGTGCCACGACGATGAGGTAACGTTCATAGATAAACAGGCCTGTTTCGATGGTTTAAATGAATGAATCCCATCCATATAGTGTGATAAATGTCTGAAATGGCAGTCACTGTGAAACGGGAGCTGTTATGAGCTGCTGCCCGCACTTCATCCCAACAGTTGTTTGAAGTGAAGCAGATTTAACCAGTTGACTCCTGTCCTGTTCCTCACAGGACAACTACATCGTACCAGTGGACAACGACGACGATAACTACATTGAACCCACAGAAAGCAGCACGTCCCTACCTACGAGGCGTGAGTTACAATCATTTAAGCCGATAACTGTTTATTATACTGTTAGGAACAAGAGTGCTAAAAAGAGGTGGAATTGCTGCCTAAATCTAGGCTTCAAAGAGAGGCAGCTGCTGAGGAGAATACAACCTGCAAGGGGAGGTGTCTCCTCTTGCCATGACAGGACAGGCCAAATAAGCTTTATGTCGGAGCCACGTTTAATTCCTACCTCTCTCATTCAGATGTTTCAAAGTTCAGCCCAGGATACTTTGCATGGCATGAGACCTCTCTCCTCAATCAGGAGCTCTGCAGAAACGCATTTCTGCTTTCTGAGCCTTTCTAGGCTTTCAGTAAAATAAAGCCTTCAATTTTTTTAAAAACATCACAATCTGAAGTATATTTAGCTGAAGAGTGAAAATACAGTCCTGTAGTGAAAAACACATAGAGAAGCGTATGTAGCTTTGCTATCTGATACTGCTGACAGCATTGGATCTAGTCAGCAAGGCAAGAACACTGTGCAGAGTTTCCCTTCTAAAATGAGAGCTTTTTTTCTGCCTTGGTTGACTTTTCAAGGTCACCAAGGAGAGAGTAGGCTATCACTAGGACCTTTTAATGTTTATTCTTGCTGCATAAATGTTAATTTAAAAAAAATGTACATATGTGTACGTACACATGGATGAAAGGGTATACATGCATCTCTATATGTATGCATACCTCTTTTTAGCTCCTGTGAACAGATTTGTGAAGCCAACAACCAAGTCAATCTTCCCCACTTCTGCAAAGCCTTCTCTTCCTGCTGACACACAAGGTAGGTGGATTTTGTATCACTGTTAAAATAGCACAGCCCAGCAGTAAGCAGTATGGAATTATATCCCATGTATTCAAAATATAGACCATATGACATACTTCTGCAAGATAAAGTGTGCTCCCCTCAGGTATTTTTATTTTGTAGCAGATTTTTTGCCTAGCTTTAACAGTAAATCTGTTTTAATAATGAATTAATCTGGAACAAGCCATTTGCCCCAAACTAAATTATTTTTCATCTTCTGCTCCATAAAAAGAACTCAAGTGGATCAATGCAACTAAAATAATTACAAGACTCAGTATGTTGTTAATCTCCTTACCCTGTAGGAACCAAGACTCAGTATTTTAAAATCTCATCAAAATTCCATCTTTATGAAATTTTGTATAAAACTGCTGCTTTGCACACCCAGCATAACAGCATTCCAGTTTGTAAGTTCTGTAAGGAGCAGTTACTTGGGAAAAGAAACTAAAGCTGTTGAAAGTGCAGATCTAATAGAGCAGCTGAGAGAGATTAAGCTGTTCCCTCATGATGGTACCAGTTTCTTAGAAAGTAACCTTTGCAAACCGTTAACTCCGTTCTTCAGACACGGTTATTCACTAGTAACGTGTTCAACTTTCAAGTCATAAACCAAAAGGTTTCTTTCCTCATTGCCTTAGTTTTGTCACATACCTCTAAGACATTCTTAATACCCTTTCTTCTTTAAATTAGATATTGACCAAGAACCATCTCTTGACAGAATTGTCACTAAAAAAAATATAAAACACCTCCCCCTAGCGAGTGCCTGAGCACTTCTCAGCACTGTAAAAGCAACAAAGCCCAGCATGAAATTTATTGTCCATTTTTCATTGAAGAAAATAGACATAGATGAGGATGCTAGTGCTGTTTGTCTTTCAATATCGATTAATTAAAATATATCTGGGAGATGGAGCTCAGGGATGGACGCTGGCAACACAAATGAGTCTGTTTGGATTTGATTCACTTAATAGCAGGGAGGTGGTTCCTATTGAAAGAATATAGGTGCAGCTGCCTTGCGGTTTAAGGTCTGTGAAATTTCACCAACGGGGCAGAATCGAGCTTTGGGGGGCTTCTCTGAATTATTTTCCCAGAAGCAAAAGTGCAATTGATATAAACTCAAACTAGTGTTCCTGTTAAAGGAAACCTGTGCTGCATTTTGTTAACCAAGGACTTTTTTTTTTTCTCTCCCTACCCTATAGAAGTCTATGAGGTTCCTGAAGAAGAGGTAAGGCCACTATGCATTTTATGGCTCATGTTCCTCTCTGTTTATGAGGAAAAATAGAAATGTGATTGGAAAGGAGAGGGAAAAAGAAGATTACTAGCCCTTCCAAGGGGAAGAATAGGGGAAAATCTCCATCTGCACCTAGGATTTAGTGGCAGAACAGAAGAAATGGTTTGACTTTCCCTAGTCCTGAGTAATAGTGGTCAGTCTGGGAAGCAGCAGCCTAAGCAAATGCTTTCTAGAAGCACCAGGGCAGCAAAAGGAGCGATGACACTTCTGATGTGGTCATTTTCTCCTGCTTGCACTGGTGACGTGACCTATGGTCTCGCAGTGCCCTTAAAGCTTCCCATTGTTGTGTTGGGATATAGACTTGTACAGCTCTGCCTAGTAATCTGCACCAAGATGGGAGAGGCTGCAGGTCAGCTCTGCTAGATCTGAGTTACTGCTGTGATGACAAAAATTTGGTCATACGGATGTGTTTTATGAAATGTAAAGATAACCAAATAATTTGGTGTGCTTTCTCTTAAAGGAAAAACTGTCACCATCACCAGTAAACAGGTAATCCATTGCTATGAATATTGGTGCATTACTTGAAATTTGTCAGAAAAACATTTGTGGATAATAATGTAATTCAAAATATGATTAATTTCTCTGTTAACTTTAATTAAACTGGAGTCATTACTATATATTTACATGTATATATAAAGAAATCTCTCCTAAGGATATTTTTAGGATTTTGAGGGGATGAGGAGGGGAATTATTTTTAAAAATAATTTTTTTTTTTTAAATAAAATTTTCCTGTCTGAATTCGTGTTTTCTTGCCAGGTTCACTAAGCCACTGCCTTCTGCACCCGCTCAGAACACAGAGCACGCCCACGTGCTCAGCGTGTCTCCGAAGCTGGATGCCTGCAGGTGAATCAAAAGCAGCTCTTGTCAACAGCTGACACGAATGGGGACAAACTCCTCCCCGTACTGTGCGCCCTTCAGACAACCAACGTTGTCAGGACACGTACGCAGAGCAAGTTGGGGATCGTGGGACAAATTTAAAATGAAAGTTTTGGCCTCCTCGTCAACTTCCATACTTGAACCAGTTTGCCAAAGTAGTGCTATAATCTTGAATATAGCTTTAGGGACAGGAGCAGGACAGGAGCAAAACTTCTCTACAAGCCAGTCTCGGGTCTTGTTGTGGTCTCTGCACCCCACAGACATCCCTAGGCCCTTGCAGATGAGGCAGAGGAGGGCTGTTGAAGCTGGACGTGGCTGGTGCGTTAACAGTTTATATTCCAACTCTCCGGAGGAAAAGAGGCAAAGGAAACCGGTGATCACAGCCTGTTTCACTCCAGGAGTGCAGCTGCTTGGTAGTATCTAGGGCATCACTGGCCAAAACAGGCCATGAGTCCAGTGAGAGCAGGTGGCCTCCATGATGCTGCTTCACATGGGGTGCTCAGGGGGCCCTGGGCGCAGTCACAGGGGACACAAGGTCCAGGCCAGAGGCTGCTCTTCAAGAGCTGCACACCGCAGGCAAAGAGCGGCCACAAGTGAATCTAGCCGCACCTACGTCCAGTTACTGCAGACCTCATCTCTTCCAGATCTTGAAATACATATTTGAGCCAAGCACTAATGAAAAAGAAGGAAAAGATCAGTTTAACCTATTCTGCTTATTTTCCAGAAATGTTGTGCCTCTTCCCAGAAATCGTCTTCATCCAAAAGCAGTGAGTAACTAATGTGCCTCTACAGAAAAACCTACTAAGCTTTTCCAGTATTTGTGTTATATCTGGATGCTTTTTATTATCTGGATTAGATCACAGGATTTTCAGGTGGATCTAACATTGAAGTGGTGCTCTCTCTTCTCTTGGGCAAAAGAAGCATACTTAACATCCGTATGAAAAAGGAAAAATTTCCAGTGGTCTATGAAAAAAATTAAGTGGTTTAAGGAATAAGTTGAATAACCTCTTGTACTAAAAAAAAACCAATGCCACTCTAAGAACGAGTAGCAATGCATGGGTTTTGTCCTGCCTGAAGCACCTTCTTTCAGCTTCCTTTATATTTGGATAATGAAGGATTCATTTTTATTTTATATATATAATATATATTTTTAAACCAAGCCTTCTTATGACATCTCAGACTGAGTAGTCTGAGTAATCAATGTCACTTGAAAATGCAATCCACAAAGCAGTAGGTTTTGGATTTCCTAGGGCTGTTTTGGTCATCTTTTGCTCATCTTTTTTACCTCTATACTTGTCCCCACTCCGTCTCTCTATGTAAGAACAAAGGTTTTCAGGGAGCAAACAAGGGGGAAATGTACCTAACTGAGCAGCAAATGGGCAAAAGCAGATACAGAA
Source organism: Eudromia elegans (assembly GCA_003342815.1). Lineage (NCBI taxonomy): Eukaryota > Metazoa > Chordata > Aves > Tinamiformes > Tinamidae > Eudromia > Eudromia elegans. The sequence continues at coordinate 2,896,366 of PTEX01000022.1, read as the reverse complement.
AAGGTGGGGTTTTTTCAGCCAGATTAGTTCCTTAAACTGTTCTGCACCGCAGCTTCCCTAATGTGTACATCAGGAGCAACTACTGAGTGCTGAGGTGACAGTAACTGCGTCAGCATCTCTGCCAACGTGCACTGCTACCTGCATCAAACCCTGTCCCAGCCCAGTTCCAAATTCCGGGTCTCTTTGCAGAATTTTTGCATTCCAGATCAGAAGTTAAGAACTGATCAGGTTAAAAGATCCTGCTGCAAAATTTTGGGCCACTTTTCTCTAGGCTACATGAAATCCCAAGCTTATCATTTAACATCCAGAAATTTGCTAAAATATGTTTAATTACCTGATGAAAACTGGTAAAAAGGATGATGAATGTTATTTGCCTTCTCTACCAATACTTTTTAAAGATTTACAGCAGTTTGCCAAGAACAGATTACTTAGCCACCTTCTATTACATAACTATTTATTTTTTTAATTGCTCTTTGTAAGGTCTAATTTGTTTTTCCTCTCCATTTCAGGACCGTGAAGCAAATGATAATGAGGAAAGTAAGTATCCTGTTTTCAAGACGTGGTGATATGAGAGGGGTTTGTTATAGTAGATGTGGTGGGTGACCTCAATACCGCATGCAGTGGAGTGTGTCAGTGTAATTTTGATGCTTTATCCCTCAGCAATGAGGAAGGCTAATTCTCTGTTCTAATGAGCTGTTCTCTACTTTAACCAGCATGAGAGCATGTCAAGAGGAACTTTAACCAAGATTACATTTTTGTACTCCTACTACTTTAATGCTGAAATGGCTCTGTCATTGCAGTGTGGGCCTCTAGAAAATGCACTCTTTAGATACCACTGATTATATACTAAATATATCATATGCATCTCTAGGTCATGGCTTCAGTAGCACTCAGGAGACCAGATTCCCCACTGGAGCAACTCCTTCTCCATTACCTAGGGTCATGTGAGTAAAGAAAATACAAGCACCGCTTGGAGAGGGGTGGGGTGAAATGCTGCGCTGGGAGCAGAATCCTATCCCTGCCTGTGGCAACCAGAATTCAGCAGAAACTTCTGTTGCTTTTCATGAAACGTTTCCCAGTTGGGTAAAAGCCAGGATGGATCCATGGTTTGTCCATGCCATACACGGTCATTCCAGCAGGAATACTGCGTGTATGACAGTGCCATGGCCCTGCAGTGCCTGCCACTGGTGGCCTCCTTTAGTCACCCCTGCAGCAGTGGCTGCGCATGCTGATAACTGCAGATACCTGGGGTTTCTTCTCATTCTTGAAACTTTCCCATCCCACCAAAGTTGCCTTCTTAGGCTTTGGATCGAGCTTTTTTTAACTACTGCTACCGATGTCCAATAAAGAGCTCTAGGTCACCTTTGCCAAAAGCATCTTGTGTATCCGTGGGCCTGAGGCTTAGGTGCTAAACGAATTACGTGTGGCTGCTAAGTAACCAGACTTTTCTTCTTTCCAATTTGCAGAAAGAAAACTTCTAATGCAGTAAGTCCAGCAGTAAGTTGATTTATAATTGCTTCATTATGTGGTAATTTTACATGTAATTATTAATTTTCTTGCAATTTGATCATAAGTATGGGTAAAACATAAAGATGTGAAAAGAATAGGAAGAAAAGTGAAATGAAGAATATAAACTAATTACAGGCATTTGGGTGTCATATGAATGAGGCAGCAGTAAGAAAGCTCAGGTAGAAGAATGTATAGGTTAAATAGATGTTTGGATTTGATACTCCAGGATATAACAATAAATGCACAGTCCAAAGACTGACTAAAAGGGAGCACGGACCATACAGAGGTATCAGCTGAAATCTCTCTATATAGAGAGACCATGGATGAATTATAAGGATGATAGCTCAAAGGAGAGGTAGGCTTTTACCAGAATTAGTTGAAAGCTTTTTTTTCCAATAAATATTTCATCATTTGAAAAATATCCCCAAAACCTCTTGCAAGGAAAAAAAAGTTGAATATTTTCAAATAAATTCATGTGGAGAAAAAAAAAATCTGAAACTGGCAGTTTATTCTAATTGTTTCGAAATGAAAATAAATGAAACTGAAAGGCTGGGACAGTTTCCTCTGTCAGCTAGACTGAATTTCACCTTCACTGAAGTCCTGAGACACCTGGTGGGCAGAGCTTGACCAAGATGAGAATATTCCAATTTTGATTCCAAAGAATATAGGATGGACGTTTCATCTTGTGGACGTCTGAAGAGCAGAATGAATCATTTGTGAAAATGTAAACGTCTCCTGGGGAGATTCCGTTCATTTTACTAAGGATTCGTCACAAGATTTTACTTTTGTCCATGTTGTGAACCCGCACAAACCGGGGTTCCTTCCAATCCGTGTCGCAAACTCCGGAGCTGCGCGGTCATGCAGCTAGAGGATAGTCCCAGGGCAGCCGTGTCTCTGTCTCCTAATGCCTCTGAGCTGCTCTCAATTCTAAATATAAACTGCTTAACCAAAACTATTACAAAATATATTCTGTTCCAATTGTGTGCCATTTAATATTTTATTTCCTTTTGTTTTATTGCAGAAACCAGCTTTGCCATCCAGAGAGGCCTTAATTGTAAATGAAGGTAAATTATCTCTGCTACTGTGGGAAAAGTCGACATTTATGAGAATTTCATTTTCCCTTATTAAAACCATGAGACGAACCACATTGCGTTCAGTGGATTCCCGGCGTTTGGAGGGGTTTTGGTTTCAGCAGCGCAGAACTGGCTCTGGGCAGCCCGTGGTTGTGCTGAGGATCATTGTTCTCCCCGGCAGCGCGCCCGGGGAGCTCCCTGGCAGGGCAGCCTCCGCCACGAGCAGCAGCAATGGCCGGGACGCGGGGAGGGAGGGAGGGAAGGCACAAGGACCTCCATTACTGGGCGTCTCGTACTCGGCACGGCGTTTCCCCACAGAGATCTTGACTCTGCAATTTGTTTCCCCAAATTACAGAGAAACCTACAGCAGCGGAGCGACGGCGAGCTTCCAACCAAGAGCTTCCCCCTCCGCCCTTCCCCAGCGGCACCCCAAAGTAAATCCCTTTTCCTCTTCTTTTGAGTAGCTCCATGTACCGGCCCTGCTGCTCGGTCTGCACGCAGCTGGGGAGGTCGGGGGGGGGCTCTGCTTTCTGAAGCCTGCTCTTGGTCAGGGCGAGTTTGGGGCTTTTAAGTCACATTTCCTGAAGTGTCATAGTAGGAAAATAGATACATAGACATAAAAATGAGTCTAAATACTGTAACCACCATCAACAAGCATGAGTGGATACAACCTCTAAATAGGTAATGGAGAATATTAAGCCAGATGTTTAAATTCTTAATGGCCAGAATGAGGAGGAACTTTATTTATCTCTTAAATAGCTGCACCTATTCCTTATCTCTCAGTGGGTCAGTGGGTGAGATGGGCATGTCCCATCCTTGCGTACCTCCAAATGCACAATTCTTGTGTTTTCAAAACTGCATGGATCTCCTCAGACTTTTCTATTTATTTCTTTTATTTCAGGTCTTTGCCCCCAAAGCCCTCAACTCTGCCAAGTGAGTATAATTGAGATTTTGAATTAAGATGTGATTAACCTGTGAATTCAAACTGATCTTTGAGTGAGGATTACTTTCACATGCTGTGTCTATTCATTAGAAGCTAGTATTTTTGTATATTGCACTCAGTCATGGTGTGTTTATAAAGGCAAATGCTAAAACTCTTCTGTAAATAATACTTTCAAAGAGGTACTTAAAAGTTTCAGTTCACAGTTCAAGGCAAATTAAGTAATTTGTATATGAACTCACTTCCACAGAGAAGTGTACATGAGATCTAGTATTTCTCCAGTCTCTGCTTAGCAGACAGACATTTGACCCTCCTATCAGCTCTTCCCTGCATGTGTTTATGTCTGAATTTACCTTTTATAACGTACCTGGGTAATGAGAACTGCACGTAGTTTGAATGTGGCCTCACTTACACTTTGCACCCTGTTACTTCCCCATATTTCCTGGAAACGTTTGCTTGATGCCTGTTGCGGTTGCAGCTCCTTTTGCACTGTGGAACCATAATAACGGTTCGTGCTCTTGTGATGGGCTGATGCTCCTAAGCTTGTCCCCCCTCCTCACATGCAACTGATGTGCTTCAACTTGGAGCAAAAAATCTTGCTAATCTCTTAATTGTAGTTACTGGAATATGAAATTTTGTGCTATCTCTATTACTTTGCTCTTTGAGGTCATCTGGGTCTAACCAAAGCTCTGATAATCAAATTTCATTAACCCTCCCTCATTTTATGCCTTGTCCCTAGCAACTTTATCACGGATGCAATTGGTCCCAATCTGCAATGTCCCTTCAGCAAACCCTGCTGTCTCTTCCTTAGCACCACACAAGTCTTGCACTAACATTCATTTTCTTCCTTAAAATCACTACTTCCCCATATGGCACATTATCCAATGTCCTACCAAAGTCCACAGTGAGTACAATATTCTCTTTTCACAGAAATTAGCTATTTTTACAGAAGAGCTATAATGTTAGTCCGATTTGATCTATTTAGGTAAATGTCAGTCTTTATCCTGCTTCTTTTCCCTCCACATTTTAAAATATTCTTTCCTTCAAATTCTCTTCCAGGGCCTTGTGTTCTGTTGAATTAGACAAAAAGGCCTGTAGCTGCCCAGGTCACTTTTTCCAGTTTGTTAAATATAGCTATTATGTTTGGTATTCTTGAGCCTGACTTGAAATTTATTTACAATAATTGCTACCAGCCCTGTAATTTCTTGTGCCAGTTTTTCAGATTTTTGGAATAAAAATTATCTGGGCCTGCCAGTTCAAGTGCACTTAAACTTCCACAGTTTTGCTTCCAACTTAGTTGTGGAAATTTCCATTCCTGTACCAGAACTCCTATTAATTTAGCACCTAGATTATCTTTAAACTCGTTGCAATGCTTACTGTAGACAGTCTCATTTTCTCTTTTCATTTTTGCATGGCTAAGGAGCCTCATCTTTTCTCTGTAAAGTCAAATTCAGTCTGACTTCTGGCAATTCTTAATTCATACAATGGAACCAGCAGCTACAGCTTTTGCAGCCAGTCACTCAAGATCTGTCACTAAAATAAAATTTTTAACAGCCTCCTCCAAGTGATTATTCATTCACCGAAAGCTGGAACTGCTCCTTACAACTCTCATCCTACATACGTACTTGGAATATACTACTTCCAGATAACTATTCCAGCAGTTATCTACTCCTGAACTGGAAAATCTACCCCATACAGAGGGCTCGGAGCTCCTCTCAATCATTACATAATGGCTGTAATAATCTTGATACTTTCAGAAAGTAAAAGATAAATCAGAATTATATTAGTGACTATTTGGTAAAGCAGTCTGCACAGCATCCTATCCAGGAATAGCTGAGCACTAACAAAACTAGTAGCATTTTTTTCCAATAACGAAAACAAATGGGAAATTTAGCCTCCCATCTTGATAATTCCAACACTCAGCTTTCTACAGAAATCTTCTCTTCAACATTAGAGATTTCTCTACCCCTAGTTGCTTTCAGTCATGATAGCTATTTTCTACTAGATGTTTTCATAAGATTGCATGTTTTCTGCTTTGTTTTGTTATTTTCGTACTTCGTAGTCCTTCCTACTAGTGCTGCTTCTCTGTTTTGCTCTCTAGGCCTCTTGCATGCATATGCAAGCAATTCATTTGGATGAAATAAGTGATTAATGATCAGTTTTGATGACTCCCTCACCTATATGGCTACCTCTCGCATTAGAGTACTTTCCATGTTGTCTTCTTGATTTTTCTTTACTCACTGCTATATTCGGATTTGCTTAGGATTGCTTTTTTTTTATCTTGCATATAAATACACCTTTAACTATTAACCAAGTTATTTCCAAACTATTTATTTTTATATGCACGGATCTTCTTGTGAGCAGACAAGGCACTCGCATAGACTCACATAGGGTCCATGCAAGTAGATCTCTTGAGTGGTTAACACAGGTCAGATGTTCCCAGATCTTTCAAAATTATCACAGCAAAACATACTGTACTTGGAGAACTCACACAAGTTGTTCTCTCTCTTTTCCAGAAGTGCCAGAAGCTGCAAACCGTTCTCTGGGCGCTTCCCCTCGCCACAGCTGTTCATCAGTTTCAAGTACTGCAGACCAGGTATAACATTTGCTAAAGGCAATTTACGTTTAAGAAGTCTTCTAATCCTTTAGTTTACTTAAAGTAATATTGTCATCCCTAAGCCATACCCCATTGCTGAGGCCACACACATTCCATTTTCCCTTTCTATAAAGACTTTGGCCCCGTCTGCAGTGGAAACTCTATTTATGGCACAAATAATCTAAATGTCTGCTTTCATCCAAAACGTTTTAGCACATATAGAATAGGAGAGCTTCAACAAACTGCAGGAAAACAAACAAACAAACCTTCAATAGCATTAATACCAAACCTGTGCACTCCTCTGCTCATTTTCAACAAAATCTGAAAAGCTTCTCGGTTTAGTTTTCAGGTCTTCCCAGATCCCTAGTTCATAATACTCAGCCATCATTTGATACAAGGAACCTGTAGTTTAGCAAATTTAGTCTGCCTTTTAAGACAGATGAATATAAGGAGCTTTTAATTGCTACCATTTTTTTTTTCTAACTTATAGGTATACTTTTTTGCCTATTAGGGTCCTGATAAAAAATACTGTACCAAGCAGATGCAATGAAGCCATCCACAGCTCTAGAATTAGCCTGTGCTGATGAGATGTGCTAGGAGCTTCTGGCAGCTCCTGGAAGGCCGAGGGGGCAGCTCTGCCGCGCAGCCCGCGGGGCAGAAGGCAGTGACAAGCAGCGCCCTGTTTAGTGCCCTCTGGGGTGTCAGCAAAGCTGAGACCGGAGCCAGCGCTGACCTTCCTGCTCGGGGGAGGCACCGCAGACTGGTCGACTCCTTTCTGCTCCCTTAAATGGACTGCTCCCATTGCAGCTAGCACTAGGGTAGTTTTATGAGCAGTCTCTCTGTTTTGTTCTATAAGCATTACGATTATTCATCTAAGCCAATACAAAGCTATTTCCTTTTCTATACCCTATTTCTTACTCCGCTTTCGGGTGAAGGGAGACCACAAGAGGCAGGAAGCCGTCCTTACTAGCCTGGTAGTCACAAACAAGGTAAAAATAGTTGTGTTGAGTGCAAAACAAAAGCTCTGTTCTGCAGAGCCAGTAGCACTCCGTGTCCAAGGGCTGCCATGGCCAAGACAATACCAGCGAGGAACACAAAGGACTTGCAATTCTGGAACATTTTAACACTATGTCACACTGGATAGTATTACAAAAATGGTTTTCAAATAAACAATCCAGTAGACACTAAAATAAATGCCCTGTAACAATTATATTTACAGCTTTTATACAACACTCATGGGCAAAACCAGAGCCTTAGGACATCCGTTTTGTTGAAAATGAAAGTTAGCAGTTGAAGCTGGTGCCGTTTCCCACCCCTCGTAACGGTGCGGCGCTGCTGCCGCTTGCTGCTCCACGCCGGCGCTCCCGCCTCGGTCCCAACGCCGCAGGCCCGTTGCCCGCCCAGCTCCCTGCGACGCCGGCAGCAGCGCTGGGCGCCTCGCGCTTACCTCGGGCATGGTGATCCCTTCCTGCTCCTTGGACAAAGGCAGGGTTGCCACACGCATTCCCAGAGTGGCAGAGTTGCAATTCCTCTCATCCTGTCCACTTCCAATTAACTGCCTCACTGGAGAGAGGCGCTCAAGGACTCGGGGGTGAAGCTACGTGATGGGGCTTGAGCCACTCCAGGAGTTTCTTGCCCACGACAAGGAAGCTCCGCGCTCTCCCCGCTGCCAGCCGTGCGCCTCCGTGGCCCTGTCTGAGCGCAGCCTGCTCGTTAAGCTCGTAAACCCACCTGGCAGGCAAACAGAGGGGGAGGGGGAAAGGTAGCACGGCTTTCCATGATTACCAGAGCAAACTACCTCAGCCTGGCGTTACAGGAGTCGAGTTCCTTGTTTCTGACTTTCCTTTATAGTCTTATGGAGGATCTTTTCTCGTCTACCTTTCTAATCTATCCCTCTACATCCTATCCTTAAACTCCACTTTTGTACCCAATATACCTAAATCATCATCTTTTCACACTCACTCCCGACTGCCATCACCTCCTCCCAGCTCTTTGTCTTTACACTTATCAGGCTCCCAGGCCTTTTATGTTCTAATCCAGAATCTGCCTATCTGCGGGTTGCCAATCTTCCTACTTGGTATCTTCACCCAACCCTCTGTCCCTATGGTGAAGTCCTTTGCCCGGTGCTGGAAAGGTCCAGCCCCCGCAGACCTCGCCAAGCAGGCAGTGATCGGAGCAGGGCAGCCTCGGTGAGGTGTTGACAGGGGAGCACAGAAAGGAGATACCCCCCGGGAGGTACGTTATAAAATATCGGTCCCTCTGCATTCTGTCACAGATGTCACCTTTGTCCATGGCACCTGGGATAAACATGAAGTATTGCATGTCCATTACCTCTGTTTGACACACTAGTTTTTCTCTGTATTGCCTTAGTCAATGGAAACCACGAGCTCTCTGAACTCTTTCCTGAAATGTTCTGCCTTCTGTGGTCTTCATTATTTAGTAGTAACTAAAGGCAAAGTTATTATTACTGTTATTTTATTTTACAAGCACTGTTTGATAGTACTATCCAGTTTTGCCAAGTAAGCAAGTCTTTCTCTCTCTAGGATGCTGGTGTTCATAGTAAAGCATGGTATGCTGCTACCTGTGACCGAAAAACAGCAGAGGACGCATTATACCGCTCCAATAAGGTATTTCAGACTTTGAAACTTTTTCTTTCTTGACAACTAGATATATTCTAAGACTGTGAGTTGTATGTTGGACAAATCAGAATACTACCCCATGCAGATGCTGCTAAGCAATAAACTACTGTGGTGAAAGTCCCACCTTCCATTCTTTCCAGCAACCGCCAGTGGTCCAAACTGTTGGGGAAAAAAAGTGCTGAATAGACTTTTCTTTTCCTATTTTAGGATGGATCATTCTTAATAAGAAAGAGTTCCGGCCAGGATTCCAGGCAACCGTACACGCTGGTTGTGTTTTACAACCGGAGGGTATACAACATCCCTGTGCGGTTTATCGAGTCGACACGACAGTATGCGCTGGGCAGAGAGAAAAATGGTGAAGAGGTGAGAGCCAGGGGGAGCGCTGGGGGGGAGGTTATTATTATTTTTTTTCTTTCCACATTTACTCTTTTTAGTTATATTGCTCTATAAGCAAAACTGCACTGTGACCAGATGGATTCTTTATGCATCAAGATAAAAATATGTCCTATATGATAACTGAGTTACCAGGCTAATTAAACCAGTCCAATATTACTTACTGCACATTGTAACTAATTAAAACCATAGATCTAGTTTAAAAATATACTTATATAACCATTTTGAGGAGTTATGAGGATCGGAACTACATTAGACACAAATTCTCCAGCCATTTCTACTCTGCTATTGATGTTTTACCGAGGCTCTAATTAATTTTCTTGAAAAACTGTAAAGGCAGAACAGCTACATACCAATAACTTCCCAAAATAAAAAGTCATCACCCTCAAACCTCCATCATTGAGTACTTTTAATCCTATTTCCACATAAAAAAATGTTAAACTCCAGTTCCAGTAAAAATCACTGCTTGGCTATTATATCACACAGATAATTATTCTGACAACTGCCAAGAGATTTGGAACTGAAATACCAATAAAAGTTGGATTTTATCACTACACAGAGTAGGCTTTTCAGGGAAGAGAGAGGCTTCCCTGAACCAAATTATCAGCCTCCCTAGCAGCATTTTGAGGCTACAGAACAGATAATAGCCTGGAGCTCATCTGGCCCTCAACAAAGGGTCAAAAATTACCTCGGGGGAAAAGAAGTGAAATATACAGTGTCATATATATCTATATCTATATATCTATCTATCTATATATGTATATTTGGCTGAAGACTAAAAGGAAGAGCACCAGAGCTTGCAGATGCAGAGTATTAATTCACAGGGACAAACGGATTAAAAGTGCACAGCTGAAACAGTTATCACTGCTAGCTGTCTCCACCGTTTCACTCCCAGATCATCACCAGTCCTCTATCAGGTGGCTGAACCATGAGTCAAGCAGATCCCAAACTGCTGCAGTTTGCAGCTTGGTGTATTAGGGTAAGCTGGAAGCGGTGGTGGTTTAATATGCCAGGTTGTAAAGTGTATGGTTCAGTTTGTGCACGCAGCAACAGCAAAGGAGCATGAGGTGAGACAGCTAGTGGCAGTAAGCTCTTCCATGATCCAAACTTACCTGTGATTAAAATCAGGGCTAAGTAGAGGACTAGTGCTCTTACTAAAAGGTAGTGCATCTCCCTTGATAATGCAAGTCTTATGTCCAACATTTCCAGCAGTGGCAGAATCAAAGGAAAAAGGTAATACAATAATCACTGTCAATGTTAGAGCATTAAAGGAAACTAACCCTACTAATTGTTTTTTTCTATCCAGCGCTTTGACAGTGTTGCTGAAATAGTAGAGAATCATCAGCGCACATCCCTTGTTCTAATTGACAGCCAAAACAACACAAAAGACACAACAAAACTGAAACATATTGTAAGAGTCTCATAAACTGAACTGCCACAAACAAGCTTTTCTTAATCACTTCCTGCAACATCCCAAAATTTGTGGATCAGGTATTAAAGAAGATCATCCAAAATGATGGAGAATATCCTTTAAGAACATCCACAAAGTAGTAAGAGATGCAGCTCATGAAGTTCGACCCCACGTCATCTTATCAGAAAAGCACTTGTATTCGAGAGAAGAAGCCACAGCAAGTTCTTATCTGCAGTTTGCATCTATGGTGAGAAGGGTTTTCAAAGTCATATCAACAACAGCTTCACACCGCAGCCTGGTTCCTCGACTGCTCTTTGAAGGTGGAGTTCCTGGAGGACATCCTCACCTTAAAGGAGGGAGTGTTTCAAGTGACCTTGTACTTGGTAAATTTTGCACGGATCACAGCTTTCAGGAACTCCCTTGCAAAGTGCATGGCTCCACAAGTTACAGCAACTCACCCTCGGGTACCACTGTGTACAAGCTGAAAGTAGGACTGTACTTCATGTGATTAGGGGCAATAAAGCTACCTGAACTTTTAAGATTAATGAACACGCATTGTCCTTTTCCTCAGCTTTACTTTCAGTGCTTCATAAATATATATATAATGGGGTTTTTTTGTATTTTCAATGTGAAAATAAAACTGTAATGAAGTCGGTAATGTATGGAAATATTGCTGGCTGACACCTGTTAACATCTTTCCACCAAAAAAAGTTCAAGTTGCTGTCTCTGATTTATCTTTAACGTACACATTGGTATAAGCTTGTTCACAAATTCTGTTATTTTTTTTTAATAGCTCTAGCATACATGTTTGGCTTAATACTTCTTAAACTCTGTTATGTTCTCCTCACCTTATTACTTTTGAAGGCCCACGCACATTGCTTCCTTGATAACCTACCTCAATTCTTGCAGAATTAGTTTTAACAGACAAAAAAAAAAAAAGTTATAAGCCTGTTTTATCATACTTATTTACTTACTACTCTATCACTGTGATCAATCTATCATTTCCACAAAGACTAAAGACTTAAAGAATGTTTGGGGCAAGCAGTGAAAATTAAATTGCTGTATAAATAGTTAAAAGGGAGGCAAGTGTGGCTGATCAAAGTTCAAGACAAACAGTACAAAAAGCACAATTTTAGATATATGCTTTACTGTCTTATAGTAATTGGACCAATGAAAAACAGCTTAAGAAATGTTATTAGCTCAAGAGATGGGCTCAATTTCATGGGCTGTGAAAACTCCTCCATCAAGGTTTCTTCTAAAACTGACACTCTATATACAGCTGCTCTCTTCTTTATGTTCTGGTTCAGTCACTGTCATCTCAGTTTGTCAGTAAACTGTAGGTGGTCCTAGATCTGTAAAGCTGGCAGAGGTCTTGGCAAATCACCCACAGCTCTAGTCTGCAACTACTTCCTCCTTGTGATTTAAAGCAATTACTTCTAAAATAATACAACCGTGTTCTAGAATGACTGCTTGCTAACAGAAGAACAGGGCTCGTCACCTTGCTTAAGCCTCACTTTCTTCCCTGTGCAATACAGGTTACTACTTACTCCATGTGTGAAGCAAACGAGATATGGTCAGGTAGGGAAATATGTACACACAAACTTTACACAAACCTTATTACATTCTATTTACAGCACTGCATCAATTCTGTTTAATATTCTGTTTCAGATGGTATTAATTAGTATATCCCTTGAATAAGCAGCCACTTCCTGTTTAGGTTTCTTCCTCTTGGCATGCACTCCTTGCCTTACACACACATATACTTCACATCATTTAACCCTTGTTCTTAAGAAAAATGTTTCTTGTGGGTCTTTAAATGAACCTCCTCACACAAGTGTCTAGGTTCTCCATATATTTTTTCTCTGAAGTGAAGGTATGGTAGCACGGTCAAGCTACAACTGGGGAGAAAAAGGCAAAGAAAAGTGAAACTCAGGTGTGGCTACGGGCCTCCTGGTGTGAGATGAGGTACCACACTTTTTTCAGAGTAATTATCAATACTGAGCGCTTCTGCTCCAAGCACTGCAGCTCTCAAGTACTACATTGCTTATGGCTGGCCTAGAACTACCATGATATGCTCCAGATAAACATTTATCTTTCCCTTTTAGCAGTTCTCTGCTAAGATACATGGTATCTTAAAATTTCATCAACAAAATGAGGCAAGGATTAATAGGCAATAGCTTTTCTGCCTACCTGATACACAAATGAGAGTGCAATGGGCATTGCAAACTCTTCCTGTCAATGCTGTTCCATGAAAGCAGTCAGAACTTGCATTCTCAAAAATTCAAGCATTCAGACATGGACATTACAAAGCCACATTCTTCCTTTGGTCTAAATCACCAACAGCAGGAAAAGATTCTTAGGAAATGCTGTAAAAAAAAAGTTAGATGACAACAGCTCTGGAACAAATCTTAAACACAAGTTTTTTGTTAAAATGTTGGAATTCTTAAAGTAGGAAAAAAATGAGTTACTGATGTTATAAAGAATACACAATGGGCTAGATTTTAGGCCTCCTTTAAGGTCACTTTACACAATCAGAAACACTGTACAAATAAGGACTAGGCCACATCTATATTTACATAGACATTTGTTGATCCTGATCTTACACCTATTTCGTTATAGCCCTAAGCACAAAAGCCCAGTTTTACCTGCACAATATTACAAGCTATCTTAAAATGATACATTTGCAAAGTCAAACACTCAAAAATCAAACAGTTTTCAAATTAAGAAACCTCTGCAACCTGGTCTTATCAGAGATATCTATTACAATGCAGGCATTAAATATGTGATCATTTACTATTTCCATACAGATTTATATATTTCATTTAGTTCAGAAGTGGTACTTAAGGGATAAATTGTAGTTGTGTAAAGACTGATTTTTTTTTTTTAATTTGTCCACTTACCAAAGAAGCTGAGAAGAGTGTTAAGAAATGCTGCAGGAATCTGCCTGTAGAAAGCGAGTCTCATACACTTAGGGAGAGGTTGCGGAGTCTCCTTCTCTGGAGATCTTCAAAACCCACCTGGACACCACCCCGTGCCACATGCTCTAGGGGAGCCTGCAGGTGCAGGGGGGTTGGACTAGATGACCTCTACAGGTCCCTTCCAACCCTAGCCATCCTATGATTCTATGATTCAAGAACTCGCTATTGCCCCTGCACTATTTACATATCCACTCTGATGCTGTTAGTCTGCTTAAGCCTAAACTGAGGGTCTGTAACTGTGATCTTGCTTTACAACCTAATTTAAGGGAAGTCTCACCTGGGATTCTTTGGAATCTGATCTACAGTAGTGCCAAATTCTCAAGACTTCAAATGAAAGATTAAGCAAAAGCTCATAATAAAGAATTCTACATTCAGAGCATACTAGAGCAATGTGCATTAAATAATATAGAGGCATAAGCTAAGAGGAGGGAAACAAAATGTTAAATCACTGCTCATCAGTGAGGACCAGCTCTGTACTGAATGAGAAACATCCATGGACAAAGTCACACATGACAGTGAATGAAGATCATATAAAGCAAAATCTTATTTCATCATTTCCTGATTTTACAGTGTTCTTCTGCACAGTACTCCCAAATTCACAGGAAAACAAACTGATAAGAAAAATATAATGACAGTATGTCAACACCTCATGATTCATCAGGACATCTGCCACTGAAGGCTTAATACAGCTCCTGGACAGAGCCTCTGTCAGCAGTACGGAGCAGGCAAGCACTCTGGCTCACAGACCCTCATATGGACATTAAGCAACGCGAAGCTCTCTCTCCTTTGCTGATCCCCCTTACAGTAACAAACAGGAAGTAGGCAGGCTCCAGCAAACACTGCCCTCCTGTCCATTAAAATGAGAGGGCAAATAACCAAAGCCTGGACTTGGCCAAATACACTAAAAAGGAGATCATCTGAGTATGCCACAGCAGAAAATACTATGTAGTCCTTATGGAGGCACATTACTCCCACCTGGAAAAACAGTACTATCCAGCTGCAGGCCTGACGTTGCTTTATCCTTCATTATATGCTGCTTCTCTTACAGCATTTGTGTCAGACACAATATGAAACAGAAACATTTTCTATAAATGCTCATAGTCATATTCTGTAAACACAAGTTATATCAAATTTAATAGTGACAGAATCAATACAGATTAGGAATGTTCACCCTTCTTAAATACCATTTACATTATGAATATATATACTGTATATTTTCAACTGATTCCATTCTCAGGGTCACTGTATTAAACACAATCGTAACATGTTTTATTAATTTATATGAAAAATACCTCACTAAGAAAGTAGACAAACTGCACAGAAATAGTACAAGTGTCGTGTGCATAGCGATATAGCTTAAAGCATTCACATATGGCTTTGTTTAAATGAAACTATTGGGGAAATGGTCCTATTTGGACCGATGGTTACACAGTTGACAGAATGTAAACTGCTTCACATCTTTTAGGCACTTGCTAACAATAGTGTTCAATCCCTGAAAAACAAAATCAAGAGCTAACAAGTGGAAAAAAAATCCCAGGAAAACAACTGTGTGTAGTTGAAAAAAAAAGATAAAATTGGTTTTAGTAGTGCATGCACAGAAATGAAAAATAAGGGAGGGCAGGGAGAATAAATTCTGTGCAAAAATTGTATCAAATAACTGCAAAGTATAAAAATATTTACATGTTTAGGTTTCTTAAATATGTACAGAACAAAAGCCCTGAAGACTCATTCTATAGAATAAAAATATAGGACATGATAGTTGTAATAAAAAATAATATATATTTTTATGGAATTGTATTTTCAATGAGTTACAAGTTATCTAAACCATAAAGTTCCTTGATGTATCGCAAAGCCTGATACCAGCAGAGAATCTGTTCTTCCTTTTAAAATACATCCATTTTGCATTATATTTAAATTTCAGTTACAATAGTGAAACACAAAACGACTTCTGCATCATAATTCAACTATATTCTCTTTCTCAAACATGTATTGCAAGGTATTTAAGATTTCTCTTCTTCACTGGTCATCAATACACTAATGAATTCCAATCACGAGTAGCCTCCATCAGATGCCTCTGTCCATGTCCTACCCAATTATCCTGATTGTCAAATATTCTACCACAAAACCAGCAGCTAAACTTAGCTTTCAAGGTGTTATCAGAGGTAGTTTTCACAATCTGGTAATTGTTTTTACTAGTTTTTTTCAGTGTCAATTTTAACACAAATCTTTCTTTCACAGGGCTGATAGGTTTTATTGTCCTATGCCTCTTTTGAGAAAGATCCTCAGTAGTTCGGTCCAGACGATTACAGAAAGCTGGTTCCAGAAGAGCTTCAATAGTTCTTTTTGACAATGCAACCTTAAGAACGTGTCCTTTAAATTTTGCAATGGTTTTCATTACATTTACTACTTCTGGAACATCAGCATCGGGATGGTTAAGTACAACAACTGGTTGATTTCTCCGGGGACACTTCACAAGCTGTTTAGAATTAAAAGGAAGTAGTTTCAAAATCCTCACAGTATCTTTTGACGCCCTTGGTTTGTAAGGGCCACCTGATTCACTAACAACTCCAGTTTGATTCTTTTCCTTACACTTCCTGTGCAACATCACCTTCTTTCTTGGAGGTTCTGAGTAATTATCTTTTCTTTTTCGTTTGAAATTCTTGTTTCTCTGTACAACCACAGTTTCTGAACTTTTAGGTGTTTGTTTCAGACGAGGTTTTACTTTTGCCATTCTGTTTCTGGTGTTCCATGTGGACTTGTGGCTATCACAGCTGTTCCTGCTGTTAGCTGTAACAACCTGCATGCTCTCAGCAGAACCATTCTGCAACCATGTCCCTGCAGGTTTGGCAGAACATACTGGTTCTACAGGACGAATACAACAGGTTGGACTAGAGCCTGCCACAGAGGCATTTGCTGGCATTAACCTACCTGGTAATATTAAGGCATCACTAGAATTAAGATTAGCTTGTTTCTTTGCTAGTGCAGGAGTAAGGGACTGCATGTTGTCCACGTGTAGTGAGGGCACTGAGCTGCCTACTGACCGATCTGCATCAGCCAGTGACTCCGAAGAGGAAGTCCTAATTTTTACCAAAAGCTTTTGTTGCATGGCTCCAGTTTTCTTTGGTTGACAATTTTGATGATAAGCACTATCCTGAAAAACACTATATTTACGTACTACAGGCTTGTTTGGTGTCATACATTTCAGAAAAACCGCCGGCTGTCCATCAGGCAAAAGCGCATAAACACGTTGTTTCTGTTGAACTTCCTGTTCTTCTGCTGACTCCAAGGAACCAAAGACAGCATCCTGATGTTCTCTTAACACTTTCACAGAAGAAATTCCTTTCATAGAAGACTCAGGTGAGTTTGTAATTACACGAGGTCCTTTCAATGGCACTCTGTTTGATGAGTCATTTGCTATACTACAAGTTCTCCTATATCTGGAACTTCTCGTACTTCTAAAACTGTCATTTTTCACATCTGTTTTTGAAGCTGGTATGGTTATTTTACCATATTCTCTGGATGCCACTCTTCCTAAAACCTGAGAACTATCACTAGGAGCATTTGCAACTGTTCCAATTGCCCCACTAAAAGTCAAAATCATTCCAGGTCCTTTATTTAAAACAAAAGAAGAGGGTACACTTTTAGTCAAAGGGCCATCCAATGAACTGGTGGATGGAAGAGATTTTCCTGAAACAACCTGCAATCCAGGTTGGTTAGCAAGGTGCAAAGGTACAAAAAATCCTGATGGTGGTGACTGAACTAGAAGGGTTTTCTTCTGTTCTTGATGCACTGGTGAAAAGCTACGACTTTGGGCTGTAGACTGCATTTTCTTTAATTGCTGTGTTACGGTTGCATCTGTATCAGTTTTAAGCAACTTATCAACACCTGCAGCTCTGGATAATTTATTTCCCCACTGTGAATCAAATGATGCCCTGGATCTCTTTCTTTCTCTCCCACAATGTATGTCTTCATTTGCGCTACATCCTGAGTTCAACTCTCTCTTACATAAAGGAAAGCCTATGTTAGGAGGCGGCCTCTGACACCCGCACACGGCTGCTGAGCTCTTTAAATGCATAAAGGCTTCATTTCCCGTCTCATGACTCAAAAGCAACTTGTCAGAATGAAGTTTTACACAGTTATTTGACTTGCTATGGGATTCTTGCTGAGTAGTTGCTTTCACTTTCAACACATCTTGTAATAACTGGTTTATTTCAGGGGACAAATAATTAGCTGCCTGTTCACTCTGTAATGAGAAAACTGATGTGATTTTAGGCATTAAGGCTGAGTTAACACAATCAGAGGCATTTTCTTGAAATTTCTCTGCTATGTTCTCAAAGCCCTGATTTATGTTAGTGTCCAAATACTGCTGGCCATTACCGTGCCGTTCTTCCACAAAACACTCTCTGTCAATAACACATTTAGACTGGCTTTTAGAAGACTTATTCTTAGTGTTTATGTGTCCATAAGTTTTATTAGTATTTGACGGAGGTGATACAATTTTTTCTGGTTTTAAGCCTCTTACTAACTCTGAAAATGGAGATTCGCCTCTCCTACTGTTTTGAAAAGAAAGTGTCTTGCTGGATATAAACTCCTTAGTTTTGTCGTCTGATGACATCCAAACGCTACACTGGTTATCTGAAGTGTCCATTTTTGAATAATTATGAAATGAAAGCAACCCTTCATTAGAACAATCAACTGAAGATGAATAATACAGATTATTAGCTCCATTATTATTATTATTCAGGCCACCATTTTGCATGTTCAATTCCGGAAAGAAGGGCATTTTTATAGGGTCATAATGAAGGGAATTGGCAATCATAGGTGGCAATACCTGAGGAGGACTCGGAGGGCTACAGTGTCCCCATGAGATATTACTTCGAATTCCAACTTTTGTCACCTCAGCACATGGCGGCACAGTTGAGCCCAACTTCATTTGCAAATGATTTGAACTTTTTTCCACAGCTACATTTGGTGCTACAGTTTGGGAAATACCTCTACCACACAATAAGGAGTTATTTTGTTTCTCCACTTTAGTTTTTCCTGAATGAAGAGCAGAAAAAGGAGTAGAGGTTAACGTGTGAACACAGTTGTTCTTCAAGGCTGTCTGCTCAGTCGCATGTGATAAAGCACCTGGAGATAAGCTACAGGAATCAGCAGTTTGTAGCAAAGATGCAGAGCTATCTTTAACTGGATCAGCTTTCTGACCCAGCAAATGTGAGTTTTGCTTACTCGTAGGTAATAACTTTATAACAATATGTTGCTTTCCATCAACCATTTTAAATCCCATAAATTTAGCGCTGTAATTTGCTGGAACAGAGATCCTATTATTTTTGACCATCAACACCGTGGGCCCATGAACAGCATTCTTCAGTAATCCCAAGCCATAACTGGTTCCATCATCTGCTTTATTGCATTGTGCAGTACAAGCAGAGAGCATCCCACCTGTGAAATTATGCTTTTCGCTATATATAATTTCATCTTTTTCTTCATTCGCTTCCACATCTCTTACCAGCTGGTTCAGCTGCTCAGGTTTCAGGTGGAGTTTATTCCTACTTCTTAATATCTGTGAATTTTCTTCAGGATTGTCACTCCCACTGCTCATCTTCTTCCGTCTCCACAGCGCTTTCTTTGATGTTCCCGTTTTATACCTTTTTAACACAAGCTTTAATCCCGCAGAAGTCTTTACTATTCTCTTCTCGCATTTATCCTTTTCCAGTTTTTCTTTTGCATACAAGTGGTCTCTATGCAAAGCTATAATGTGTTGTAAAAGATAATCTTTCCGTGGCGTGCTGTAAGTGCAGTACTGACAACCAAAAGGAAAGGTACCAGCATGGACAAGAAGATGTTTCTGGAACTCCTCTTTTGTAAAGCTCATGTGATGGCATTTTCCACATTTATATGGAACCTCATTATGTCTGTGAATGTGCTGAACAAATGTGCCCACATCTCGGGTAGAAAACCCACATTTTTCACATTGAAAGTGGCCATTTACACAATGCTCTGCTGTGAAGTGTTTTGTCAAGTCCAACAAAGTGTACATATGCTCATCATTACAAAGCTCACATTTGACTAAAGTGCTGCGATGGGTGCGCCTGTGTTGTTTAAAGGACTGAAAGTCATTAGCTGAGAAGTTACACATTTCACAAGGATACAAAGGCAACTCGCCATAGTGTAACAGCTGAAAATGCTTCTGTAAATCATTTGGGCTGTATCGAATATTATCCTTACATTTTGTGCAAGCGAAATTAAGTATCTTTACTGTCGTTTTCAACCCTTCCTCAAATTGCACTTCTGGTTTATTTTGCAAGTGGTTTCCCTCTGAACAACTGGGACTGCTTCCTTTTATTTTCTCCAGATTTAAAGACTTCCTTGCAGTCTGCTGTTTACATTGAAACAATTTCCTAAATCTATCAACTTCATGTTTCATTAATACTTCATTTGGAATGTCCACCTTGGGTAAATCAATTTTCACATTTTTCAGTCCATAAAAAAAACTGACATCTGCAATTGCTGGCCGAGGCATCATATTTAAAGTATCATTCACCAGTGCTTTTTCCAAAGTAGCATCCATAGAAAGTTTCTTTGTAGCATTGTAGTTTAACAAATTAAACCTTTTCTTATCACAAAAAACCTGTTCCTTTTCCGATGGCATTATATTAAGTATTCCTTCTCCTTTTTGGGGAATTCTTGAGATTCGTCTTAGTTCCTGCAGCGAACTACTGCGTGGAATTATCCTCAAGGTTCTAGAACTTCCCCATCATATTCCCCTGAAATTAGAAAACAAACACAGCAAATATTATTTCTAGAGCTAATGCAACAAGAACAGATTACAATTCATTAATGAATACATGGCAATCTTTGAAGTCATTGCTATAATAGCATTCGAAAGGAAAAAAAAAAAGGACTAGGCAAAAAGGAGGCAGGATATTATACCTTTTTTTTAAAAAAAAAAAAGAGAAGCAACATATTTATAGGGTGTGGAGGGAAGCTTTAAGAGATATGTACTGAAAAAAAGAAAAATATTCTGGTATTTCGCTACATTGATTTTTGTCCCGCTGTGGCACTGTAAGCATCAGAACAGAATATTGTTGCTTTTAAATGAAGTTAGC
Organism: Eudromia elegans; assembly: GCA_003342815.1. NCBI lineage: Eukaryota > Metazoa > Chordata > Aves > Tinamiformes > Tinamidae > Eudromia > Eudromia elegans. The sequence continues at coordinate 2,875,718 of PTEX01000022.1, read as the reverse complement.
ACTTACTTGGGATCTGATAAACCCAGGTTTTCAGGCAAATATAAACTCACTACCTCCTCCTGACATGGATCATTAATTGTGCCCAGCTGAAATACTAAAACCAAGCCAAACTCAACAAAAATTTTCCTCTTCCTCCACTAATAAAGGCTGTTACTTTCACAGTAGATAACTATTGTTCTTAAAAAGAAAAAAGAAAAAAGTACCAAAAGATTTCCTTCACTAATGGAAAAGTGACCATTATCAGCATACACAGAGCACCAAACCAACTCAAGTCCCCATGAATGAGTCAGGAGGCCACCTTTAGTATCACATAATCAAAACGTACTAGTTTAAAAGAGTAGAAATTAGTCAACAGATGCAAGTTTAATTCTGTTTCACGCTGTATGTTCCAGTATAGGCTTTTTAGGCTTTTTTTTTTTTCCCCCCCTCGGAACAGGAGTATGACCATGTACAGTACTTCCCTACAGATTCAGGGGCTCAAACAGGTATGCTCAGTATCCTTCTTTGTGGATTTCACATCAGCGACTCTATAGTGGGCTCCACTGACACTTTATGCTCAAGTCTATGCTCAAACACCACCCTCATATGTCAGCATAAACCATCAGAAATGGAATGGCACAGAAAATCATCTGCACTTCAAAAAGTGAAGGGGAAAAGGAACATGAAGTTGCAGTCCACTTGCTCTTGCCTTGTATATTGTGGGTTTTTGCTAATTTTTTTTTTGATAGAGAAAAAGCCATAACATCCCTGTGTTCTTCAGCCACAGAAGTTAGTAAAGCACTGGTCGAAATCTGATCAGATCCCTCCCCCTGCTTGTCTGTCCTGAAGCGATAAAAACTTGGAAATCATTGACTCATCCTATTTATTCATATTTAAACTGAAAGAATAATCACATCTGCCCCTATAGCAGTCAAGCACAAGAGCTGCAAGCCATCATAGTCAGCACCACTAAGGTCTTCCAAATATTTTCTCATTAATCTATGAAATGAGAGGATCTACTATTAAACATGCAAAGATCCAAGAGAAAAAAAAAGGAGACTGAAATATTTTCAAGGCCATTTTTACATACCCCAGCCAGAAACAAGAAAGGCAAAACATATTTTTTAGTATATGTTTTATTGCATTCCTTAGAAAAGGATATTAACAATTCTACACAGTTCTTGAAAATAATAAGCAAACATCTCTACCTTTTACACAATTTCATTATTATAATTCAATTAATCCTATCTTTCAATTATGAGACCACACACTTTTCAACTATACGTCTAATATTCAAAGTAATTTTAAGGAATTGCACCACATTGGGAGTCTCTCAAAATTACAATTAAGCACTCCATCCTTTTCTTTTTTTAATTGAACAATAAGTTCCTGTCTTCCACACTGAAGATTAATACATGTGATATTGCTCTACTCTGAGCAATAAGAACAATTCATATATATTACACTCCATTTGAACCAAAAAATACTGTATTATAATGCTTGCTCTTGCCACTAGCAAACCCCTTGAGGCTGAACAGGAGCAAGCTGGACTACATCACAAATAAGTGGCCAAAACACGGCCAGGGTGTGTCACCTGACAAACTTTTATAAATACAAAGATGCTACACATGAAGCTTACAGGTTGCATCATATAATATATCATCCCAAAAATGGCAGCCTAAAAAGGAATACTGTCAGATACTAAAGCCTGAAATACTTACACAATTAACAGTATAAAACCAAAAATGGATGCAAAATGCTGCAGAGACCGAACCTCAAGCTTTTAATGTGTGGCCAGTGTGCTCCTCAGTTGGGCATCCTTTCATTAATCGGATAAAATATAAATATACTTTGCAAAGTGTTTCAGTTGGATATTTCCAAATTGTATTGAGATCTCTAGCTAATTAACTGCAAAAATTAATTTTGTTATTATTCAGTACTGTGCAACTATCTACACTTTCATAATAGATGAAACTATTAACTTCTATTTTAAAAAATCCTTTAAGTTTATTTTATCAAAAAAAAATCAAACTTACTCATTAAGAACAGACTTGATTTCAACTCTTCAACAGTTTTTTTAATATTTTCCCACACTCATAGAAGAGGTAAATATGCAAAACTCAGAAAAGGCCACAGTCAGGAGAAATACTAAAAGAAATTCTGCAAACAAAAGAATAGATATTTTTAAAGGTATAAATAAAGGCACGACTGAAATCCTTCAATCTTAAATTGCATCCTTTTTTTTAAAATTAGGAAAAAAATGTAAACATGCTACCTTCTCCCTCATCAGAAAACACCACTGAATACAACACAGACTCTAAATTTATTATTGGTATGAACAGACAGCAATCAAGCTCCTCCTAAATCTTTTTTTCTTTAGATCTTCATTTGATGATTATTCACAGGCATTCTTAAGTACAGCAAATATAAAAGCATAATAACTGCTTAAAATAGTATTTGGTACTTCAGTCCATCAAACTTTAAGTTAAGTCTACCAGAAGCTTGTCTTTGGAGCAAAACAAAAAATAAACCATAGAAAAAAAGCCTTCAGGAATTAAAGTAATTTCCAACAAAAGTTTTGCAAAATGAAAGGGGAAAAAAAGGTGGTACACACAGAATATTTGGAACATCTTTGAAACTTAAATGTGAAAGTAAGCAGATGGTAAAACATATCACAATTACGAAATCTGAAAATATTTAAGTGTGCAGCAAAGGTAAAGCTACTCACACACACACACAAAGTAAGTGCAAGTGCAGAGCAATTTCTAACCCTTCTTTTCCACTCTATGGCTGCTTCGATGTGCGTTTTGTCAAAAAGAAAAAAAAAGGCACATGGAGAAAAAAAAAGTTTCAGTTACATAACTAAATCTAGTGAGAACAGGCAAACAGGAGAGTCCTGAGCTTGGTACGTTTTGGGGGAACATTTTTCACTTAAATAAAAATTAAAAGCAAAGCGGGGTGGGATGGGGGGCTGCAGACGCCCTCCCCGGCGGGGGCACTGCCACCATTCCCGCGGCACCCGCGCACGCTCCAACCCCGCAGCCGGCCCCGCTGCCCCCGGGCGGCGCCTCCGCCGCGCGGCTCCTCGGAGCCGCCGCCCCGCGACGCTCGAGCGCAGCGGCCGCCGCGGCGCCCTCGGGCCCCGGAGCGGCTCTGTGAGGCCGCCGCCCGCCACACCTGCGGCCCCTCGCGCCGCGCGACGCCGACGGGGCGGCCGGCGGTGGCGGCGCCTCCCGGGCCCTGCAGCCGCCAGCGGGAGGCGCCGCGCGGCGCAGCAGCCTCCACGGCCGCCCGCGGCCCGGCGGAGGGATACACTGTCCGCGCTGACACGAGGCGCCGCTCGCGGGGCTCCTCGTTCCCCTCCCCGCCTGCACGGGGCTAAGCGGCACGGGGTGCCCTGCGCTGCCCTGCGCCGCCGCGGGCTAACGCCTCCCGCCGCCCGCGCCCTGCCTCCCGCCGCGGCCCCGTGCCGTGCCGTGCGTCCCGCGGCGCTACCTCGCCCGCCGTCACAGCGCGGCGCGTCGCTCTTGGCGGCCATAACAGTTTCCATCCGGGCACTGCGGAGCCGCCGAGCGCGGCGGCGGGGGGTGGGGGCGGCCGCGGCGGAGGGATACGCGCTTCACCTGGCGGCGCGGACGGAGGCCGACGAGGCCCACGGCGGGGAGTGTTCGCGTCGGGCGCGGGCGGAGGGAGCCGCCTCCGCCTCGTGCGCGGGCGAGGCCGTGGGGGCGGCCCCGGGAGAGGGCCGGGAGCAGCGGGGCCTCCTCCGGCTGCCCGCGACACCCACGGGTGGCCTCGCCCCTCTGGGCTTGCGTTTGTGCACTTGGCGCTGCCCCGGCACGCGTGAAAGCGTCACGGGGCAGGGAGAGCCCTCCTCAAAGGCCAGGAAGGGAGGGTCCCCACAGAACAGGTTTGGGGCCTGTGCAGAGCAAAGATGGAGGAAGCGCACAGAATATGGTGGAAAGCCATGGAGGAGCGCAGTGGTGAAAGCCTTGGGGTCGTTATACATAGATTAGATTAACTGGTGCCTGTTCAATGCTCAAAATAACACCGAAACCAAAACGGAAATCACTACAAAAAGAAAGGTTTGCTTTCTTAGTAACACGTTATTATTGTTACTTAGAAGGATAGATTACCTACGACGCTAACACAGACGTGCTCCTTTAAAGCCCATAGAAAGATAAAATGAAACAGAATGAAGACACACATGAAATGGCCAAAAGGAGCAAACCACCATGGCAGAAACAGGGAATAAAGATGACGACTTCTGAATGAGAAGGGCATGGAAAAGGAAAACCTCTCTAAGCTTAGCTCCCAAAATCAAAACAAGCATTAGAAGGGTTTCTGCTCCCAGAGGAAGAACCTCAGACCAACTCATGAGCAGTCTGACTGAGAAATCAGCTAAATTTTCCTCCAGAAATGTTGTCACAGCTTTTAATTCTAACAAAGTTAACGAAAAACACTGTTTGCTAAGGATTGGACTTAAGAGCAAGGAGGTTGCTGTCTTTGAGAGCGTGTGTGTGCATATAATAAGGAACTGTTCTCAAAGAAGATGTTTTTTCATTCCTCATTCACACTGACATAATTCGCTTCCCTTGTGTCCTTGACTGCAAGAGAGAATGAGTAGAAGCCACTCAATTTCTGGTTTTTGGCCCAAAAGAGTATCTTCACAAATCAGATTATATCATAGATTCTGCTACGCCCAAATGAAACAATTTGTACCAAAAGCAAGCAAAGAAATATACTGGGAAATATACTGGTATTTTACATTCAAATCTTGAGATCATTCTTCTGGCCTGTAATTCATTACATTTGCATAAATGGTCAAGTGATGAGTACAAATTGTACCCGCACTGTTCTAGATCTGCAAACGTTACAGCTAAAGAACAAATATGCTTATCGTTCTGCCTGCAGCCTCACAGTCAGAAAAGATATACAAGAATTATCCACAGAAATAACCAGAATCCAGCTTGCAGCTACAGTATGAAATTTGTGCTAGAATAGTTGTTTTCCTAATGCAGGGATGAAAAATTACATTGCGTTGTCATCTATCCCAACAGATTAGCATGTAGACATCAAGTATTTTACTTGTTGTGTACCACTTTATCATTCTAATGTAGATTAAATACAAATGTCAAGCACAAGAGAAAAAAAGAAAACCTGCAAAGTAACAAGATTATTTTAACAAGAGGGAAAAAAAGGATTACTGTCCAATTTACCATATACATTGAGATTTGTTGCAGTATGGGAGTAATCAAAAAAGATATCATCAAGACAAACACAACAATAAATTTATATTGGGATTAAGATACCTATGGAAAATAAAAAGTTGACTGGTGAAAAATGAGCAGACCCATCAAAAACATTTCCATTATGCATTAGCTACTTTTAAAATAACCATGAGGCTCCTTATCAAGTCAGTGTCCCCCCAAACTGTCTCCCAAGTTCCCTACATAGTAGCCTCTGGCCATCCCATTTTGCATTTGACAAATTAAGACCACCGAGGCTGCCTCAGAGGTCTGCTTGAATGTACTTGCTCGTGGAAGTGAATGAACACAACATTGAACACAACTGCCCTCGCACCACTCTCAGATGAAACACGAAACTGGAAGCTATCAAGGAAATGGAAGTGAGACCAAAGTCTTAGTGCAGGGGGCTCAAGTGCTTCAGAGGGGAATGAAAGAACAGGAGAGCACATGTGTTTCTGAACATACTGATGCTGACAGCAGAACTTCAAGTGACATCAGGCACCCCTTGTGACTGAGTGCATGAATGCAGATTTGGGTGTTTTCTAAGTAGTTTTAGGTTATCCTTAGAATCTGATGTCTTTAAAGCAGTATCAAGCACTGCCATGTCATAAGGATGAGTGAATGCTGCATAAAAAAAATCTTCGTATTATTTTGCACTAAGAGATCACTCATAGTGTATCTGTATATCATCTGTACATGATATATAAGGATCACTGCTGAATTCCCAAATTCTTAAAAATCAGGAATCAAATCCTTGTAAAACTATTTCATTTTTTCTCTCAAATTAAATTGAATTTGATCCACTTTACAATGCGAGTCTCTGAGAAAGATCTTCATTTGCAAGACAGTCTGTCATATTTAAACATAAATTATCCCATAGTAGTTCTTATTTTTCACCAAAAAAATTGCTCTGACATCTGCAATCAATTTCATTTTTTTGAGCATTGGCTATTGTCTCCAGAATGTATACAACCACTGTAGCATACTGGCATTTTTTTTAAGACATTTGTACTGGAACTGGTCTCCAACAGAATAAATGTTTTCTTTAAATGCTCCACCTATATTATTTTGTTTACACATAAGATGACTCTTTTTATTTACAGGTCATTACAAGAATTAGAAACAACCATCTAGCAGTAAGACAGTTAGCCCACCAGTCCTAAGCAAATTCTGTAAATTCCTAAGTGTAGTTTTCCTTTTCAATCAGGTTAGTCCATGACTCCTATCAGGATTTCAGCCTTCTGCTTCCAGTGATGTTGTCCACCCAGTTGTAGCCACGGAAAGAGACATATCCTTGCTATATTTCTCATCAACATTTTCAAAACTTGCTGTCTTTTAGGAAAACATATAGATCTTAAGCTGCTCTAATGATACAAGATAAGAGCAGGTACTGCCACAAAAGAATATGACCTCATTAGACACAAGCCAGGAAATATTAATGAATTTTTTTTTGTCTTGTAATAGGTATATTCAATGATGAAACAGGCAGATGTATGAGATTAAGTTCTTGTTGTTGTTACTGAAAACAGCAAAGTGATTCTGAATTTTATACATTATAAATAATGATTTAGCCCACGTCATAAGAAAAATATCAGAAACAGGAAGTCTTCCAGAAAATCTGTACAGCCAATAGATGAATGATATATGAAATGAGCGCTCAGAAGATCAAACCACAGAAGAAAAACAGAATGAATTGTTTGCATCTGTTTTTACAGATGTAAGTACAGAGCTTGTGGAGATTTCTGCATTAGAACTCTTCTTTGTGGAATATGTGCAAGAGAATCTGTCTCAAATTAAGTGTCATTTAGAAAGGTTAAAGAACAAATCAACAACACAAACTAACAACATAGCTAAGACCAGAATCAAGAGCACTAAAGAAATAAAGAAGGAAATAAGTAAGGATTGTGTGTGATATGAATCGCTCCAGTTAAAAGTGATTTGGAACCAAAAGAATTGGAAGATAGTACATGGACAGGATTTACAGGAACAGCCTGTAAATCTACAGAGACAACCTATTATCTCCTAGGTCTGATGTACATACTGAACAAACTGACAGAAACTGATAAATAAGCATAGGATCCATGGATTTATAAATATTTGTAAAAACTGGACTTTGGAGTTCATTAAACACAGGTTTTGTGACATGTTCTGCAAGTATATAGGCTTTGAGATGGCCTCTACACCTCAGGATAGGGAAGAGTCTTTTGGCTAATGTTAATTATTTTTTAAAGAACTTTTAACAAGGTCTTTCCATGAAGGCTGCTAAAGGAGTTAGTTGTCGTGGTGGGGAAAAAAAATAGTTGATAGACAGAAAGTTATAGGAATTCAAATTCAATTTCCTTGGAAGTTTCCAAAGACTCCCACAAAAATTTCTGTTAAGGCCTGTGTTGTTCTGAATATTCATGAATAGACAGGAAGGATGAAATACCACAGTGAAAAAGCTGACAATAAGCTCTTCAGAGTTTTCTGCAAAGAACCACAGAAAGGGTTCAGAGTGCTGAGGGGGTGGGCGAGAAGCCAGGAGATAAAATTCAATACTAATATAAAGCAATGCACATAGGAAAAAGCAATAGTAATTCTCTATAGAAAATGGTGGACATAATAGTGGAATAGGCAGATAAAACTCATGTTGGGATCTCAGTAATGAACTTAAGGTAATAAACCCAATAGAATGTTAAGAATCATTAGAAAACTGGGAGCATCATATAGCCGTTACCTAAGTCCTTGCGATCATGGATCCTCCACAGCACCCACGGCTCCACTTTCCCTTCTCAGGCAGGATTCAACAGAACAGAGGTCTGCAAAGCAAGAAGGCAAATGCATGGAATCTCTTTAGTGCAAGAATGGAGAAACTTAGACCTTGAGGAAGGGTAGTTTAAAGGGAATATGACAGAAGTGATATGAAGGTGAGCGAGGATGACTGCTCACACTTTCTCATAGTAAGAGAATTCTGAGGATTCGAATTAAGCTCTCAAGAGGTGAGTTCAAAGCAAAGGGCTGTTTTGTGCAATTCCTAGATAAAACAAAGGACACATCATCCTCACAAGAAGCTACAGATGCCAAAAATGCACACAAGTTTGAAAAGCTACAAGACAAATTCACAGGTGAACAAAACTACGAAACAAAATCTGACTCAGAATGTCCCTGTGCCTCAGACTGCCGTGTGCTGGGAGAGCAAACTGGGAAGATGGCACGAAGCATTTGCCGGAGACTCCTCCAGTTCTGCTGGAACTTGCTTTTGGCCAGATGATGCTCTGCTAAATAGACTCAGTCCCCTTGTTAATTATTTTAATTCACCCACCAGACAGACAGATCTGGTTAAGAGGCCCTATTATAACTGAACATCCCACATGCACTTATGTAGTTTTTTCAAACACAATTTCTGATCACTTGCACATGAAGATTCTGCAGTGATATAAAATATCTTAGGAAGTTAGTGAGTCTTCTAAAATTATGGGGGAACATCTCTCTGTCTCCCCTTTCTCAAATGAGTAAATGATTTTTTTTTTTTTTTATTTTATATTTACCTTTTTTCCTGGACAACAGATGGAAGATGCTTATGTTCTGATGTACATTCTTATGTATGTATACAACCGTTCTTAAGTTTCCTGCCATATTTCTAGCTTACCACATGTAACTCCATGCATGACATTCACCTCCCTGGATACCTTGCCTGGGTATCAGAACTATCATTTCCACATGACCTATTTCTTGATCCAGATACACTGAAACCACTGAACCGTAATCTACCCTCACTTAAATTTCAATCTCTGGAAAATCAAAGAGATTGCAAAATTAAGTGAAGATGATGAAGTTTGACTAATTGTAATTTTAGTCTTCATGTATGCAAATGTCTTCAGGAGCAGGAAGAGTTGAAATGAGGTCAGAAGAGCCAACTCAAAGAAATCAGGGCTGGAAAAGAAAGAAGAGTGAGGAATCCAGGCAGGACTTGGAAAGAGCATTAAGTAGGAATTAAGAACTTGTTTAGAAATCAGGAAAAAGGATCGGGACTTTAGGTGGGGAGAAGATCTAGGGAGAAGAAGGGGAGAAGAGCAGAAGTTAGGAGCATAATACCAGCTAAAAGGTACAATGCCACCCAGAGCCTCTTTCCCCATCTCCTATACACTGAGATGGGCTACACTAACTAGCTGGCTCAGAGGTGAGTCCATTAGCCTTTGGATAACCAATTAGAGGCAGGTAACTGAGAAAGAGATGCAGACCTGACTGTGACAGACCCCTGGGCTGGGCAGCACCCAGCTAGCGTGGTGTGCTGGGTGGCACAGGAGCACCTTTTGTAACGGGGCAGCCCAAGGGACTGGCTACCAGTGCTGAAGCCATATGAGAGTGACAAGTGGGAGCTCAAATTCCCCGATGAGACATAAGAAGAACTGGCAAAATCAGAAAAGTTGAAAGCAAAATGAATGGCATTAACCTGATAATGCATACAGACATTGAGGGAGGAGGGTGATCCTCAGCCCATTCTGAAAATGGGGAAGATTTTACTCTTGGTGGGCAAGCAAGTCAGAAACCACACACCATTGCACATGCTGCTTTTCTGATGCAACATTACAAAATACATCCTGCGTACTAGTCTTGTTTTCTTTAGCAAGGAGAGCTAATTTCCCCTTCTGAAAGTTATAGATACACAAACTGGACTGTTTAAAATCACCATATTGCTCTAAGCCATGACTTACCCCATGTCATTATGTATTCCACAATGCCATAAATTCGGTGCATTTTTGCATTCCTATCAATTTTGACTGTATGTCAGTAGCAACACCTTCTCTCTAGGCGTTGCACTAACACTAGGCACACATGTCCATACCTGCATACCTCAGATGGTGCCATCTAACCTGTCTGCATCAATTTATCCTTCTGCTGGTGTCAAGGTGAGCACTCACGGAGCTGCTAAAAGAAGCAAATCATTCTGCAGTTAACAATAACATCAGCTGAACACATGTTTTGGTCTTCTTCCACACACCAAGTTTTGTACCTTTCTTGGTATTTATCAGGAAATTCTAGAATGTCTATTTCAAGAACTGGGTGACATTCCTAATATAAAAAGGTTTTCACATGAACAACGCATCTCCCTGTATTTTAAACTTAGATACATACATACACTTCAAAATGCAGAGTAGAATCAAATGGGAGAGCTAAAAAATACTCAGGCATGAGTGTCTGATCCCTGTTGAATTCTGTGGAAACAGTGCAAGTATCACTGCTTTTTCATTGTTTTTTTCTTTCTCCTACTTGAGCAATGATCACTTCCATTTCAGTCACTGCTGATAAAACTCATCTAATGAAATCCCTGCCATCCCGTAATCTAATGAGAAGACCTAGTGCCTAGATTCCTCCACGTTACTCAGATACCTTTCCCCTTTTTTTGTACATTGGTTATATCTTCATGTGCTGAATTTTAACTGGGTCTTCCAGAACCTCCTCTGAAAATGCATCCAGCTCTTCCTACTTCTTGTCTAGATATCACAGCCAAGTTAGATATAGACAGAAGTCTCTGCTTTCCTATTCTCTCCAGTTTCTATGTTTCATTTGTTCTCTAAAAGGTTTCAAATGGGTTTTAAAGCATTATTCATAGTCTAAAATCTATTAATCTTTTTTTATATAGTCAACAACTCTGACTTTGAACCATTTTGCATTTTGACTCTTCAGCTAGCTAATCCTCTATCTGCAATTTAATTCTTACAAATCATAAACCTTCCCTACATGGTCCCAAACCTCTGTAATTACATTTAATCACATACACTCACACTGCAAGCGGGTCCCACTTCCATGTTCCTTCATCTTTGGCACTTTGTTAAGATTATTAATATCAAGCACTAACTTTAGAACAGTGAAAACAGGCATGAAGCTCCTTTTAGACAGGACCAAAACAAGGCTCCCACAATGACTTCTGGGCCAATATCAGGCTAAATCTGAAGTAGGAACCTACACTGGAAAACCCATCATATACCAGTTTCAATCCCTTGATAAACCACATAGTCCCTTTCTGGCTATTTCAAAAGATTTATCAGAGACAGCAGGTGCCAGGTTGCCTCTTAATTGTGCCCTGTGGCTTTAGATTTCACCGCCTAATGGCAGATCAGTTACACTATGTTGACTTAGTTTAACAACAGGCTAAATATTTTTTTAAATGTTTTTCTCTCTCCTTAACCCATGTGAGATATGTTAGCTATTATTTTAGTTTTGTGTCTCACAGTCTTTCCAAGCAGTTTTCTAGACATGCGTATTGTACCAGTTCCTGTTTACAGGAACAGAGCTGACTGCTATGGTGCTAACATGTGTGTTGGTTTGTAATGAAGTGACTTTGTGCTGGGGAAAATAAGCCTTTAATTAAATCCAGCTGGTACTGTAAACTGTTTTATGCTCCATAAAACTGACCATGGTTTTCAGCTGAAGATACAGAAAAAAAAAGTAGCATAGTAGCATTTCCTCTTCCTAACTTTGTTGCTGATTTTTCTCTTAAAGATGGAGGACCCAATCCCACATAAGAGATGGGCAGATGCAACAATCTTACAATCCTAAACACTTGTGTATATATAGCAAGGAGATATATACATCTAAGGACAAAGAGGTAGCAGGTAGCAGTTACTTTGCTACTGCTTCTTTCTGCAGAGCCAATAGGTCGATTTATGTGAAATAAAATAAAGGTAAAAACTTTAGAGAGTTCAGGAAATGCCAATGGTATGTATATTGAAAGGGAAAAGTGATGAGAGAGGGTGGCCAAATGTACACAGTGCTAGGAAATGAAAGCTCAAGAGGACAAGCACAACACCACCATTAAAAGACAGCTCCCATAAACAACAACCCATCTTAGTTATTTTATATTTCATTTACAGGTTAGCTTTGCTAGCACTATCCTGTTATCTACCTTCTCATGAAATCTCTTCCCAAAACTTGTTAGGTTTGACCATAGCATTTTGTTTGTATGCCTACAAATATACTAGGTATTTGTACAAAGAGACTGCAGTGATTAGTAAGGCAAAAGATTAGGAGCAAGAAGAATCTGGGTCCTAATCCCAGCTGAGCCACTTATGGCATAACCTTGGGGAAGTTACTTGACCTTCACGTTTGTAAGTAAACTGCTGGAAAGTGGATGCCAGCTGGACCTCTGAGAATACCAGACATGATGCTGAACTCCTCTCAATTAAGAAATGCTGGAATTATGGCAAGCAGACTTGCGTTGTGACTGGAGGGAGTCATACACATAAATATAGTCAAGGATTAATGAACGTCCTCCCCTTTCCTGGCAGAGCTAAACTGATGTTGAAAGATGGACTGTGCACTACACTTCATGTCCAATTCTTGGCTATATCATGAAAGGAAATGATGGCACACAAGAGGCAATTAGACATGAAAAATATTCCAGCTGTTCTTTTCCACCCAGCATTTTTCTGCACTTCCAGCAAGGACATTTATCAGATTATCTGCTTAAAAAGATTAGATTTATAAGGCCAGACTCGCAGCTGCATCCATGCTGAACTGGCAGCAGTTCGTTAATGCTAACTAGAAAGGGCAGCTCCTCCAGTTGGCAGCCCCAAGGATGATGTGTCATTCCAGCCGTATTTACCCCAAACACACCTGGCCATGATCCTATGCCAGTAGCTTCATATCATCAGAGAGATTCCGTATGTCAAGTTTATCCCAAAGTCCTTTTGTGTAGCTAGAGGATTTTGCTGAATCTGGCCTAGATAATCATCTTCTATCAACATTTGCTGAATGGTTTATCAAAAAAAAAAAAAAAAAAAAAAAGCTATTAGCAGAAAGTGGAAGAATGACTGCTAAACAACAGTAAACACCTTTATCCAAATAAAAATTATGCTAATTTTAGTGGTAGAACAGGGATACTGAGATGAAATCTTTATTCTCTACACTATATTGTTCACTAATCCATATGATTCAAGTCTGGGGTCATAATTTGTAAAACTTTAATGGCTGTTCAAATCATCATGAATAAAACATTTTNAAGCTATTAGCAGAAAGTGGAAGAATGACTGCTAAACAACAGTAAACACCTTTATCCAAATAAAAATTATGCTAATTTTAGTGGTAGAACAGGGAGATTCCGTATGTCAAGTTTATCCCAAAGTCCTTTTGTGTAGCTAGAGGATTTTGGGATCTAGGCCAAAGTTTTAAATTTAACTTGACTTTCAGCTGATGGGTTTTATCAAAAAAAAAAAAAAAAAAGAAAAGAAAGAAATAAAGGGCATACTGGGGAAACCCTTTAGCCACTTTGACAAGAAAATAATAGAATCCTGTGTAATCCTTAGCCCTCCCAATTGAGGGGAACACACCAAGTTCATACCTTACTGCCATTATAGAACTGACATAGTATTGTATCATGAGAATGTGAGTGAAAGAACATTATCTGCCTAAAACATCTCTACACAAGCAATCTGGAAATCTAAAGACTGAAGCAGCCCTATTATCATATGAAATCTGCCTCATTTCCTACAAAGGAGAAAAGAGTTTTCTAAGTATAGCTGAAAACACTACAACAGCAAAGTAGGGAAGAAATTATGTCCATCCTCTAAATGATTCCATTCTTCAATTGCCCAGCTGTCATGATGCAGTTCAAACTGCACATGGGTACCTGGGCTGAACTGCTTCACTTGTTACAAGTTACTTTCCATGGCACCAGATTTCAGTTGGTTGTAACTTGCCTGTCCACATTTGACACGAATGCTTCAGCTCTGGACTAAGTATTCTGAGAAACACAGATCAGGTTAGAGAACATCTAAACAGACTGAGCATGACACACAAGCCCAAGGGACCTGATGGGAGGCATCACAAGTACTGAGGGAGGTAGTGGACAGATATTATCATGAGGCCACTCTTGAAGCCAGGGTAATCAGGCTACTTTATATTAACTTCTTCCCATAGTGTAAATAAACAACCCCCCATGTTTTACTCTTTCCACACTGGTCACTATTTTGCTGGCATTATACCATTACTTAGTAAGCTTAGTTCCAGTCAGTACATACTGCCATTATCTGTAGCAATTTTCACCTAAGCTAAGAGTTCTTCACGCTTCCCTTTCACATCTTTTGTGAGGCAGTTCCTCCCATTAGCACACAGTTAGTTTAGCCTCTAGATAGCCATTAATTTCTCCTCTCCCTGTCTGCAGCACTAACAGCTTCTTATACTGCTTCCCTGCTATGTTCACCTCAGGCTATGGTCACACACCTGGGATTGCCCCATGCTAAAGGACGCTTGCAGTGAGGTGAAATACAACCTCCTCTTGCTGGCTGCTGCCCCCAGATCTTGTCCCTCTTCACTGCTTTGGTGGTCGGTCCCATGGCAGCTCTGCACTAACCATTAATCTCCGTTGCTCGTTCCTTGGGCTATCAGTATTTCTCTTTCCAGACAAGATTTTCTTTACCTCCCCAGCACATCCAATCATTAGTGTAAATCCCCATCCATCTGCCTGTATACTCTGACAGAGATCACATAATTAAATAGAAGTTGCATCATGAAGGCTGTATGAAAATCATGAGAATATCGGAAGAGTAACAATGAGACAGATTAAAGGGCCAACCACCCAACAACGCCAACAGCAGCCAAGCAAGTTCACAGGAAGCAGCACAGGGTAGAGCAAGATACTTCCTGAGAAAACTCCCACTATCCAAGGCTTAGTAGTTTAAGAGCTTTCTAACTAATGGTGGTATCCTGGCACTGTAACAAATCTTTATTCCATTTTCTCCAGTCACTGCTCGAAACTGGATATAGTTTTAGCATCTAACACGGCATCAAATTTTACAGGGTAGCTATAAATTATCAGGGGGAAAAAAGTGCCTCCTTGGGTTTGTTTTGAATGGCCCCTTTGCTAGTTCTATTCCATCTCCACTACCTGCTGGAGGAGCGAACATTTTCAGTTCTCTGTGCCATTGATATTATCAGATCCTCAGCCTATCTCTTATCTAACTAGAAAACCCACAGTCCATTTAATTGTTCCTCATATATAAATTACCCATATGCTTGACTATTATCACTACTCTTTGTTCTTCTTTAAAGCAGACAAGTAAATTGTACGCAGTAGTCGGGATGTGGGCGACTCAAGAATTTCTACCAGAAAAACTTCCCATTTTCTTCTTCAGTATTTCCTTAGTAATTCTAAGTCATTTTCAGTGGCTAACCAGTGACAAGTTATATTTTTATGACCTTGCCTCTTGGACTTCCCAAGCAGTAATAGCTAGTCCACTAGGCATCATTCCCATCCACTTAAAGTTAAGATTTTGGGTTTTTTTTTTCCTCCATACATTTGTATACAGGAATTTCAGCAACGATTTCATCATGTAATCAGCCAACAACATGAGATCTTTGTGCAGACACCTCTAAGGACCTTTAGTAAGGGACCTTTTTGAATATCTCTTGAAAATCCATCTGGCATTTCCTAACTTTCGAAAGTTTGACTTTGCAGCCTCACAGCCACACAGTCATATGTTAAGTGTATAAATACACACAAAGAAATAAATATAATTTTATTTCTAATAATATTGCTAAAAATACCACAAATATTATCAGTATTTGTGGCATGCATTTACCCTGCTCAGTTGAAGCTTTTTACTTTGGTCGGTACAAAGACTTAAAAGCCAAGCTCCTAATCTTTCACAGGAAATACAGCAGTCAATTTTGCCTGAATAGGAAGTGTCAGAACTCTCTTTGTTGTTCCAGTCTTCAACTAGATCACTTGCTCTTTTTCCTTCCATCACATCTTTTTGGCAAAATTTCCTTTTTTTTGTTAATTCCCATCTGTTCTAGTTACTATTGTGCTCATGGATTTTTGTTTTCTTTTCAGTGCCAATTCTCTGTTTATTCTGGTTCTTGAGCTTTTACTTCTTTGTTTATTTTTCAGGATCCTCTCCGGTTCTGTACTTTCCCATCATTATGATTACAACCATTCTGACATTCAATGTGTATTATTTCTCGTGCAGTACGGAATCAATAGGCATTGTCCTAAGCCCTTGCAGACCTAACAAAAAGATGGTCCTTTTCCCAAAGCACTTAGCCTAAGCCTATGACAAAGCAAAGCAGGGAAAAACAGTGTATGGGAAAGCACATTGTAACAATGGCACTTATTGGGAGTGTAAGTTGTAGTCATAACATGCCTAGTGTGTAGCTCTGGTGACTAGAGATGGTACAGAGACATTGTGTGAAGGACAAAGGAAAAGGTACTTGTAGAAAAACAGTTAATTGCAGAAAAATAACATAAAAAAAGGAGACTGATAGTTGATGGATCACAAAAAAAAAAAAAGTGAGTTTGCTTCTCCTGATCCATGTTCCTGGCATTTCTTCTACTCTCTTTCTCTATTAATAGAAATACTCCAATTCCACACACAACTCCAGACAGTAAAATTATCATGCATTTTCATAAGCCACGACATGGGTTGTCAAAATAACAGGAAAACTGACTGCGTCAGTAAAGTGGGAATTCATATTTCATAAGCGTAACACTTGGACATGAAAAAAATGACATAGTGCTTTGGTACCACTCCTGCCTGCTGCGATATAATTGGAGTAAAGAGCCATACGCATTATTCCTCTGAGATCTGTTCCCAGTTGCCTCTAGGACTTATTATGGAAATGGATCCTGTCCCCTGATATTCAGCCCTGGAAATCATCTGCTTCAAACCTGGAAAGCAGACATTTTAATTACAACTAACATTCACTCCTTACCGTAGTTACTTTCTTAACCAGATACCCATGCCCTGAAGCTCCTCAATTCACTTCCATTTTCACCCCTAATATAGGCTTTTCACCTTGAAGTTTTAGCCACTGCTTTCAAAGTAATTGTCAAAGAAACACCAACTTGAAGCCTGAAATGGAGAATCTGCATGTAGAAGATTAAAAACAAGCACAGGAGCACCAGGAACAGTGTGAGAACTGGGCCAGCACAAAACATGAAGTAAACCTAGCTTCTTCCATGCAAAATATATTTGCATTGACTTCTTTAGCTTTTCATAAGGAAAGGAGCAAATGTTAGTCTGTAGAGTTACTCTTCTTTTGCCTTGAAAAGTTTGCTTTTACAGATTTCAGGCATTCTATATTTGTAAATATATCATTTGAATTTATGACAAGAATGGAAAATCAAATATATAATAACTCTTCAAACCATCTTCTCAGCTGTATCTAACAGGACCTTGCATAACGGCAGCCTGCTCCATACCTTACATAGCCTGGCATGGCAATGCTCAGTCACAAACAATAAATAACAATGAAATAGAAAAGTGGCTAGTGAGCCCATCCAAATCATATATTAAAAATACAGGATCATATTTTACAGTGCACGCAAGTGGCTCAAACATTTAGGGGGATAGTGAGATTTATTCTTGCAAAGCTAAGTGGGAGAGTTTAGGCCTCCGTTCCTTCTGCTGGAGTTATTGTCCCTATGGCTGAACAACCAAACCTGAGGACTGGCACTCAACTGCATCAGTACATTCTGGCACTTTGGTTTTGCAGGTGATACCCTCTAGGACAGAAGCAGTAATGAAAAGCTGACAGCAATAAGGCATGGCAGCGATTTCCAGCACAAACGCCTTAAGTCTGAATATCAACTACTATTACAGTGCTTCAGTAATTTTACTTGCATTTTACTTGCAATAAAGCACATATATAAACCTTCATTGTTGTGAACCTAAGCACCACAGTTACTAGGCCTGGGTTTAAGTCCCAATCTACTTTTGCATTAGAGAAAAAATGGATACAGAATTACCATAACTTGCCTTAAATACTCTCCTCTCTGCAAAAAAGAAAACCAGCAACAGCAACACAATCTGACATGAGACAGACATTTGTGCTACAGGATACTAAACACACTAGGTTACATTCATCCCTGTGTAAGGTATAAGGAGTGTAGAGTAATTTTAAGGTGTTGCTGTAAACTGGTGAATTGTGATTACCACGGTTAATGTCTGTAGACATGAAAAGCAGGGAAAACACAAGATCACAGAAATATACTTCCCACTGACACACCACTGCCCGTACCAGTGGATTTTTGTTTCTTACAAGTATAGTTCAGAGTGCCAAACAGATGGCCTCAGCCTGAGGAATGCCACACATTTAAATATAATGACAGTTTTGCCAGTGATCTCATACAGCAACCAGAAAGGCTACAGACCTCCCATATTACAGAGCACCATATTATAGAGCACCGGTTGAGATCCATGAGACAAACCACTGCGTTTCTGCAAGTCACCCGATAATTGATATTTACCATTTCACTTCTGACCAGAGCACGCTATTTTTCCTTTACCCTGGAGCAGCCTGGATTGCATTTTCCAGTCTGCCAGCTAAACCCTCTCAAAATCAGTCTTGTTCCCTTCTCCAATTCCAAGAGCAGAAGAAATGGAAGGTGCTAAGAAAATACACTTTACCAGTGATTGAGATGTCAAGTGTTTGAGACTGGCACATTCAGATAAGCTCTAGACATAAAATTAACTTCTCACAGCAGAAGCCAAGGAATAGTCAAACTAAGTATGCTGATTTGGTTCAATCTTGTAATACTTCTGCAGAGGAATAAGAAGGGGTCTGAGGGTAGTGATGTGCAATACAGGGCAGCCTGATAAACATTGCTACCACGTTCAGAGACAGAGCAAGTAAGGATCCCTTTGGAGGGTTAAAAGAGGAGCTACAACACAACCTGCTGGCAGAAATTCCATTACATCCTTGTCCGAGAAGTAAAGCCAAACTTATTAGAACAAGAACAAATTATGAAAGACTTCATCCTGTGCAATAATAGAACTAGTAATTAAAGAATAGGAACTGCTTCACAGTAGTTACAGATTTTATCTCAGATGGGGAGATGGGAAAATCAAGTTTTCAGGTATTCTGTACTTGTACTTTGAATGTTTAAATGCATGTGTGTATATTTATATATATATACATATACATATATATATATATACATATATATATATATATCATTGTACCACAAAATAAAGTGAAGTACAAAAGGAAATAGGGCAAAAAGAGATAGATTAAGAATTCTCTAATTCTTCTCATCATGTCTGTATATCCAGAGCAGGGAAGCAGAAGTACTAACCATGGAAGATCAATATAAATTAGGCAGTCCTTGTGAGCAATGATTTTGGCTGTTTAGAGCTAAGAAACCCCAGTAGAAAGACTAACACCTACACAGTATTTCACAGCAAGAATATTAAAGAAAAAGTGGACAATTTGCCAGATAGATTAAAAAATCATAACATTAAATATGAGAGCAAATAAAATTCAAAGCAATTAAAAATGACTACATGTCATTATTTTGGAACTGCAATAAGAAATCATGTCTTTGTGAATATATTAGAACATACTCCTGCAGAAACTTATAGGAGTGTTCTTGACTCAGACAAGTCAAAGTATGAATTGCATGTTCAGCAATGCAGGTATCAAATTCAGTGCATAATAAACCTTTCAGCCCTCCAGAGCGGTATGCCAGTTATTTAGGGAACCCTCATATCCATTCTATTTTGATAGATGTGCACTGATGCCCCCACACTGCCTCTGTGAAGCTTCTGGGTGAGAGACCTGCATTGCACTCAGCCAGCGTGTACCTGCTCCCTTGTGTAGAGACTGTTGAAACAATGAAAATCCAGAGAGGGTCACAGGGCAAATCTGGACAATTCTGCTGTCTGTAGGGCTTCCCAGGGGTCTGAAAAATGTGGGAGAGGTGAAAGACTCGTTTATGTAACAGGACATCACTGGATGAGAAATAAAAACTGGAGATACATTCAGGCAGTACACAGACAGAACAGTAAAGTTATTACAAGAGGCTGTCCCTGCAATTTCCCTGCTGCTTTCTTTTCATATCTTCTTAAAAAGGGACAGAAAAATAGCATTTGGGCAAAGCATCAGCTCAAAACAGGCATGTAACTGTTGCCATGAAACTGCTTCTTACTGTTTTAGTTAGTTTATATCTACAGGATACAAGGATAGGCCTGCACCAAAACAAGACAGAACAAAAAAATAAAACAACAAACAAAAAGACTGCCCTTCATCATCACTGTCTTCTCCTAAAACAGAGGACTTGGAACGCCGTGGCTACAAGTGAACTGTTAGAAAATAAGGCAGTAGTGTGGGGAAGGGATAATGCAGTTTTCAGACAAGAAAATCTTGAGCTGTTACTATAAATGAGTGTGGCTATGGGAGGGGGAAATATAGATACTTGCAAAAATAAAAAGTCCCTTGAGAATTATGTTCAAAATAAATATAAATGAGAGCCAAATAATTCATAGAATTAAGTAATCAATTTTTGGAAGTTTCCTGGAAAATAAACCTCATACCCCTATGGTATGTGTCACTGAAGAGAAACCACCTAGCCATGCAGAAAAGCCAAGTTGCATCACTCCCTGTTTGAAACAGCAAGACAGGCCAGCAAGGGGGTGAGCAAAAAGCTCACATTGAGTGAAAGAATTGCTACAAAATAAAGAAAACTAAAAAAGTTCTGTCCAGTTTGAAACGTGCCAGCTGTTCTGAACTAGCTGGATGTGAAGTTACACTTACCAGAGAAGTTCAGGAATTTGGTATTTCTCTACCCCATATGTACAGCACAGATAGCCAGAGGGTCAAGGGCAGACTATTCCATGATGTAAAAGCCTAAAATCTTTGTGTGAAAATCTTTTTTCTGTAGGTCCCCTTACAGGACAATTCAATACTACTGTCCAAAGGAATAGCTTTGGAGATAGACAGAAAATAGAGAGATTCTTCTGTGAAACCTCCTGTTCTTTGTTAGTGGTGCAAAACATGTTGCCAGAAGATAGGCAAGTTCCACAGAGCTGGTCAGAGGCAGCTCTCACTTTGAGTAAGCCAAGGCAGGAACTGGAAAGAGGAGGCTCTCTCCTTACTAGCAGGGGACACACAGAAGCTTTAACTCCTCATGGATTCAGATACAAGAGATAAACTGGCAGAAAACCAACTATAGATGGGCATGGGGCTCAGATTTGCAGATGAACAGAAACCATTGCAAAACTTAAGGAAGATTTTGCCAAGGAAGTATATCTTTCATTGTAACTATGAACTGAAAGCAGCCATTACTGAAGATAAAAGTCAAACTGAAGAAAACAAATACGGAAACATTAATAATCTGTTATGAAGAGCAATAAAATTGAGCTATGAAACAAGCTACAAATGAAGCTTTCAATGCAGGAATTCCTCCCATCATCATCAAATAACCACTGAGCTGGATTTTCTGTCTCCAGCCTCTGCCTTGAGGAAAAGTGTTTCATGACCACAGCAAGTACTGCAGAAAGAGCTTTGACAGGCAGAGAACTCAAAGAAGATAAAATTGCCTGGTTATTATCGAAGTCCTACAGGGAGACAAAATGGCTATTCAGCCTGGGTGTTTGAAAAGTGAATGACTGAACCATTAGTTTAGTTTTCAGGAGCACTGCAAAACTACCGGCAGCATTCTGAAAAATAAGACCACTGGAACACGCAAACTGCTGGCTCACTTCCCTGCCCAGAAAGGACTGCCAGGCTGTGAACACGTACTGCCAGGCTGGACAGGACAGCGCTCAAACAGAAGAACCCAAGCAGGCAAGCTCATGGGGATGTGAAGCCCCTCCTGCAACATGAGCCATCCCCTGCCCTACGTAACTGTCCTCTCCTCACTTTTGCCCCTTACCACCTGAGCAGGGCTGAGGAAGGTATGATCATGCCCAGGGAAACACAGCCTATTAATCTAAAAGCCCTCCAAGACAGAGGGTTCAAAGCCAAGCAGGTGAAAGCATGTGAGTTTCAGAGTCAGGAGAGACCCACAGACACTAGAGCGCTTGCTGGGCTTCATTATTCACACAACAAAAACTGGAGAGCTTAAATATGAGTCTTTCATGTCTGGTTTGTTTGTGCTCATCCATTTTGTCACCACCAAGTGGTAATCAGTCTCCTGCAGACAGCTGGATTAGCTGTTTCTCTACAAATTTAGTCATCCAGTGAGGAAATGGGAATAAAAACATACCAGAAAGTCACACTCTCATGTCTTTCCATTCTCCTCCTTAGCCATAGCCAAAGCATGTAAAACAGGGCTGGCCAGAGGGCCCAGCAGTGCCTGCAAGACCATCCCAGTTCAAGATTTAACTGTCCTCAGACAATCATGCCCTGAAAGCCTGTCTAAGCAGACAAGGCAGAAATTAAGTGTTATTATTTCACTGCAGAAATGGTGGTAGACAGAACTTCAGAGAGATTAAATGACCTACCTGTAGGCAGATAAGTGATATTTTGCAAAACTAACAAATCAACAACTTAGCAGTCCAGCTGCTGAGTAACACATCTATTCATCTTTGTGAACTGTACACGGCTTCTTCACTCTTCCACAGTGTCCATCGCTCTTCTCCAATCTGCTGCAGAGAGGCTGTGGTGAAAAGATTAACATAAGAGCCCACTGATATGTCTTCCCAAATAAACTAAAGGAATAAAGATATCTAACTCACACCTTCCACATGTAGATTTTCCTATCTAAATCAGCAACTCTAACATTCAGTCATCGGAAGTAGCACACATCTATGTCAGCAATCAGAACAGAACAGTCTGCATTGCTTGGTCACCCAGCCGTGACCAGGAGCTCTGAGCCGACAAGGAAAGACTCTGTTTATTGACCATTTCATTCGACTTAATCTTTCAACTACAGAGTGTTTTAATATGGAAGTTTTACGCTTTGCATACGTAGAGATTTTCTTCGCCACTATGGATCTTTAGAATCACAAAAAAAAGCTGAAAGCATTTCACTTTGAGTATTTATTAAAAGTAAATAAATGAAGAGCTTAATGAAGACACATTTGGCTACAAGTAGAAGGAAACTATGCAGAACCTTGCTTGGAGGAGTGCAGTCATGCTGAAGAGCAAGTTCAGACTAGCTTGGAGACATAGAATAAAGGAGATTATATTGACCTTGCTTTAAGCCAAACAAAAAGTCTGTCAGTGATTTCTCATTTTTAGTGCAAATGCTGTTTTCTCCTCTGACTGATCATAGTGGAGATTTCACAGAACTGTTAAGCACAGAGACAAAAATTACACAGGAATGTCCAAACAACATGTAATCCACAATTTTATGAGGTCTCACTCTCCTCTGGCTGACATAGAAGAGATCAGACCGGATCAGACCGGCAGTGGTCCAGAGTGCTTAAACTGCAGCAACAAAATGATAAACAGTGATAATGCTAAGGCAGGAGTTCAGTGCTGCCTACGCTTTCCTCTCAGAGCAGGGTAGCGGACCAGGGCCTGCGAGCAGGAGAAGTGGAAGAGGACGGTGCGGAGGGATGTCTGACCTGCCGGAGCGCAGCCCCTTGACTGCAGCTCTGCAGAGCTGGCAGGCAGCAGACTACCTGGGTATTGCTAATCCAAATTCCACTTCCAGCAATTCCTCTCCCTTCACTATGTCATTTTTATTGATCTAGAAAACCCTGGAGTCCTCTTTCTTCTGGCAGAGCAGTGAAGAGAAAGGAATGGGCTAAGCTCCAATTTCCAACTTAACTGGCAGGCTTCATCTCTGATCCTGGTGGTCCCTCTAGAGGTAAAAGAGCAATTCAAGTTTCCAAACATAAGTATTCCTAGACATCCCTGCCAAACTAGCAAAGCTAAAACAGGAAGATGAGTTCTGAGGCATTGGCATGTATCCAAGCAGGTCTTAGGTTGAAGTTTATCTACTGCAAATTATAAGGGTATAATAAGCACCAATTTGTACTAACTTAACATACTGAGGACAGACTCTCTGCTGAACTTAGTCCTGACTCTTATTTCCATCTCCTTAAACTCCTAGTCTGAAGAATTTTCAATACATTAAGAGCGCTTATACTTTTATTATATTTGTTATATATTAATTTCATGCTTATATTATTTTTGTCTCTTTCATTTTTCACACATTTTTCTCTCCCTCTTGAGAGGAGAAAACATGAATCTCCTGAGAGATCATGTTCATGTGAGAGAGTTCATGTTTTCATTCTCAGGCGTTGAAGAGAAAACTAAAAAGAGTTTTAAAAGTATTGTTATCTGAATGAGCAAAACTCGAAAACATCAATGTTTGTGGTTTCTTTATACGACTCAACTGCACTCAGCAATGACATCCATTGCTCTTAGTAATAAAAAAAACCCCATATATTTTAGGAACACTGAGACTTTTGCTTCTTTCTCACGGTGATTCCAAATTGATCACAAGATCCACAGAGCTGCAATGGCAACAAAAGGTCTTTGATTGCACAGTACCTGCACCCAATTTCACCCACAGAGACACCAACAACCACGAGCCCCTCCAGATCCGCACGCTCTGCAGCCAGCTGAGCTCAGCACGTACTGGTACAGGATGAACAGTGAACTTCACAAGGAGCCAGGTACCTGCTGGAGCTGCAAAGTACTTTTAACAGGGCATTTCTGTGTAAGTTGTATCCTTGATGAAGAGTACCGAGAAAAACATACAAGTGCAAACCTGGAAGCCAAAACGGACACAAGTCTGGCAACAGAGCCTCACCATGATCTCCCCAGCCTGCGGCAGCCTTTCTCGGAATGCACATACTTAGTCACAGGCTGCATCTTCCCCTCCACCAGCCTTCTGCACCAGCACTAGCTTCTCACCACAGCCATTCACTGGAGCCTAACAAAGCTGGGCATCACAGCAGGCTTCCCAGGATACATGTTCTGGAGCCAGCAGAGGTGTACAGGGATACCAGCCTTCTCGAGCCAAGACATGATCCATCAGTTAGCAAAATCAATTATTTGCACACACAGCTGAAGTGTTAAGAACAGCCTCCTTATTCAGCCTACCAACTCTTCTTGGTTTAGCAGGGGGACTTCTGCCTGGCTAGAACAGTCCCGGGTAAAAACAGCAGTGAAGTGTCTCTTTTTTATGGCTTGCTTTGGGTCTCTCCTGCCTTGTTTCCCTTTCAGGGGCAGCCCATACCTTCAGGTCTGGGAAAGTGCTCACCCAGCTCCAAAGACAACTCCCTGACTAGGGACCATTAAAACCCTTAATGAGACAGTGACAAGAGTCTCCAGTGCATCCCACAGCAGCTCTGCTTACCTGATGGCAATTTTCTCCTCAATGACTCCTGCTAGACTAGACATGATGCAGTGATCCTCATCCAGTCCAGAACCTGGGGAGAAGCCAAAATACCCAGACCAAGAGTCAACAGCATTAAATTGTGTATCTGAGTCACACTCTCTTAAAAAAATAAGGAAATTTCCTCTATTCTCACCAAGTTGAAATTTCTAAATACAAACCATGATGCTAGCTGTCTTAGGCAGTTGCCTCAAATTTCTATCTTGGTTTAGTTTATCCAGAAATTGAAGATAATAATGTATCAATATGGAAAACAGATACCCAAAAAGTCTGGAGATGAAAATGCTCTAGGTGTGCCAGCTATTATTGGATATTAGAATAAAGCAATGAATATATAGTCTTTTCTTCCCTAAATTTGCTGGGAAGAAAATCCCAGACAAACAAAACTCCAAAAATAATCTCAACATCTTTGACATCTTGCAAAAGGTATCTTGAATAAAGGATAGTATTCCTGGCTTCTAAGGTTTAAAAGATACCCATAAAATACAATTTCAAAACAGGAGAGACTATCAAGATGACAGATAACTAATGCAACTTCTAGATAGACTCATAAAACCTAGAAACATAGGTTCTGGTGTCACTCAGGTCAAAGGATTAGTCACAATGGCACCCTCAAAACTTCCATAGATGCCAGGGAGGCCCTGCAGCTGAAATGGCCATAAGATTCTGGAATTTACCAATCCCCTCTTTATGAAAATGACCTAAAATTCAAGGCTTCTGAATCGAATTCTTTCTGAATTGAAATCACTTTCAACATAGAAACCCACTTTTATTTTCAATATAATTTTGATACTTTCAATTTTAATAAAGTTTTCCTTACTTTCTTCATTATTTTTTAAAATATACTGTAACTCTGTTTCAAGTGAGATGCTTCAAAATATTTTGCACTTATAGCAAAGCTTACAGGCTTCTTCACTGCAATCACCCCTCCTACATTTCTGCCCCCAGTGAATAGAAGGAAGTATATGTCTTCATATTCTATTTCATATTGGGACAAAAAGTTTCAAATCTGACTGTACCTTGCATTATCAAGAACCTGCATAGATATTGTAAATGACCTCTCCTCTGTCATAACTTCCTATTCAACAACTCTAAGCTGACCTTTGAAATTTACATCTCTAATAAGTGTACATAAATTTTGTGTTCAATTAGTGTGCATAGGGCAGTTGCTGCTCTTAAGTAAACTTACCTGTTTGCACCTCTTTCTAGTCATAGTATGAATTAACTCTGAGATCCTGTGACTTTGGTTTCTGTATATAACCTGTTTATTTAAACTATTACATACACATAGACAGTGTACATATTCATCTATACTTTGCTACAAATATGCAATATCTTCATTGAAAAATGTGAAAATGGCTAAATTGGGAATTGAATTCTATATATACGTATGGCTGGAACAGACTGTATGGGTAGGAATTAACCTTTATGAATGAATCAAGAGCTGGCAAAGAAGCTGTGGGTTGGGAGGGAGGATGTTTGGGGTTTGTTTGTTTGTTTGTTTTTAAATAGTTGTTTCCCATTCAGATGTTCCATGAATAGTACTGAGAGTGCAACCTCACTAGATAAAATTGTAGACTCAGGGAACAAGTGACAGCGCAAGATTTAACAGTTCTGCAACAGAAGTGCTCCTTTTTTCAGGAAAATACAGATGGGAAGTAGAGCAAATTTCAACCCAGTGCCCCTCTTCCTCTTGGAAAGAGTTCCACGAGTGGAAATCACAACTCTCACAAGCGGCCAAATCTGCACTCCTCCTAAATAAAGGCCCCCAAAGCAAGCAGGAGCATGACAGGCTCCCCAAATCCATATTGCAAACAGCCTGGAAAACGTGGCAGGGGTTGGAAGCATCTTGACAATATAAAATGTAGCAAAGCTCTGCTCAGCCATAAACCACTGGGGCAAGAGGCATCCTTCAGGCTTCCAAAGACAGTGCAGGTCGGATTTGGAGCTTCAGGGCACATTCGTCAGGACCCCAGCTGCAGAGGTGCTGTGAGAGGGAGGCCACGCTCTTGGGCCATAGCTGCTGTCATGGCTGGCACCAGCAGCACCAGGACTGCTTCTGTTGCATGAGACTCTATGTATTAACTTACTCAGCAGCAGCTTCAGACAACTTAGGAATGATCATTTTTCTCTACTGAAGCTCCAACTGACTTCAGTGGGTACAGAACTGAGCTGTTACAGCTTTAAATTAAAAAGTCTTAGTTATTGGGAGTCCTCAAGTAAACCTTGCTGATGATATGCTTATGACAGGTTTAAACTATGCTAATACACCCTTTGAATCTTTTATTAATTGCACTAAGCAACCTGGCTTCCTCCCAGCTGGTTGGAAGCAGCAGGGCCAAGTTGGGCAATGTTTTTGTGGCAGGCCCTGACACAAGTGAGAAACTACTAGGGCATCTTACTCCCAAGAACTCTTCTAAATGACTCAGAAAATAACCAACAAGTTACACAGCATTTTCAGGTTTTGCATTCTCCCTCTCTACCAGGTCATCAGTTAAGCAATTTAGGTGTTTCCTACAAAGCCCTAGTTCAGAATTCTAACATTTATTCCTCTAAAAACAGAAAAGCAAGACAAACTCTGTGTTCTTCTGCAGTGCCCTTCTGCTCATTCAGCTGCTCCTGATGATACAGTAAAATAAAGCAGTGATTATACCATAACACTGTAAAATTAATCTCAATGCACTTACAGGTGCTTAAAAACAATCCAAAGCTGAAAGTAGCTGAAAAGAGAAACATGGCTGCACATAACTTTCCCTTCCTCTCTGATCCATGCACTGCTTCAGAATCTATAGATTTCTCTGGCTTTCCTATGTTGCTGCCTTGCTTCCCTTTTCTCCAGCTAAAGGAGGTTTTAAGAAGTTAAATACACATAACTATTATTAAATTCTACTTCACAAAAGAAGTTGCTTTACAACAAACACAAGGTCCCAGTCAAAGTGGAAACCAAATATTTTTAGTTTTGGGATGTGCTTATGAACCACTAGAGAAAACTCCTCAAATAATATCCTGTATGACCTAACCCGAACTCAGAAGCAAAAAAAAGAGTGGATTTTTTTTATTACTTTTCCTGTGTTTCCACCCCCACCGATGCCTCTGAATTCAGCTAATCCATGTTACAGCTCAGTGCAGTCAAATAAGGATGTCATATCTCCTGCTAGGTAATTTCTGCTTGCTGTCTTTTCTATTAATGGTAACAATCAAAGCCTACGTTGTCTTTTTGTTTCTGGCAAGTATGTTAACTGTTGTTGCAGTTTATGTACTAGGAGACATAGCCTGCCACCTCATCCTATATGATGGGAAGCATTTGAATGAGTTAGCTCTGCAGGATTATTTGCATCTAGTGATCACATTGCATAACTGCCACTCAGTTACTCGGAACACAGATAACTTCTTCATAGAAGAAGGAAATGAAACTCAAACACAGGGAATGCAAATACTCTTAGCCTTATATAAAAGGTCTTCATAGTAACATCAAGCTTCAGCACTCACTAATACTAGATCTGCATGCTGCTGTATCATTGATCTATATCAGTTGATAAAGAGAATACATTTTGATATAATTGCAGTAGTAAGAGTATATACTGCAGAATTTAGAGCTGGCATGACTCTCCAAGCCAGTTTATGCTGGCTGTCAGAGGACAGGTGATTTCTGTTCTTGTATAAAGTAACTGTACCACTAATAGACAATTCTTGATATAACCACTACAGTCATAACCCAATGAGATGTTTCAGACAACACCGAACTAGCAGAGAAAATGTATGCCAGATCAAAGCTCTGGGTCATGCAGCAACACATTTTAAACCAGTTGTAGGAGTCACAGAGCTGAACTTCATATACCATTAAACCATATTCTAAATCAATTCCAGCATCACTGGCCTTGTAGCTATAGTCTTACACTTCTGATTTTCATAGTGAAATTAATAATTTAAATCTAAGTTAAAAACCTCTTTTTTTCATTTCACTTCTAGATCACCATGGAAATTCTTATCTGAAATATTTAATAAACACAGCTGTCATGCAGTAAAATTTAGCTGTTGAAAAGTCAGTTTAATCTGATTTTCTCCATATACAGTCCCTGCAATCTAACATGGTCAGGAATATCTGAAATTGTCCAAATATGCAATCTTTCTCAAAACTCCCTTCCATGGCAGCCGCATCCAAGCCTATCAGCATTTATAGACACCAGCGTGACTTTGAGTATCGCTCTGAACATCAGCCTAAGGAGTCACCGATTCTTTCTCTCTCTTGCTCATGGATACCTGCTTCTGCTTTTTGCAAGATCCTGCACAACACTGCATCTCCCTCCTCAAGGAATCATCCGCAGCCTCAGAGCCAGCCCAGTATCACTGAGCAGCCCTTCCATTCCCCTTCTGCAGGCTAGACTTCTTGCTCTGCCATATGACTATGGGTGCTCACAAAAAGCCAAGCTTCAAATGGGACTATGTTCCCCAAACTTTTTAAGGGAGGACTTGAATTCTATTCAATTCTGATGGTTATTTACAAAAATCTAACCAGGAATGAAAAATAACACCACTTGTTTTATAGTTAAGCAACACAGCAAATGGCAAACAAATTGCAGGTCAGGAATGATAAACCAGAAATAATTTTACCAACTGTTTCAAGCAAAAAATATTTAGAAAATATAACAACATTTGTTCAAAAAAACCCCCAAACAGCTATATCAATTAAAGTATTTCTTATGAGCAATGCCTGCTCTAATCACAGTCACATACTAAGCAAAGCAATGTTTCAAGTACAAAGATTGACTTTTGCCATCTGTTTTGAAATTGTTGGACCACTTCACTAAAAAACACAAGCTGGCATTCTTCAGAATAAGTCTATTGGTGAGAGGAGAAACATGAAGTGCTAGTTTGTTTTTCTGCCAAAGATAATCTTGAACAGGCTTAAACTATTATTGTAAATGTTGGAGTGTTTCACAGATACTATTTACTACATTAATACCTCTAATTTCAGACTGAAATTTATATCATGCTTTCCTATGCAGTGTTTCTCACTCAAAATGCTAAGAGACTGAGAGGCCATATTACCAACAGCACAGAAAAGAGATTCTTATAGACTATCGTCAAACTAACTAAAAGCAGAATAGGAAAACAAATACATCAGTTTATTAAAAAATGTGCACAGAGCAACACAATGCACAAATCTACTAAAGACAGCCCAGTCATAAATGCACACTGACTGTGACGACAGAGCCTGAGGTTTGTCAGGGTGCAGACTGAACAGAGTCTCACTAATTCCTCCTTCTTACAAAGGAGGAAATTTTTACAAACAGTGATGGAGACAGTCCTTGCCCTCTTAGGGCAGCACCTCTCTTAGATAATTGCCTATGTCATTGTGTTAAGTAAGCAGTGTTAATTTGTTTAGACAAAACAACAACAACTAATACTAACATTAATCCCTTTTTCTTTAAAATTATCTTGTTCTGCATAAGGCTAGATACATGTTCATCAAACAGTAAATGGAAAGTCTAACACAATGTACAGTCAGTTTCAGACAGAAGCACCCTGATGACGTGCTGTAAAACCAAAGCATCCTGGTTCATTTTACCCTCCCATCAGACCACCTTTCAAACAGATCACTTGCTTAACGTGCTTTTTCCATCAATCATCACAGTGCTTTTACCAACATCCAAACGGATGGATATTTAATGCGGATGCAGTATTTAACACTGCAATGAGTGTAATGAATCACAGTGCAGTGAGTGAAAATACAGAGTACTCACTCATGGATATTAAAAACTTGTCTAAACTGGATGCGCTGTGACTAGGCAATTATGCACTGAATGGTATAGGAGGGTATTACGAAGCAGTGATGAAAGGTCTTACTTGTTCATAAAGCCTGAGAAAAGAACATCAACACACTAACCAAATATAGTGCACTTAACCAGCTCCTTCAATGCATGACCACATACCTGGCAGGAAAATGTGTCCCAAACATGAAAATTTTAAATTCTTTCAGCAAAAACTACAACATTCCTTGGCTGGACTGAGTTCCACCTTTACAGCCCTGTAAATTACAGGAAAATAAATAAACAAACAGTTTTTCTAGCACTTCACTTTGAAAGGAAAAGGATCAGGCCACTTTGCCCACCTTTATATTCTCTGGGTATATTGAAAAAAAAAAAATCGAACATGTTTGATAGGAATAACAACACATCACTATCTGCTCTCCCATCCCTCGCACTGTCCCTCCCTGAGCTAACTGTGTGACAAGTAACACTTCCCTTCCTCAGTTCCAGGCAGCTGTAGCCTCCCAAGCAGAAGAGACATGTGCGTTAGGCACAAGATGCCCCAGGTGACCTTAGTTACTGGGAAAGATATTCCCTAAACGAAGAATGTGGCTTAAAAAGAGAAGAACCTCTCAGTAAAAGTTATATCCATCATCACTGTTCCAATTGTATGGACATTCCCTTCTTTGGAGACATTATCAAAAAACATATACATTTATCCTACCACCAAACAAAACATTCAGGGACCCACATTTTTATAATAGCTTCCCAGAGGACGGGAGAACATTTAAAGCGACACTTGTTTATCAAAATGCTTTGTGAAAGGTCAGAGCATTCTCAGAGGCTCTCTCTTAATAGCCATGTTATTTACTAGATTCAACACTTCCAGAGATTTACCAGTTAGTTCAAACACAATTATCACATTTTAGTGGCTAGTTCGAGAATGTAAAGCCTTAGACAGCTTTGAAAAATCTTACCCACCGAGCACCTTTACCACCCAGTACACAGGCACTTACAAACACAACCCTGCAGTACTTTCTGTAGGAGTCAGTTCTCACTCATGTTTCTGAAATGTTTTGATTCTTTCAACTGACTATATTTCATCTATGGTCATATTGCAAGAGAGCTCTGTGAGCAGTTACAGTCCTGCCTTCTGAGTGATTCATTCCCTTTAATTAAATGCCCTTGAAATATTACTGCTAAGAATGTCATCAAGTGCATCCTTTGCTTGAAAATAGGATCAACAAGCACAATAATTAAAGCAGAGCTGACTTTCTCAGCCCTAAGAAACACACGGACTAAGTCTGGGGATTTATTTTTTACAGTGCTCAGTTCTACAAAACTGAAAATCTTTTACATTATAAAGCCAAAGATCTAGTCCTTGTAATATGCCTTCTAATGAGTTACGGCCTCCATTTTCAAACAAGAAGCACCAAGAAATCTCAAAGCAAGAACCAGTCAAATATAATGATCAAGTCCTGATATAAGTACTTATTTAATGCTAGAATTTAAACCTTCTGATCTCTACTCACACAGCTGAAGTGACAAATTTGTGTAATTCTTCCAGTCCAAACTTTAAAAACACATCATATGACAATATGCACAGAAGTAAAACCATCTGTTAGTCTCTAAGGCCAATTATACTCTGTGGTTAACATACCATTAATAAAGAGAGAAAAAAAAAAAAACAATATCAGAAGTGGTTCCTTCTATATGAGAAAGAAGAAAAGGTTACTAATGTAAAAAGATCTCACTTCTCAAGATCAGAGTATTTGCTGTGCTTGGCAATTACGTACGAGATCTTCATTCATATTTTAAAAGACACATTTAGTTTACACAGACCAAGATAAACCACCCAAATACTGAGGACAAAAAAAAAAAAAAAAAAAAAAAAAAAAAAAAAAAAAAAAAAAAAAAAAAAAAAAAAAAAAAAAAAAGGCAGCTCAAACAAATATATGCATCAATTCCACAAATACAGATCTAACCTCCCAGTAAATACAATGAAAAGCTCGCTCACCCACCATGCCTGAAATTGCATTAAAACTATAATCTAAATTACAGGTCCAAAAATTCTACTAGGGCTTTAGTAGCTATCTCTTTAGAAGATTCCACAAAAATGTTACAGGTATTTTAGTCCAGGTTGCCTTCTACCTTGGTTTAGATGTAGTCCATAATTAGGTAAATCATTATTTTTTTCTTGGGAAATTCCAAGAATAAGGGTGCTTCTTATCATCTGGTGCCTTTTCAAAGCATGGGCAACAACTCTCAAGGCCCATCTCACTTCCCCTTGAGACAAAAGTCTCTTCATTCTAAGGACTTACTGAACTTGCTTGGGGTCTGTCTCGACTTACATGGGGCTAAGGTAGCACTACTTGAAGTCCTGCACATAGCCATGACCACCATAAAATTTTACATCAGTTAAAAACAAACTAAAAACCCCCCACTTTTTCACTAAAAGTAATACTACTTTCAAAACAGTGCAGAAGGGCATGAAAAATTGTATTAACCTACTTTCATTTCAGTGAAATTATTCACGTTCATTTCACCCTCTACACTTGAATCTTGCACACTCTGGATTCTGAAAGAGATCAGCAAGTCTATTTATTCTGGGAAATTTCGGGGGCTCCAATAGTCTTCTCATTAATTCTTCCAGTGAAAGGTTAAGGGCATAGGCACAGCCATACGCTTCCTGGAGATAACTGTGTGGTTTTACAGAAGGGCTCTAGGTTTTTCAATAAGATTATATTCCAGTAATACTAGGAAAAGAACAGAAGTGTCCTCACAAAAAACATACTAGTCGAGTATATGCCTCTTTATTAAGGAAGAGTTTGAACCAGGACCAAAGAGGAATACAGGACAAAAGCAGCAACCTGAGAAGAGTTGTAAAATCTAACAGTAAAGAGGAGGGTTAATAATAAAGATATAACATGGTCCTGGCTCAATGGTCTGTATGCGCTAGCCATCTGTACACTGACACATAAATAATGGGAAATAAGAGCTACTGGAAGTCTAAATTATGATTTAATTAGCACAACAGAGACTCATTAAGGGTAATCAATATAACCATTTTGAAGTATATTGTTCATTCAGGTATAAAAAGAGAGAACATTTTTATTTGTTTCTCGGTACTCTGCGAGCACATCAGTAGCAAGTGGAAGGCAGTGTCAGACCACGAGAGCAACTCGTGGATGACAATGAGAGGGTCAGAAAGCTCTATGACTCTTTTCTATCATCTCTCATGGAAAGGTCAAGCCTAAGCAGCACAGGAATAAGATTTCAGCCTAAAAAAAGAGAAAGAACAGAAAGGTATTTTCAGTCTGCTTGGCCTGACAGACTTCATCCTAGGTACTCCCAGCAGCAGCTGAAGCACTCTCAGGCAATCTGAGTAATCACCTTACAAAACTTCTAAGAAATATTCAAGATATGAGAAGATGGAAGGATTAAATACTACTTTTGCACAGGGAATTAAAAACAACAACAAAAACATGTGAGCTGGCAAAGGGAAATGGTTACACACTTGTTAACCTGACCACAGTCTCTGGGAGAGTTCTGGAAGAAATAAAAACACAGGCTATTTGTAAGTATATGCAAAACAACCACATGAACAGAAACCTCCGTAGAGGTTATATGGGAGATATATGTATCTCTAGTGTGAACTCCGTAAGGGAACAGACTTCACAGGTTCATCATCACAACACTCAGCAAGGTGTGCCTTGAAATTGTCGTATGCGACCTTCCCAAAAGCACGTTAATGAAACAGAGTCTAGATAAAATTACTGCCATGCAGGTGCAAAACTATTTGGATAACCCTCCCCCAAGAGTGGCTATGAATGGTTCTTTGTCCCAGAAGTCTATTCAGAGCAAGGTTTTGCAGAGTCTAGGTTTGATTCTATTCAACACTCATTAACTACCTAGATAGTGGAATAAAGAGTATTTTTTCATTAATTTACACATGATAAAGCTAAGAAGGTCTGCAAGTACAGTGCAAAATGACATCAGAATGAAAAAGAATGAGGTTAAAAAACTTTATACTACTGAAGGGAAAAATGAAATTCAATACAGAAAACTGCAGAGGCAGTTGTTAGGTAAAACAGTTAGCTCAGTCAGTACTTGGTAAGTATAAGCCACTAGGCAGCAGTTCAGATATCGAGCTGTGGGTTAGAACAAATACTAAGCAAATGTTAAATAAGCCAAAAACTTATTGGCTCCATTCAGCAATGGTAGGTTTTTGCTGAAATATTGCATACCACTTAAATTCTGCACTTGGAAAAGACATGAACAGTAAATGTCTACAAGACAGCAACAACTATAGAAAACCATGAAAAAACATAGAAAATATGACCTGTAAAGAAAGCTAAAGGGACCTGTGATGACTGGGCCAAAAGAAGTAGAGGCTGAAGGGAGACATGACTGTTCTCCCAGTTACAGTGTATAAATCTCTTAGAGCTTTATCAGGGGGGCATCTCCTTCACAAGTTAAACAAGTCACTGAGTAAAACAGCCAGAGCATCAACTTTTTTTTTTTTCACATGCATGCTCTTACTCATCAGTACAGAAGAATCTAAACACCAGTAGAAACGCAAAGTTCCCACTGATCCCAGATCGCTAATTAGCTTCCATGCTTTCTGCCTTGTAGGCATGAATATAAATTATGAACTCTTTTCCCCAAACATTTTTTTCCTCAAAAATAATGTATCATTATATTAAAAAAAAAAAAAAAAAGTTGTAAACAGAAACTGCCTAAGAAAATCTTGAAAACAAGGACTTCTATGCACCTCTAGACCTCCTGAGCTGAGGTCACAGAAGCCCATGGGATAACCCATTACTTACATGTTTACAGCAACAGGCTTTTACCGCCCCAGCTACACAGTCTTTAGACTGGTTATGTCAAAAGCTGGGCTCTCTTTATTTAAAAAATACATGCTTCAACACAGGTAGAAATAAAAAATAATAACTGAAGAACTTCCTCAACATAAACTCTACCCAAAGCATTTTTCCCCCAATCACATTGCATTTTGTTGTACAGAACTTTGCATTCACATGAGCAAGTTTCTTGCATGTTCAACAATGTAAAGACATAAACCACTATGAAGGACCAAACATTAAATTGGGAGTGCTCTGTAGGAGGAGTTTACCAACAAGGGGAAAGTGTTTAGAGAACAAATAAATAAACAAAAACACTTTCTGACAACTAAACAGAGCTGAGTGCCGAGTCCGAGGCACAAGCAGGAGCTCCTTCCACCAGCACTTTAGGAAGAGGCCGCTCACACAGGTGCGCAGGTTGCTTCAAACCCAGGCACACTCCGTTAAGTCTCCTTCGCAGGTTCCGAGTACTCAGCGGCAACGCCGGCCCCCGCGGCCCCAGAGTGCCTTTCCGCGACCGTTAGGCTAGAGCGGGAGGACGGAGAAACCAACGCACCCGCCTAGCTGTTGGAAACGCCTGTCTGCGGGCCGCCCGCCCGGGGCCTGGCCGCAAAGCAGCGGCTCGGCCGGTCCAGAGCGATGAGCAGCCGTTTACGCAGACACAACCACTACCAACCACAGGCGGCCACGGCCGCCCCGCCGCTTTTATCGGCGGCGGCGGCTACGGTAGCTGCGTGGGCTCAAAGCGGCGCGGCGGCCACCACGGACGCGGGACATTCGGCGCCGTGCGGCCCCCGTGAGCGACGCGCCCTCATTGGCGGCCGACGGGCCGGGCCGCGCTGTAAGGCGGCCGGTGATTGGCGGGTACCGGGCCGCGTGCGGGCGCCGCCGGGCTTTGTACACACGCCGGCCCGCTCGGCCCTTTAACAATGGGTGAGGCGGGCGGCGCCGCGCGATGGCGGCGG
>PTEX01000022.1:2781097-2838572 GCA_003342815.1 Eudromia elegans | reverse complement strand
GCCCGCGCGGCCGCCCCCGCCCGCGCCGCTTCCTGCTGCCCGCTCGTCGCGTCGCGCCGGGCCGCGGCCGCCGCCGCTCATGGAGCTGGAGGCGCAGTGGTGGACGGGGCAGCTGGCGGCCGATATCCACCAAGCGCTGCGATACAAGGTACGGGGCAGCGGGAGGGTCTGTCCCGCGCGGGGCCCGGCCTCGCCCGGGCCCGGTCCCTGCGCCGTGTGCGCGGTGCTCGCGGTGCTTCCCTCGGCGCGAGACACGGATCCGGGTTTGGGCTCTGCGAGCAGCCTAGAGCCGCGGTCATCACCGGCCCCCGGCCCCGAGAAGGGTTTTCTGTGCTTAAGATGCATTAAAAATAGTAGGCGCGCTGCCCAACTCTGAGCTTCAGGCAGCTCCTTTATGACCCTGACCTGAAGTTGCCGGCTGGGGATGTTTTGATAACAAAGTTCAGCTTGTCCCTGGAGATGCGAATTCGTTGGTGGTGAATGGAGTTAGTGAAACGGTGTTTCTGCTGCTGCAGTGCTGGATGGCAGTTTGTTTGGAGGCGTGATTGCTAAAGCTGCTTGGGTGTTGATCACAAGAGGAAAACAAGATGTTATATGTAGGCTGTCAAAATTGCCCTTGCCAGAGCTACATCAGTGTTGTGAAAAGGTAAAGTTTGCAGGTCCCTCGTCTCTGTTTCACTTTGATAACGTCCTGCAGAACTCTGAATTTCCCTTGAAGCCTGGAAACGCTGTGTTAGGGCAGCCCAGCTGGGTGTCGCACAACAGGCTGCTCTGCTGGAAACTTCACTGTGCTCTAGGCTCTCCCTAATCTGCGCGGCACGGCTGCAGTTGTTAAGTTGATTCTCGCTAACAGCAGATTATGCTGTTCTGCTGTCCCGAGCTTTGCTGCATGCGCGCTGCCGAGCAGGAGCCAAGAGGAGGGCTCTCTGAGGGTCCAAACTTAATATTCAGATCAGATCTTTCTTGTCTGTGCTGTTGATATGGCTTTTTTGTTTTGTTTTCCCCCCACGTATCAGCCTATATTATGTTTATACACAGCAAGAAGTTGGGAGATTTTTCAGTCTTGGTTTAGTATTCTTGCCTGCGTCCAGTCAGGGCTGTTGAGGATACAGTTAAGTAAGCGCCCGTGAATGTGCTGCGGCCAGATTAAGTCGGGGGTTAGACCTGCTCATGCAGCAAACGGTTACACACGTGTACCTGCATGCGCACACACGTGTGCACACCTGCCCCTCGCTAGCAGTGCCACCTCCAGCGCGCACCTCATGTCCTTCCGCCGTGGGAAGGACGCCCACAGGAGAGCCGGCAGCACTGGAACGTGCGAACGCTTCCGTGCAGAGTCTGGTCTGAGATGACACGGGGGCAGGAGGGCTCTGGTTCAGTGACTGGACTCGGCCGTGAAGCAGCTGGAGAGACACGTCCTGCTGCCGCGTCCCTGCTGGAGTGTCACCTCTGCCAACTGAGGCAATGTGGCAGGACGCGGTATAAAACCACTCCATCTGAATGCACTGTGAAAATATGTTAAATTACACAATTATTATACTCCTAGCTTTTCTGTAAGAGAGCAAATTGGTTTTGTCCTGTGAAAAATGGTGCTGAAACCACAGGAGTGGATGGGAGGGGAGAGCTCCTTTGAAAATTCAGTGGTTAACAGCTGTATTAGTTGGACAGAAATTCAAACTTAACAGTGGTTGTAAAAAAAAAAAATACTTGCTGCTGTCCATCTAGGAGCTGAAGCTGCCCTCTTACAAAGGCCAGTCTCCCCAGTTGCACCTAAGAAGATACTTTGCGGATCTGATAGCCATCGTGAGCAATCGTTTCAGGCTCTGTCCTGCTGCACGACATCTAGCTGTGTATCTGCTGGACCTCTTTATGGATCGTTACGACATATCCATTCAGCAGCTGCATGTGGTTGCTCTTTCCTGTCTACTTTTAGCAAGTAAGTATGTTGCACCTAATTTCAATTAACTAGAGCAAGAGAGGTCCTGTTGCCCAATATAAGGAACGTCTTGACAGGATACTTGTAAAAGCCAATTATCACACCTAAATCTGGCCCAAGTGATAGACTTTTGTTTAAACTTGTTTTAACTTTTATTGGCATCTGAGAGTAGAAAAAAACAAAGATTTTTTTTTTAAAAAAATATAATAATGGAAGATATTTATGTTTAGAAGCACAATTTATTCTAAGATGAACTTTTTGAGAGAAATAGGAATAGAAAGGTCATGCTTTTAAGGACAGGACGTGCTGGAGAGGAGGGAAAATCGACAAAACCCGTGAGAGGGGTAGAAACAAAATAAACTCTGTGCAGATGCCATGCACCCTGTTGATGATGATCCACCCTTCTGGAGTGCTTGAGTGTGCTGCAGTGTTCTTTAAGCAGCTAAGGCTAACATAAAGCCTGCGTTGTCACATACAAATGTAGCAGATGAAGTATGTTGATTACACAGTATCCTATTGTGTACTTGGAAGACTGAAGTAATTACAAACACTCATTATGAACTGCCCGGCCCATGCTGACCTCAGCTTGATTCCTGGGGTACGTATCCATATCTTTACAATCAGGATCCCTTTTAGAAGTTCCCAAAGAGATCTGACTGTGACATGTTGGGATACTGCCTTGTCCCAGCAGCAGAATTAGCTGTTGCTTCAGATTGTCCACTGGTCCACTTCACAGAATCACAAAATGGTTGAGGTTGGAAGGGACCGCTAGAGATCCAGTCCAACCCCCCTGCTCAAGCAGGAACACCTGGAGCGTGTGGCACAGGGTTGCATCCAGGCAAGTTTTGAATTGTCATTTGTCTGAATCTGTTTTCCCTTTTTCATACAAGATACGGTATCTCTAGGCTCTCTCAACCAGAAAGCTAAATTCCAGAGTGACTGTTTTGGTACGCTGCTTCCTTTTGTTGCATTGTCTCCACCAATATAGCTTCTCAGCAGAACTGTAAAAGAAGAAAAGGGTTATTTTGGATTCTCGTGGGGATAAAATTCAACTGCATGCCACCAGCCAGCAATCTTTTCTTGGCAAAGAAAGGGACCCTGAATATGAA
Organism: Eudromia elegans; assembly: GCA_003342815.1. Taxonomy (NCBI): domain Eukaryota; kingdom Metazoa; phylum Chordata; class Aves; order Tinamiformes; family Tinamidae; genus Eudromia; species Eudromia elegans. The sequence continues at coordinate 2,835,527 of PTEX01000022.1, read as the reverse complement.
AACTGTCTCGGAAACCAGTTTAATCCATACTAATGCCAGATTTTCAAACAAATTTCATATTCCGAACAAAATTTTGTTATCACTTCTTCAGTCCTTCCTAACAAGCTACTAGTAGAGTTTGGAAAAGCCTGGAGTAGTTGCTCTAGTGAGAAGCAGAATATGAGCACAGTTCAGAAAGCGCAAACCAAAACGCTATTTTAAGCTTTCGTCTTGTGCGGCTCAAACAAGTAGTTTAATCAGCAGTGCAGTAAGCTGGACAACCCAAGTTGTAATATATATGGAAAGGTTATGAAAGTAGTAAGAGAAGTGATTAAATGACTCTCTAAGCTTGTATTTCTGTAATCACCAGAATCTGGGACTCAAACTAACAGATGGGGGCTGATGGTGCTTAAGTCTTGTACAGGTATCTCCCAGTGTTGGAAAAAAAAAAAATGTTCACTAGATTCAGTCTTACAAAGGTGCCTAAAGTGTTTATCCACAACATACCGTATAGCACTGGTAGTGAGTTTAAGATAGAAAGAATTTGTAGTGAAATTGAAATAGCACAACCATATGGCAACTTCATGGAAATGCGACACTTTTTTCCCTCCTTAATGGCATTTCTACACGTAGGATTTTGCTTCAGGCTGAACACATAAAGGACAGATAAGTCCAGGGAAGGCTGACGCTTCTAGCAGTGTTAAAGTTGAAACCATATTTATGTCAATGTTGGTCTTTGGACATACATTGCTGACATGTATTGTTTGAAGTGCTGGAGAAGATTTGATTTGATTCAATCATCAAATCTAAAAATGTACCTACCATAAAAAAAGCGTTAAGAATACGGCATTGGTCAGAGATTGGTTATACTCAAATACAAGTTAATCCAGCAACTTTTAAAAACAAGTAACTAGAGGCAGGTGAACATGATTAAGGATGTGTTGTATTGCTGTGTACTGCGTGTCACATCACTGGTATTTCATTGGTGATAGTTCTACAGTAGTTCGATAATAACAATTTCGCTGCTTCGCTAGTGATGTCTCATACAGCTTGGCTTGTTTCTGTTCTCATCAGTTGGTTTCTGGCATGCGAGTGAGAGAAGCACTAGAAAGTGCCAGACTATGGCATATCCTACGTGCTGTTGGTCATTCACTGCTGGATTCTAACCCTTTATAGCTCAGATCCTTTTTGTTCCAGAAGCAATCTTCAATTTGAGCCTTGCTTCCCTAAGAAAGTCTTGTTTGCTATAGTAGAAGTATAGCCAACATAGACACTAGATGCAATCTGTTTTACAGTTTACTCATACTAAACCTTTTCTCCCCTCCTCTTTCTGTTCACCTGAAGGTAAATTTGAAGAAAAGGAAGACAGTGTTCCCAAACTTGAACAGTTGAACAGCTTGGGTTGTATGACTAACATGAACCTGGTACTAACCAAACAGAACTTACTTCATATGGAGTTGTTGTTGCTAGAAACATTTCAGTGGAATTTGTGCCTCCCAACTGCTGCTCATTTCATCGACTATTATCTTTCTATTGCTGTCCACGAAACGGATCTGCATGATGGCTGGCCAATGGTTTGCTTAGAGAAGACCAAGTTATATATGGCAAAATATGCTGATTACTTTCTGGAAGTATCGCTGCAAGGTAAGTTACATATTTCAATTAGTGACATCCTTGTTCTTGGAGATGAGTATTGTCCAACTTACATGTTTTTTTCTTTCTAGATCATGCATTTTTAAATTATGCCCCTTCTTTAGTTGCTACTGCATGTGTAGCTTCTTCCAGGATTATCTTGCGTCTCTCACCAACATGGCCTACGCGACTACATCATCTTACTGCGTATTCCTGGGATTTTTTAGTGCCATGCATTGAACGACTATTAATGTAAGTTAATAATAACTAAGCTATTAACAGTTTTTTTATGCCCATTTCCCAATCTGATAGTACACTTAATTCATATTTACACTAAAAGTGGTATTTCTTGAAGTTCAATTTGTCTATTCTAAAAATATTTAGATATTAAGTAATATTCAAACTAAGTGAAATACCTGGTTAGGTCTCCAAAAAAAAAAAAAAAGGAGTTTTATCTAACATCTTTTGGCATGCTCAGACAATTTATTAAATGACTCATTCCCAATCTGTGTGGGCTGTTCAAATACAGAAGGTAATAGAGAAGATGATGGGAGGCTTCTGAGCTTCTGTTTGCTCTAAAAGCTGCATGTCGTAGAAGCTCAAGTTCACGGGTCAAAAACAAAGTGTTTGAGAGGCTAATTTTGGTGGGAGGAGATGACTTGAGAAGTTGCATTCATTTTTGCCCAATCTTGAAAAGGGAACAGGTTGTGTAACAGCCTTATCCAAACCTTACGATCAAAACTTATGTCCATCATAACTGCTTTCCTCCTACAGAAGTTTTTCTTGCCCAGATCTCAGTATCATTTGGCAGTGGGAGAGTGCAGGAACAGCTGTACATGGTAATTGCATCTTTGAGAGGAAAAATCCTGCAATCATGTCAAAGGCCAATAACAAGCTAACAGCCTCTCAAGAAAAACTGGTGAGGGGTTGAGCCTCACCTGTCTTGAAAAGAGCAGTTTGTTTTAGACTACTTAGCAGATTTTAAGCCTGATCGAGTCAGTAAGTAGCACCTGCTTAAGCTCAGCATACAAACAAGAGAAAGAGCATATACATAAGAGTATATGTATAAGTATATACAAAGAGTAAATATATTTGAGACAACAGTAAATCTAGAGGAATTCAGGTGAGCTAAAAACGTCTAAAGTTAAGTATTGAGTGGACTAGAAAAAGAACTACATACATTTCCACTTCTCAGGGCATAGTTATATATAAATATACATACGATCTTTAAGTACAGAAGTAGAGATAATTAAAAATTCTTTGATGCTGCATTCTTTTAAAAATACTAGGATACTGAGGTATTCTAGCACATCTTACTGAACTGATGTTTTTAGATATTACCATTTAAATATTTGATTTGTGTCTGCATGTAAATGCTACCACAGAGTTAACTGAAATCCTAAATAAAACCCTGTACCCTAAAGAAACAACGTTTAAAACATTAGATGAGATTGAATGGAAAGATGAAACCACGTGATGGTAATGTGTGAGGTTGTTGTTTAAGTTGGCTCTGTAAACGTGTTGGAAGCTGTCAGATGATTTCCCTGTTGGATAGAATTTAATCCAGAAGAGTTTTAAGTGATTTTAATATCCACTTCAATCTGTTCTATCCTCTTATTTTCTTTCAGTGCGCACGATAATGATGTGAAGGAAGCAAACAAGCAGAAAGGACAACATGCTCAGGCTGCTCAGCATCCTGGCTTCCAGCCCCCAGCTCTAAGCCCCCAGCAGACGAGTGTTCAGCACCATATTCCACAGTATCTCCAGGCTCATCAGCCTTCATTACAGTATCACCAGCAAACATCACAGCAGCAAAACTGTCAACAGATAATATCAGCAAATCATACATCGTCTTACCCGCTTCAGACTTGCCCTGCTGCCTTACAGGCTAGTGCTCAGGCTCGAGGCCATGTTCAGGCTGGTGCTGCTGTGTCACTAGCTGTTCCGCTCGAGGTGAAGCCCTGTGTAAGTGTCTCCTACAACCGCAGCTACCAAGCGAACGGACGATACTCCTGTATTACTCCCTGCTTTGAGAGGTGATAGGTACAAAATCGGTTTTGTGCTTATCGGTTTGGGGTGGGAAGCTGTGTTGAAGGGAATTGTTTTGGTTTTTGTTAAACCTCAATTAAGTCTGAGGGCAATAAGTTGGATAAAACTAGTGTCTTTCCAGGAAAAGGCAACTGGAATGGCAATCAGTACCTTAGCTCAAAAACAGGCTGTGAAGAACAAGCACACAGAACACCCTCTAGAAAGAATGTAGGTATAAGAGCAGTACGTTCTCTGGCACTCGGAATACTCTGTGCTTCTAACGCACTGTTGAGTACTAGCCAATAGAAAAATGGCTGTGGACTAATTACAGGTTTATCTTTTAATGAAGGAGATATACAGTATTATTTTGAAGACATTTATGTAATACCACCATACAGTATTAACATTTGCTTTAAATTTATGGAAACGTGAAAATCCAATGAATGCCAGACTTCCCCAGTGGGGACCACAGGAAGACAGAAACCTCTCTTGGATAACACTGTACTCTTGCCCTCCCTCCCTACCCCTTTTTTTTTTTTTTTCAGCTCTTTGATATGTGCTTTAGACTAAGGCATTTGAGTTAACTGGTGTTTTGGCTACTTTTAAGTTTTGTACCTCCCAGGATAGACACTATGTTCTCCTTTCTTTTCTCCTCCCTGTCCTTTTTATGTTTTAAGTTAACTCTTTCATACTAACTCAGGGAATTTTCTACTCATTACTCTGTGCTGCTGGTTTGTATGCTTAATTGGGTATAATATGAGGGAGGAGGGTACAGAGGGAGGAGAATATAGGACAAGTGGACTGGGTTTTCTTCAGGGCATCTATATGCAGAGTACCAAAGGGACATGACAGTGTTCACAGAATATAAATGTGAACTACCAGCCAGCAGTCTGCTGTTGAGTAATTGCTGGAGAGAGTTTCAGCTGAACTTTTACTGTACTAGAACTGCTGCGGTAGCTGTGACTTGTTTGTACGTGTACACACAACACACACACCAGAAAATATCCTGTGATTTTACTAGCAGCACAGATTGTACCAAAAAACAAAGTACAGTTAAACACTTAGAGAAATTCATTTTTGTATCAGCCTTATAGTGGAAGAAAATTCTCAGGTAATAGTAGGGCAGCTTCTTCTGCTATTTGCAAGTTCCAGAAAAAAAATGCAGATTTACCCTTCTAAATGGGTGGATCAAAAATGTATTCCAGAGTGAATTGCTTAATCACAATTAAGGTGCTAATTACATAAATTTATGAAATTACACTATCTCCTGTGGAGTGGATAGTCTGAGGGTAGAAAATTTCACTCATCCAACTCTTGGATGAAAATGCTGGTAAAGATAGTAATGAAGAAATCTTCCCTCTTTTATATAGACAAATATATGTGATAGTTGCCTTGCTCCTGTGGTAGGATGTGGCATCAATGACAGGATTCCTGTGACCTTAAAATATGATTATAGGATGTGGGCTTAAGACTGTCTTGTTTGTTCTTTTACCACCTCCTTTTCCACTTAAAGTCATGTATCATCTAACAAAAGTGCTGTATTGTCAACATTACAAAAACTGTTTTGAAAGTACAGGCAATTAAGTTATTTGTTACCAATATTAAGATGAAGGCTTTATCACAGAAGAGGACTTCCCATAATTTTCAGAGGTGGGTATAGACAGATGGTTGTTCTTTCTAGAGATGAATGATAACATGCTACAAAAAAAAAAAAAAAAGACTTTGTTTTGAAGGAGAAGAAATCCTGTTTCTCTTGTTTTGTCTTAGAATAAATCCCCATTTCTGTTGTGGATTTTTGTAGCAGACGTGCAAGTGCTCAAGAGATAGGAGGGTGAATGAAAGAGATGACCTTCTCTGCTTTATTCTAGAGAATAAACTTTGATATAGGCATAGTGTGGTCAGTTCTTCCTCTCAGTGAAGTTTTTGAGGTTTTGTTGTGTATTTTTTTTTTCCTCCCTTCTCTATGTCTTCATGAATATTTCCCCATGTCTGAGAGTAGTGTTAAGTAGAGACTTTCCACTGCCTAGGATGCCATGCTTGTTCAGAAGTGTTACCCCTTTGAAAGGTAAACTTCCTTCTGCAGGTTCAATGTTGTTGCAATACGATATCCAAGTCTTCAGTGCTCTAACTACCTCTGATGCTATGAATGTACAGTCTTGTAATAGACCATGACTTGAAATAACAGCAGATGCCTGTAGCGTTCTTCTCTGTAAAATTCTTAAATTGGCTAACTTGTCATCTTTATTTGTGATGCAGCAGTTTAGGCTTTTCTTTGGAGTATTAATAAATTTATCCCCTAGTCTTTTGATTATATTAAATGAACTAATACTTAACACTGGAATTATAAGGGGCAAGGGGACTATTCAGTTAGTTAATACTGCGAATATGCATTTAATAGGGTATTTTTATTTTACTATTTTAAGACTCTAGGTTAACTGTTGAAAGACCCACTACTTTTTTAATTTATTATTTAGTCTGTTTTCTGACACTACAGCTTCACGATGATTACGGAGAAAATGTACACTGAAGTTTCAATATTATTTAAAAGAGCTTTATGAGTGTACATTAAAAATACACTGTGTTCTTACTCTTAGAACCAAAAAGTGTATTTTATGGTATAAGAAAGAATGGTGCTCCTAAATGCAGAATGTCCACAACAATGGAATCTTTGTGAGTGCTATGCATTCAACTTATTTTTAAAAATAAAACTAGTTTTGAGTAAGAGGTCTCTAGTGTGCATTATGGTTTGTTTTGTTTTGGATCCTCATTTGTCTCCACTCCTCGCTGTTGAGGGGCTGAAAGCGTCAGGGCTTTTTCTTCTCCTCCCCCACCCCCCTTCTGTGACACGATAATAAACTCTGAAGCAATCTGACTTTACAATGTTAACAAAACAGGAAGGAAATTATGCAGGAAGGGGTTTTCAAACTAATTGCACCCACAGCATATGCTAAACCCTGTACATTGCAGCAGTGCTGTATCTAGTACACAGCTGCACCAAAGAAAGCCTGAGGAACAAAAGAACAGGAGGAGGAGGGTGAATTCATTTTGTTCTCATTAAAAAAAAGAGACAGTACTGGCGCTCTCCTACTTCCAGTATTTCAAGTAGAAACAGCCTCTTTCTCAACAGCTTCAAGCACGCTGAGTTCTTCAGTTGTTTGTGATAGCAACAAGGCCTTAATGGGACAAATGGACACACATTCTGGTAACTGCTTGCTCTTAAACAGGAACTCTGGTTCCTCCTAACAACATGTACATGTTCTAGCTTAGAAAAAGGGCCCCACAGAGGATGCAGAGGCCTCCAAAAATGAAGTTGCTAGCTCGACTTTTCTGCTTGAAGTCACTAATTTTAAAAATCCTACTGTAATTACAAGTAGGAATAACCACATGGCCTGTATGAACTTCAGGCATTAAAGTGCAAGTCTAAAGTTCTGTATGTGTAATTAAAAAAGCATCTCATGATTTCTAGATGTGTCTTAATTGCTACGAGCAATGCAAATTTAGCTAGAGCTCATAATGAAATTTTTTAGCAGCTGGCACATCACTAAGAATAAAATATCTGCAATTGTAACACACTTATTGAATATGTATAAGTCAGAAAGTAATGCAGCTCCCTCCTTCAATAATTCATTGGCTCTACATTCTGAATCTATGCAGGAACACACAAGTCGCTTGACTAGATAAGGCCTTATCTAACTGAACACAAGTGCCCAGTTAGCAGCCTGTTACTTATTTCAGTAGTCAAAACCAGCACTTTAATATACTTGTTAACATTATGTAAAGTGGCACTAGGGAAGTATGCACTATAATTTTTAGTCTCTATTACAATGCTATTGTAGAAGTTATAGTACTCCGATAAAATATTTATGACTAAACATCAACCACCCATTTTACAACTAAACAATTGAAAGCAACTAAACAGTAGCTTAAGGTTTTGAAGATTCTCAGTACAACCAAGGATCTGGCTTCTGCTGCCAGTACTGAGGGTACTTCTGCCCATGTACTTGGAGTAAATAGGGAGAAGTGAGACTGGAGGATGACATACAGGGGTTCAGACTATGGAAACTATATGCTGAATGTCAGATTTGTATTTACCAGTGTGTGTCAGTTCAATCATAATCTTATCCCTCTTGCACATTAGCTGTTATATCTGCTCTACAGTATTTGAAAACACTATCCACCCTTCTCAGAACATTAGAATTTACTATCCTGAAACAGCCAGATAATCAGGACACTTTCATTAAACAATCCATTTGAAACTGCCTTAAAATATATAGTTTACATACTAGTGAATTAACCACTTTACGGAAAAAAGAAAAAAACCACACAGAATGTCTGAAGATAGAAGGGTCCTCTGGAGCTCATCTAATCCAGCCACCTCTGCTCAACACCAGTCACCTGGAGCACATTGCAGAGAGTAGTGTCCAGCCAGGACATGGTCAATTACTAATTGCTAGGAGATTTACAGGCCATTACAATGTTGTTTTACCATATATTTAGTGGATAACATGCAGTTAGAAAGTTTCTGCAATTACTCTAACAACATGCAATATAGAGGATCATTTCCTGTGATACTAAAAAGATGTGTTATGAGATAGCTGTGTTTTAAGATTCTTAAGTACTATTATTTTGTATATCTAAAATAATCATCCTATGAAACAAAACCACCAAAAACTTCATTTTTAACTAAACAAAACTCAGTCATGATGGATCAGAAAAACTAAAGTAGACTCACAGAGATAAAGTGTTTTTTGGATATGGATGAATACACTCAGCAAGAGAAAATTCTATGCTGGGAATTTCCAAAGAATGAATACTGGCTTGATATACAGCTCCAGTTACTGACCACAAATCTACATATAGCATCTGAAGAGAGTATCCAGGAACCTAGAGGAAAAAAATAGCACATTACAATTATAACTGCAATTTGGAAGAATTATTGAAAAGGATCTCTTTACAACAGCTTTCTATTTGATTTTTTTTTTTTAACATATAAAGACATTTTGTTGTACGTACATGCATTTTGGAATTACCTTTTACAGGTTCTATCAACTTACCCAGTAAACAAGCTTTTCTTAAGAAAGCTATTTTCTCTTTAAACACCTTTTTTTTTCCTTTACGCAAACTTAGTCTAGATGCCTTTATCTCATTCATATATATGTAACATGTGTGTTACTTAGAAACTTTCAGAAAAAAAAATGTTACATACAGGAAACTGCAGATTATTGCATGTACATTGACAATATGCACAGTCACACTACAGATGTGACAGCACGGAAGTCCCTAAGCCTGGATATATTTTAGACTTACTATTAAGGTGTGTTGATGCCAATACATATGCAGGAACATAGCTAGGTGGCATTTAATTTGTTCAGTTTGACCTCTGCATTCTCATATTTTTAAGGTGGACTCTGCAGCAGAGCAGGAGTGCACACGGTGAATTTGTCTTTTGCCAGCACACACCATGAAAGGTTTGCACAGCCTCTGGTGCAACCTTACGGTTTATTCCAAGAGTCGTCCCCATGCACCTTTGCAATCCAAGCGCTCACTCATGAGCTGTATTACTTGGAGGCAGGTGATTTTCAATATTGACTACAGCAGCGCTCTATCACATGTCTCAGTGCATTTACCTGCAGAGATCTTGCAGAAGGGTCAATGGCACTCCAGACAGCCACTCAAGACATGGAGAAATCCTTCAGAAACGCCGCAAAGACTCAAGTTCCTAGGGAATGTGCCCACACCATGGACACCAGCTCCGTACCTGTGACCTCATATTGTATTTTAGTGCTGTCTCAGTCCGCAGGTGAACCAGGAGAACAACTGGCCATAAGAAATGCACCTTCTAGAAGGGAACGATTCATTCTTCATGGACCAATGAAGTGGGAATGTGTCATGCATCTAAAAAGCTGCCTGAGATACGTGAAAAACGGGATAAGATCCTACTGGGAAACAGATTCTGCAATAGGAGAAAAGTTCTGGTAAGGCTCCAAAGCTGAGTTCAGATGATGTGCTCTAAAGAGAGCCCCTCTCAATGCAGAGACTATTATAGCTGTTTTTAAGAGCATTGTTACAAACTCTCCTAAAACTAAGGAGGGAAAGTTGTCAAAACAGTAGGTAACAAGGCATGCAGCACTGCAAGTAGCACACACCACTGAGGCTAAGACACAGAGAACTATTTCCACTTCCCGGAGCAACGAAAGGCTGCGAGAGTGCAGAAGCGGCTGCGCGGCACCTCCCTCCCGGCGTCTCGCGGGTCAGAACAGCTGTGCAGCGTGCGGCACTTACTGCACGTGCCAAACCCCAGCCTAACCACCAGCTCACGAAGCAGCTCAAACCCAAGAAATACCACCCATCACTCGAAGTCAAAAGCAAAGCTAACCAATTGCATAAATTTGTCTAATATACAACTGGGGAAATGGCAATGCTATTTATAACAGGAAAAGCTCCAAGTGCAAATTCTGCCAGAAGTTGTTATTTTTTGTTGGAGAAGGATGGTTCAATGTGTATTATAGTACAAATCTAGCATAACATGAATGCAAGTCCATACTCAGTTGGAAACGTTTTAGTTAATCTTTTCTTACACAGCAAGAGCTACCTTATCTTCACATAGAACCAACATGACACTAACGGCTGAAAATGCATAAGCATTTGATATAAAATGCTGATATAAACGTGTAACATTCTTAAATGTAAACAGCTTAAAATTACCCTCTCTTGATATTGCCAGTAATTGCAACACTAACATAAATACCAACCAATAACACTCCAGTAAGGTTTCCAATTCATTTTCTTGTTTCTTTTTAAGAAAGCTCCTGTTTCTCTGATCTAGTTTAGGAATAATTTGTCATGAGGAGGCCATCTTAAGCAGGATGCTGTCAATGCCACTGAGATTTTGATTCTTTGAAGTCTCTTCAGTCCTGTGGTTGACATTTGACATAATGATGAGTGACCATGTTTCACTGAACATAAGGCTCTGGGGACAGAGGAGGTGAGAAGTTCCCTCTATAGGCTGGGCTTTATGTTTTTGAAGTTTACAGCAGCCAATTGTTTCCCAAAACCTTGATTTAAGGTTTAAGGTGTGTGGCTTGATCAAAGGCCACACACATCACTGAATCGTATTGCTGGGCACTGAACTAAACTTATTAAAATATTCATGCCAAATCTGGTAAGCATTCTAAAAGAGTGGGCTTAAAAGATGTGAAATGTATTATAAAATATATTCTTTGCAAACAATGATAAATGAAACCTTTGCAAATCCTGCCCATTTTGTTTCCATCAGCAATTCCCTATTTATACATTCCCGCTTATGTTTACGTTAGCGCAAACTCTTGCTTACACACACGAGGCAACCATTCCATACCCCTGCTGATAGCGTTGCACGTACTTACACCCTCCCCACCGATCAGGCAGCCGGTGTCCTGTAGGGGACAGAAAGCAAAAACAACCTCCTAAACAGGATCCAAAAGAAATATCTGGTATTTTCCAGAGCAAGCACAAATGTTATTCTTCCACATATCAGCACAAAAATAGATGTGAAAAATGATACACAGTTCCAATGAAAAATATATGCAGTAAGATTATAAAATGTCTAGATTTAAAGCACTTTCTTTGCAATCTTTTACAAATAGTTGTACATTTCTTTTTAAAAAAGTGCAGACACATAATAAAGACTTTCTTACTTCCAAAGGATAATTAGAGCATAAATTATAAGCTGTCTCATGACAGCTTGAATACTTCTATATTTTGAGAAGACAGGATTAAGGACATCCACTTCCATATATATTTAATTTTATTTCACTTTAATTTTACTCGATAAAAATACCAGTGACTGCACTCAAATGGAAAAACAAGTTTGTATTATTTGTAAAAAAAATGAAAAAAGGCGAACAGATGAGGATAAAAAGCACAGGAGAAAATGTTGTTACTGTTCTGATTCATCTCTCTTCATAATTAAAAATAAAAACAAGAAACATTTAGTGGAACCGAAAGGCAATACACTTAAGTACAAAATTAACTTGAACTAATTATTTCAGCTTTCAAAGAGCACAAGAGCTTAGCAGGATTTTCAAGAGATTAGGCATTTATGTAGATAATGAAATAATTCAGGGTTTGAGCCAGACACTAATGGGGTATAAGAAAGAACTATCTCTTGAGAAAAAAATCATTTAAAAAGTGTCTATGACAGGATTTCTTACACCTCCCATTTAGCAGGTAGATTTGACCAAAACAAAACAAAACAAAACAAAAAAAAAAAGGAAAGGAAAAGAAATGTAGCAGGGAAACAAATGGGAAGCATTTCCAGTTCACTTCTGTATTTGAAAAGAGTAAAAAAAAAACAAAAAAAAAAAAAAAAAACCAAATAAAAAAAAAAAAAGAAAAAAGGATTCTGCCCCCCAATAATTTTGCTAATCATTTTTGCAATTTTATTTTTTGTTCCTTTTTAAGAATTAAAGCTGCTCAAGAGTTCTGTGACTACCACAGAAATACTTTATATTACCTTTCCTTTCTCCAGAAGAGCTGAGAATGGGATAGTCACCGATCCAGGACATTTCTTTTTTATATACAAGTGACCATTTATATATTACAATAACGGCATGTTTCCACCAAAATGGGAAATAATTTAATCAAGAAGACAGAGCTAGAGCTCCCTGTGGCAGACTAAAGGAGTCACAAATAATCGTACTGCAGGTACAGGTACCAACCCACTCCACATCCACATGTGGATTTTTCTTTACTCAAAATGCAACATCATGCCGAGGCACACAATTAACTTCCAAAGCCAATACAAGTGTGTGGTCAGATTTGGCCTTTCTTGCAGCACTGAGCAGTGAACTGATGCCACGCACAATGAAGACCCAGGAGTCCTAGAGCTCACAGTTACTTTTTCAAACTCCAAAACACCCTCTAAGAAAACCACAGAGTGACTAAAAAGCTACAGCAAGTTCCAGTTGCAGCATCGCCTAGGAAGGGCTGTGTCAGTTCTCAGTGCTGCCAACACTCCCCTCGCCATCCCCCTGCTCTTCCCTGACCAGGATTGAGAAGGAAGGGGAAGCTGCCGCCCCCCTTGCACTGCAGAGTCTGGAAAGTTCCCTTGGATGAGTGATTTTGATCTTTTTTTAAAAATTGAAGGATAATGCCAATAATGATAATAACTGGAGATGATCAGGAAAAAAATTAAGGTCATGGTAATATAGAAGGGTTTGTGAATTGCACAAACAGCAGATACACAAAAATTGATAATATGAAGTATGTCAGTTGCTTATATCAATGGTTGATACCACAGGCTTTTATTTCCCGTGTTCCATTGTATGGTTCAGGCATCCTCACAGATTTTTATTGACCCTGAGCACAACAATGAACAAAAACATTCAGACAGGCAGGACACTCGGCAAAAAGGCAATCGCTCTTCAAATGGGCTAACAGACTGATGAAAAAAAAAAAAAAAAAAAAAAACAAACCACACAAACCTCTTCATATAGAGGATGTAAGAAGCAAGGATTTCATCACTAATGTGGGAATAAAACAAAGTATTTTAAAAACATTCAGTGTATTAAAAAAGGTTTCTACATTCAGGAAATGGAAAGAGCTTTAAAGAAAAAAAGAGCTACAAGTATGATTTACAGGAAAACTTGTATACTACAGATAGACTAAAAAAAACTCCATTTATTTTTTCTTATAAAGAAAGCTGTCAATACCATAGCCTATACATACGTGGACAGACATGACACATCTGATATCCTATGGGATCCTAAACTAGCAGTATGGACATAAGAAACAATTCCAGGAAGTTAAGTCTTACTAATTTTAAATCAAATGCACATAGAAAAATAAAACATTGTGAATAACCAATTAGAACAATCCTTCTAGGAATAGAGATGTGATAGATCACAGTATCAATTTCTTATAATGAGTGTATACATAAATTTAATGAAGAGACAGAAGCTAATATCAGTTGGCATGTCAGAGCACTAACCAAGAACTACTTTCATCTGCAAAAAAATATATCACAGAATGTTAGATTTCTTTGAAAAATTCTGATTGTATTTCAAGAGTTGAACACTTAAAGGAACCTCAAATTTTTCAAAAACCAGAAACTCTTTAAATGGTGCCATAAATACCAGTATGTTATTACCGAGTGCACTTGCTTTTGCTGACTGTAGCTCTCTTTTGCCTCAGAACTCCTTTTCCATGAGAAGTGCGATAGCTCGGCAGCAGGGCTCGCAGTGCTCATTGAGATATTTCCTTTGCAAGACGGACAAAAAGAGAGCAAGAAATCTTTCAGTCTCCAAAGATTTCACACTAGATGCAATTCCTAATCAAAACACTATAATTCAGCTACATTGTACATTTTTACCAAAAGCTTCATTTCACAGATAGAAGATGAGAAAGTAGTTTAATTTTGCTTAAACTATCATATCTGGCCCTAATATCTGCAAGTCCAATTTAGGAAGCTATTACAAGTTTCTTACTGGATTTGGATCACATCACAAGTACATTTCAGCCAATATTTCTAACATGCTTCTAATTACACTGATCTGAACATGCTGAAATTGGAAACAGAGGAGGAGGTATACAGCGGAGCAAACCAGGCCCTGTGGGTACAATGGCTGCAGTGCTGGTTCTGACGGCTCTCTCGAAACTACCCTCTTTGGTGCCCTTTAGTTCATTAAGGCAAAGATCACCCTCCCCATTATCAGCAACCTGACAATATAGGTGCCAGAATAAGGATTGAATGTGGATGTACACCCAAAGCCTGAAGATTCTTTAAGTCTTCAAGGAGTATTACCATTGGAGCAGCTTGGAAAATTTGACTCATATGTGGTAATGATGTAAATTACAATTGTTCTATTTCATTTGACTATTTTTTTTCTTGTGTAGGCACAAGCATCTGAAGAATATTCAAACTATATTTCCCTCCCTGTCAAAGCTCAATGAGCATTTCAAACTGGACCTTCTGACATTCTCATGGTTAAATCTCAGCCCAAAACAAACTATCAAGCTTTCCCAATAGGAAGGGACTAGTAAATTAAAAAGGTAGAAAGAAGAAATAACTGTTTCCAAGGGTATCACTCTATTACAAGGGCACTAAAGGGGGAGACTGAGCAGGGCACCAAATCCAAAACCATGTAGGGATGCAGCAGATAAATCCTGTGGAGTACTCTGATCATAAAGGTGAGCAGCCAAGGTATTTAGAACCACTGTTCTCAGGTCCCTCGTCTCTCACTGAGGTTGCTCTGCCCGACTTTTAAACAAGATCCAAGTGAGCTGGTTAGCCAAGGAGGAGTTTGACAAAAGTTTATTTCTCTATACAAATAAGAAAGGAAAAATAACATTCTACAGCCTGGGAAGCTGGTACTGGAGGTGGTAAGGAAAAGAAAAGTTAAAAACATGGAGTGAACAGGAATGAGTTTTAAGCCAAATGGTATCTACATTTTATTACCTAGTATCTCCTAGGCTGAATCTTCTCTATAGGAGGAAGAGAAAACTGCAAAATAAAATAGACAATACTGGAAAATGAGATAAATGCAAAATTTGCACCAAGAAAGAAAACAGAAGGTATGTAAAGGTCTCCAGATCTTTCTCAGGCTCCGAAGTATTTCAGTTCAACTTAAAGGCTAATGAAGCCACGATTCTACTGTAACAGAACATAAGAAGGGAACATGGGAAAAACAGGCCGACCAAAAGACTGTACTGAGCATTACTGGAAAACTAGGCTAACTGCAAAATCTTTAGTTTCTAAGAGCATCTTTTCACAGTAATCCTTACTATAATCTCACATCAACTTCATAATATCCCTGTCAGTAATCCCAAAACTTCCTACTTGTGGCCTGTCTTTAATATATTCCCCCCCTACCCCGCACGCTATGCATAATTTCAAATGCCTTCTGAAGATCAGAGAAAGAACTGATAATCAAAACCAGAATCAGAAAATAAACACAAGCAATGCTATCAAGGCAAAAAATACAAATATTGCCTTGCATTCATCTGGTAACAAAGTGTGCACGAGAGCAAAAAATGAAAAAGCCCAATGTTCAAGATTTAAATTGCCATTCCCATGTCCACTTCAAAGAATTTATGTCAGAAAGACTCAGAAGTAAGTAACACAAAACTTTTTTTTTTTTTCCTTACTTGAATTGGAAGATTTTTTTTCCCTGGAGTACAAGTAGCTCTTTCCAAATTGCAAGCAGCGACACTGTCCAAAATAGTATGCTCAAACCATCCGCATTCAAACTTCTGCTTTTCCTAATGAATATACACGTACTTTGACAGATCTCCATAAGCCATAAGGTACTCCTCCAAAACACGAAGGACATCACAGTCTAGCTTTTGGTACTACCACATGAGAGTAAACCAAGCAGCTCTCCACTACATATAAAGGAAAAGGAGAGATGAGTTCATATATTTTCAGAAAACGTAAATTCATCTTTCCTATACGGTAAATTGTATTAATATAAATTAAAATACAAGTTGAAATATTGTACCTTGTATCTCTTTTGAACAGAGGTATTTGATGAAAATAGCAGAAATTTAACTGCCCCAAGTTCCCAAGCTGCAACAGCTGGAACCATTTACATTTTTTAATCTCTTCTTCAGTAACAAAGTTAAATTCTTCTTGCAGCTGTTCAAGACAAAAGTATTTTGGAACGGTTTGTGCTCCTTGGATCCCGCATACTGTGAAAGAATGCCAGAGCAAGGCTGGAGTATTTTACAAACTGTCCTGACTTTAAAGTAATAGATAGATATTTTTAATTTAAAAATACATAAATTTCCTCAAGATAAATGACAACATGTCTTTTTGAGTAGCACCAATAGCATAAGGCCTAGCAAGACAGACGTTACTAATCAGGTTCAACTAATAACGGCCTTTGAATGTAAAGATATCCATATTTTAAAAAGCAACAAAATTGTGGGGAAAAAAAAGGACATAAGAATCCTTTACTTTTTGATGTCTTTCTACTTTTTAAAAGTATGCAAATGTTCTTCTGCATCAGTAAAATTAAGTGTGCAACTACCTCTTTTAAATGAAAAATAGTGAAAATAAGTTAAACTTGTCCAAGAAATATCATATTTTGCCCTTTTAAGTGATTAACAGATATCCACTGTTGCAGCTGAAGATACTAGATGTAACAGATGTATGGGGTAAAATTATATTAAGCAATCAGGGATAAGCAGAATAAATCCTGATGTGCTGCCTGCAACTTAGAATTACAGCATTCTCTAATCTGCACATGTGCAATAAATCTAATACATCTAAAAGATACTTCTACATGTCACGAACCACAAAATTTTGGTAGCTACTTCTATGTTTAAGTTTCTCAGCACAATAAAATAAAACCATTTAGCTTAGCTGCAGAACATCAACAGAAACAATTATATTAGAAATTTCTTGCAAACAATGTACAAACTTTCTTAGTACACATTTCCACTTCTGATAGATTGAGTTCTAATTTAAT
Organism: Eudromia elegans; assembly: GCA_003342815.1. Taxonomy (NCBI): domain Eukaryota; kingdom Metazoa; phylum Chordata; class Aves; order Tinamiformes; family Tinamidae; genus Eudromia; species Eudromia elegans. Next base: position 2,818,437 of record PTEX01000022.1, on the reverse strand, counting down.
CTATTACTGTAAACAAAATTAAATAGAAAACACTACAAAAAAAGACATTAGCCGCTACATTGCGCAGAATATTTTACTAGAAAGTAAACTAGAAATTGCTGGAGAGAAGATTAAGCTTCAAATCTACCTGCAGTCCCCAAAGTAAAGGGTTTTTTGCATAGACTTACTGTGTTTAAACGCCTTTCCTGTTACTCTGCTACAACTAAAATATTTAGCAATATTTTGTTTCAAAAGCTTTTCTGAACAACTGTATTTATTACTAGTCCCTGAGGCCATGGAGAACTCTTGCAAGTGTCTGAACCTAGTTAGACCTCCAAAGAACACAAGCCTAGTTGGTGCATGGGCACCGCAACCCTTGGTTGGTCTACAAGTAGCAGAACTGTGAAAACAGACTGACACAGGTGCAAGTGTGCACTTAGAGAAACTCAAGTGGGGTTATACTACAGCTACAACATTCCTGTTCTTAGTTCCAAAAAAACTTTTCCAGAATGATACAACTGATAATATTTTCATGTACATGTACAGGCTGGAATATTTTCCCATGTGCATTTATCCGTGCCATCTGGCATGTTCTGGCCTAGCTATTCAGTCCTTCCACAGTTCTTCACTTTTGGTCTGCTGGCAATATATAGTACAGGCATTAGTCTAATTAGTTACTTAACATACATTTCACATAATTAACAAGACTCAGGCTGTCAGTCCTATAATAAGTCACTTCCTACTTTTTACCTAAAAAGGTAAAATACCTGAGGAATTACTAGGCAAAAAAGTGCTCTCTCTGCTTTTAAATCTGCATTTTATCATACTTGTACATAACAGATTTAATTTCTGGCAACACAACACTGTCTCCCTACTGTACTAAAAGTTAGATACCTGGATCATGAGAATCATCAAAACACTGATGACTCTCCTTTACAGATTTCTTCACCAAAATGAAAATCTCCAGACATCAGATTAAGGAACGAAAAACAGGATTTAGAGACAGAGAATGGGAAGGGAGGAAAATATATATGTGTGTGTATATATATATATATTTATATATGTAAAAATCTGCACTGTAAATTAATTAAACCCAAAGCTACTGAAGTAGAAAAACATTAAAAACATTTAAAAGATGTAGAAATATATTTCCCCATCCTTTATTTTTTTCCTCTTAATACAAAAAGAAAAAACTACAGTGATCACTAAAAATGTAGAAGACATTAGTATTTTTAAGTCAAATTAAAGCACACTGAGGTCACTCATTTATGACTGCACATAAACAATGCAGCAAAATAGCTACACATGTTAAGCCACACATAGACTTGTAACAACCTCCAACATACAAATATCCATATCCAGTGTATTAAATAGAATTGTTGCATATTAAACAATATTTTTCTAATTGTCAGAAAGGTATTAATATATATTGTCAGCAATATTTTTAACATGCATGACCTCAGATCTTTCTTTATGCATCTTTTCATATGGCATTCCTGTTCACTGAGGTTCTTTTCTAAAAGAATTGCATTATTTTAAATAATTTTTTTATCTATTATAAAAGTCAAGAAAGTCAAGAACAAGGCTTACTCACATTTTTAAAGATCTGTTTTTCATTTCTTTTTGGCCAGCCTAGAATGTCACGGTGAATCACAGGGATCTTCTAAACTTACTGATTTTTCAGTTATTTCACACCCTCAGAAACATCTCATCGTTGCTGATGTTATTTAAATGAGTTACAAGTTTGACAACCCCAGAAAATTAACTCTGTAGTTTTCACTCTGCCTTTCACTTAGCCTATTTCACAATGCAGCTGATATATTGGTTTTTCTGTACCTAACATACAAAAACCAACATGAAGATAATTATTGCCTCTTAAGCTGAGTATGTTGGAAAATTTCTTCATGCACATTCAAAACAAGTTTAAAAGGAACATGGTTTTTTTTTTAAATCAAACCAAGAGCCTTAGCAGTTTCTAGGTACCAAGCATATAAGAATATAAATACAAAACTAAGAGAGATTAAAAGGTTCTTTCAAAAAAAATGTTTATGGACATAAGCATGCTCTACTTAAAAGTGTCATTATTAATGTGTATGTGACAGCAGAGAAGATTTCTACATTGAATTTTCTAAATTTCAGAAAAATTACCCCAGCCAAGTTCCACTTACGATACAAACCACTTAAACTTTCCTTTACTTGTACAAAACAGAGGGCCTTCCTCTGTTTAATAACCCAAACAGCACTCTGCTCAATATGACATCAACTACTTTCTATTGCTTTAACGCTGCTTATAAAACACTCAGTTTCATAAGGAAAGGTTTATAAGGATAAACAAGACAACTGAAAGGCTAATCCAATATTAGTTGAAAAGGCATGAACTCTAAAAAGCATGACCTACGTTTATTATTAGCTTCTAGTTCCCTATTTAAGCAAGCATAATTCTTTGAAATGGCTAAATTAAACATGAATTACGTGCATCTGGAAAAAAATACTTACAATACAAACCAACACACAGACCACTGAAATATCTCCACAGGTTCTACACTGCAAATTTCAGGCTTGAAATATAAATTCAAAAATAACTTCCAAATAGATAAAACTTTACTATATTGAAATATTCTGTTAATTAACCAGGCCAATATAAAACTTAAGCATATTTTTGAAATTTAGGTTTTCCATTACTTAAGTACTTGTTATACAGGCTACCTCTAAACAACTGCAAATATTGAGATTATACTTCTCAAATTACTTCATGCCAAAAATCAAGACTGAGGAGACAGAACATCCTGAAGTCTATTACAGTCACTGGACCTGATGGTAGCTTAATTGAGGATGGTAATGGTCATCTTGCTTCAAGGGTAGCTCCTTTCTGTGTAAAGGACTTTGCATCATGCATCATTTTTTGGTCACTGCTGGTTTATGTTGGAGCAAGTTTGAGAATCTCACTTAGAAGTGAGATACATGGTGCTAAGGTTGGAAATGAGACCAGCGTGGGTTTCTTATTTGAAGGAATGAAAGCACAGAGGTTTGGAGGCTCCTTACATACCACCTGGAGCTGGTATCACTACTGATAAGTGAGCAGGAGGAAGTTAAATCCAGAAAACTCTAAGTTACAGCATGGGAAGTGCCACCAAGTTCAATGGGACTATTCAATGCAAGTAAGGAACAATAAAGATTAATACGCTTCTAGCTGACTGGTTAAGTTCTGCTACACAATAACAGGAAGTGTGTAAAGCATTTTTTTTTAATCTACTTTCCTGTATATTCTGTTTTACAAGTTTTTCTTTTTCCTATTTTTGGTCCACCAATATGCTCACTGCCTTCAGTAAACTATGCAAAGTAAGTTACAAAAATGTTTTTTACGCTTATAAAGTGCAAATCTTCCATACTTTTTTCCTATGTTAACTAACTGATCAGCTTTTGACAATATTTATATTCCATAATACAAAGAGTCCTCAAACTACTTACGAGAAACTGAATACTCAATATTCCATGCATATGACTCAATACCATTACTTCACAGGTTAATTCATGCTTTGATTTCACATTAGAAGAGAGTCAATATGCTACTAGCCCATACCCGCTGAAAAAGGAAGTTCAAGACATTCTTAGGCAAGAGCCCCGACCATGTAGTGTGCGCCCTCTGGTGACTATAGCTCAAATTACATGTCAGAGCACCAAGCAAAGCCTACTTTTTCGGTTAAGTTGCTGCTGAACAGACACCAGCATTGTCTAAAATGAAAACAGTAAAGTGTTTTTGCCAATTTGCACCATTTCAGATTTACAATGACAAAATACAAACAGTTATCAGAATAACAAACAACATAAGACTAAAGGTGAGAACTTCTAGGTTTATTGAAATACAATACAGGAAAAGGATGTTCTTTGCAGCAGATAACTGGTTGTCAGTATCACATTCAAAGCAGTATTTCTAATGCTAAATTAAGCAGGAAACCAGAACCACACTGTATCATTACAATGAGACACCACAGCTGTTGCTCAGAAGGCTCCTTCAAATTCTTCCTGTTGAAAACGTTGCAGAGCTACTCGATGTAGTTAACTGGTTTACAGTAAACCTCAGCTGCGACTAGATGATCCTCCTTTATTCTAAAGGTTATCTGGTCACACACAAACACCTCTCAAAACATTCACAGTCCAAAATTCGTTCTTTTCAGAATGGAGGACAAATGGATGCAAGTTCTCTCTTTACTAGAGAAGAGCTAGATTCTGCTCTCAGCTACATGCATGGAAATTCACAACCACTTACATTCAAAAGCAAGAAATATTACAGATCTACAGGAGCACAGCTATTTTCAGATTTTTGCATTTTGCACTTTTCTATTCTCTTTGACGTCTCAAAGGCTCATTCAATTAGAAGGAATCTTCAAATCCCACAACTTCAACACACAATTAAGAGTGTGCCTAACATTTAACAACTACACCTAAGATCAAAAGATCAAAACCACAAAAGTTATAGTAAAAATGGATATACAAAATATAGTTAAACAGGTGTAAGTTATAACACCGCACTAAACATGAATATGAAAAGCATGAAATCAGCAAATACACAAGCTATAAACTATTTCTAGTAAGTGAAATCTCCAAACTATGGCAAGACCCAAAACCCAGGAAAGTACTTTTTCCAGGACAGAAATGAAGTAACTCTTTGAAGAAATAAGTATTACAGAGAAAAGGAGAAACAGAACTTATAATATCTGCATTAAACATTTGCTATGTATGTTACATTTTATCTGATGCAGTGTCAAAGAGACTTCAAAACATGGTATTAATACGCAAATTATGATGACCAAGTTGACAACAGCTGTTTCCGTGCAAGTCCGATGGTTTCAATTTTCAGAGCATGCTGTCAGCACTGCCAGCCATTCTGGCTGCCACCCACCGATACAAATTCCAAGTAGCATGGGTGAATGCAGGAGGGATAATCAAACAAACCAAACACCGCCACCCAATGAAATTTCAAGGATATTAAAAACAGAAATAAATTAGGTTATTACTACTTAAGCAAGGAACATGATTAGCTGTTTTGAATTCGTGTTCCTCACACTTCCTTCATTAAGGATTTCAAAACATCTAGTTTGGAAAGAATTTGGCACCAGCTCTGTGAAAGAGATACAATAGCAGGAAAGATTAAATAAATAGTATCCAACACTATCTAACGTGACAGCATATCAAGAGGCAGAATACTAGAACAAAGGCTCTGGAAACGGAGCCCAATACAAAAGCACGCTTAGCTGCTATCACAAAACTAAGTTGTATTGAGTGATAACGAGAATTTGATTTGAATCTAAAGAGTCCTTTGTGACCTACAGATGAGAAGGTTTAACATATACACCGGTAAATTTTATTTTTTTTAAATCAATGGAAGAAAATATAAAATACCACAAAGAAACTGTACAAGTAACAGAACAAAAGTGATTCAGGAATGGTAAATCATGTTGAAAGCCAGATGTACAGGTGATACACATCATGTAAGAAAAAACACAGAAAACACACAAAAAAAATTAATGTTTTACTAACACAAAGCATAAAACAAATGTATTCTAGGTCCAACAAAGGGTAATCTGAAGAAATGTATCACTGTGAAAGTTATCTACAAGTTACTGTAAATAAGAGTCCATGCAAGTGTAAATAAAAAGAACAGGTATAGTCCTCCATTGTATAAACAGTAATAACGTAAGCACAGAGGGCACTCTGCATCTACACAGTACTGACAAAGCCAAGAGTGCAATACATTTGGGATCCATGCTTTAAAACAGGACAAACAAGAAAAGCTATAGTAAAGATATACATATTAAATGGTTGGTAAGCCTTTTATATAGGGGAATCTAAAAACTGCAATATAGTTAGAAGACTAAAACACAACAAATCCAAAAGGCTCTTCAGAGTACACTTCTCACAGGGCAGTTACAACAGTGTCCATTCCCACCTACAACCACTTCCAACGGCTTTCCTACTTTTCTTTTCTTTAAAGATAGCCGACATGTGCTACAACCCACTACACTGTGCAATGCTTCAGTGTTCTTGGTAGCCAAGGACCAAAATACCATAAACCCGTGGCACTGAAAGCCAGATGTTGAAATACCATTGAATAACTGTCCCTGTATTATCACAATAATCTGAGGGACAGCGAGAGGGAACGAGGAGAAAGAGTTCAGGCAGCCCGTGCAAAGATGATGAACAAGATTGTCCTCATTAAAAGCTTACTGTGCACAGTTGCATCAGTAACCTGATCCAAAACCACTACCCGTTTAGAAACTGAGCTCTCAGCTCCAAAGAACTAACTAGTGACTCTTCATTCTCACTGACAATGACTTTTTGTTTAGTGAAATACTTGCTATGTGTATTTGGAAAAGAAAAAAAAAAAGACAGAGGGGTGGAAAAGGGCAAGACTTCTGATGAGCAGGACAGTTGGAAACCTATCAGATTTCCTGTGTACTTTCCTACTGTTTGCATTTATCACCTGTACTTGTTAAATATTACAAGAATATCAAATCTAGCAGTGCAAGATATTTTTAATTACTTTATTTCACCTGATGATTTCTCATTTGTTTCTAATAAAGATCCAAAAAGAGTCTGCATTAAAAAGTAGAAAGTTTCAAAATACATATGCTGAAAAGAAAAACAGTCTCAGAGCACACTCAGTTCAGCAGAATAAAGTTACACCAGCATTACTTGAACATGTATAAGAACAAAAAAGCTAAAGGGAAATTGCACAAAGAAGCTAAAACGTGTATTGATGGAAAAAAGTTAATTTTTCCCAGTCTGCAACATCTTTAAATATGAAGAAACAGAAAACTTAACGTATTGTCTTGACACACAAAAATATAGGTTGTTGTTCAGTAGTCATTTCAGTTTACTACCAGTACAAGAATTTCAGACTAAACTGCTGCTGTGCAAGTTACAAGCACACAAGGATATATATCAGATATACACAAAGAGCTACTCTAAAACGGCAGCACTTGCTCATTTAAAGTAAATAGTAACTTGAAAGGATTTTTTTTTCACCACCAAAGCATAAAATATTTGAGGGAGGTTCAAAGGAAACTTGAACACCAGTCCGACCACTCAAACCAACACTGCACTGTTAACCTGGCGAGGTTGAACACCTCTCTTCCAATGCACACCTGCCTTCCACTCTCAACATGAAGCAGGGGAGGCTTCCCATCTATCTACCCATTAGCAGTAGATAAGTGCACAAGAGACAGCACCGCTGGAGACAGGTGGAGGAGCAGCCGACACAGGAGGAGAGGCCTGCAGGGCCCTCCGAGCTGTGGTGCATCTCTTGGGACAAGAGGAGACAGTTTCTCTTGGCCACCCCGCTTGCTTCCTCCCCACGGGATCCCTCCAACAGCTCCAGCCTCATGCAGACCCCGCCACGCTGCCAAGCCGGGGGCTCTAAGGCTGTCACTACCCCCCGCCCCAACACAGACCGATAGAGGCTCCACCACGACAGCCGCCCTCATCATGACAACGTCGACATGGCCAAACTCCTACCGACTCCACATTCCTCCCAGCGCGCATGCGCACCTCGGCTTGCCTGCCGCCTGACGGCTCACTGCGCACGCGCGCATCGGGCGGCGTTTTTATTGGCCAGCAGGTTCCTGCACGCTCCCGCTGGTTCCCCCGTCTGCACCACGTGGCCGAGCGGCGGCTGTGCAGGCGCATTGCGCTCCCGGCCCCCCTCCCGCGGAGCAGGCGCAGTGCTGCCCGCCAGCGCCCGGCGGCCGGGTCGCGGGCAGCGCACGCGCAGTGCGCGCCCGTTCGGGAACGTTCCGTGTCGCCCGGCTCGGCCCAACGTTCCTCCGCACGGGAAATGCCGTGAGGGTATGGGCCGCCCCAGCCCCACTCCGCTCCTCCCCGCCCCGCTCCGCCCGGCCCCCTGCAACGGTGCCGCAGCTTCCTCCTTCCGCCCCCGCCCGAGCGCTGCCGCATCCTCCTGCTCCGAGGGAGCCCTGCGCCGGCCTCGGAGGCGGCCCCGCCGGTGCCCCGGGGAACATGCGGCTCTGAGAAGGGGACTCGCACTCGAGCATCTTTTCCGGAGCGGCCGACATGGCCCCTCTCGCCCTTCCCCTCCCCGCCCCGGGCCCACCGCGAGCGGCAGATGCCGGCGGCGCCCGGGATCCCGCGGGGCTGGAGCCGCCGCAGTTAGAGCGGGGCAGGTGGCGAGAGGCCTCCCCGCGCTGAGGTGCCCGGCCTGGCCTCTTGCAGCTGCTCGGAGCCTCCTCTCGTAGAGACAAGAGCCGTAGCTGCAGTAGCTCGAGGGCAGGACGGGCTGCCAGAGGAGCCACGGCGCTGCTGCTCAAGCTAGCGAAGCCCCTGCCTCTCCTCTCCGTGCTTGTTGGTCTCCTGGAGGGGAGAGGTGAGTTGTCTTTCCCTCTTGTCCTACTGTAGCAGCGGAGGAGAATGTAGTCTATTTCTGGTCAGCAAAACTTGTTTAGGATGGTTTCAAGCCCCCACTGGCTGCTTGCTTTGTTTTATATTGAGAGCGATGAGCCCTGGGAGAAGGCCCGTGTGATGGAGAAAGAGATTAGCACCTTAACTGCGCGGTTCTCTCTCCTTTGCTGCAGTGCCCATTTTCACCGCTGCCTCCTGCTCTGCCTGCTCCTGTTTTCAGCATGGTAAAGAAGAATACTATCCCCGATGGGTAAGTATCCCCCACACTAAACGAGAGGCAGGAGTGGGCACAGCCTTGCCCACAGAGAAGGGGCGCAGACGCCCCAGGCACTCTCTTGCCACAAGCATCTTCGCAGCCACTTACAGCCAGGTAAGGTAGGTATCTCCTGCAAGACAGAACAACTCTAGCCATCTGTCCCCAGGTGAGTATAATACTCCAGCTTATGTGTGAACACTTGTCTTTCTTCAGCCAAGTGCAGTCCCTTCTTCCTAAACTTCTTACCTCCAAACACCTACTTACCTGGGGAAATAATGGGCATAGTCCATCCTAATGGCTACTTCCAGGTGTAGGGGAAGAGCAGATAAGATGGGAGAATGTGGTTGTATGCATGTGATCAAAGAATCTTTTCATGGAATCAGGTTCAGAAACTTTTAAAAAAAAAATATATATCAAGAATACAACAAAACAACAAAAAAACTGCTGTTCAGATGCTTTCTGATGATTTGATGACTGTGCATACGAGGACTACAGAATGGTCTCATACAAAATAGATGTGCTTTTATTCACCAGCTCTATTAAAAAAGAAACAAGATTAAAAATTTTGGCTGATGTGACACTGCTCACATAATAAGTGCTTCTTGATTAGGAGGCTGTGCTGACATGCAAGGGCATGTTGTTATGCCACTTTAACTTTTTGGATGGGCATCAGGCTTGTTTCAGTTGACGCATTACATTACTAAGAACATTCTTAAAAGGAGCGATAAAATACAAAAACAGATAATGCCCTGTAAAGTATGCTGATCTAAAAGCAGTCTGTATAAACAAAAGATAAACTTCAAAAAATAATTTCAAGAAACTTTACATTTATGTCAGAGCTGACAAACTTGGAGATTAACATTAAAGTGTTATTTAAAAAAAGAAGCTAAGTTTCTTTCTGTTTTTAGAATGTATATGCAAGTTGGATAGAAAAAGTCTGAGCTAAAATAATCTAAAATTGCAAAGAGTGAACCAGGAAGGTTTAAAGAGCAACTGCCCTGCTTGCTTTCTCTGTATTCAGAACTTATCACTAAAATACTGGGAGTGCATTAGATGCTTGTTTTCTCTTCTTGTTTTTCTCTTGCTTTTAACTGAAACAACTTTGGCAACATTTAGGCTCAGCGAAGTAAAAAAGCACTGGACTGTAGTCCTGCTGTAATTGGAAACTGATACATTTGTATCTTTCAAGGAGAGAAATACCTGCTGTGGAGTAATGAGTTCTAAAGCGAATGCAGTCATCTGGCAAAACTTGTGTTACGAAATGCTTTCAGTTTTTCCAGAAACCTTTTTTTGATACCAATAACACTCAGTGTAGACGTCCATAGTATGAGAGTTTTGGCCTTGAAGGAATTGAAGGATCCTAAGTCTCTCATTCTCGGATAGCAATATGTTGATGTCACCCTTGAGCTTGTGCAATATTTTGTAACATTTTGCTGTAAATCTGAGTAATAGATCAGGAAAAAATAGCACTGAAGCCTGGAAGCAAAACTGAGGTAGTTGATACTGCACATTGAATTTACTGGTCTCAGAAAGAGGTTTTGGTAGAAGTGAAATTGTGGCACACAATTGTGGCAGGTACGTAGCGTGTTGTATCATAGAAATTTAGCCTCAATAATGTTGCAGCATTGCAATAACAGTAACCTAAAAATAACAATTTGTTTTTAATGATAGCATAAGAGAAATACTCTTGAGAATAAGGAAAGCCAGTCCACATAAGGACATTTTTGGTATTGTCTGAAACCTTTTTGCAGTTCTGAACAGTTCTAAATGCACATGACTATACTGCCATGCAATTGCTTGTGTTTAAACAATAAAATAAACAATGAACAAGAATTTAATAGCTAAGAGGTTTGAAGTTAATACAATAAATTTGAAGTTTCAGTTACAAATAGCTTAGGATAGAGTGACTAAATAAAAAATGGTGAAATTGGTTATGCTCGTATGTAGAGCAAATTGCTCATATGTAGGTTTTCATCATATGTACAGTTTGTATTGTTTTGATTAAAAGATTATAGCTACACACTAAATACTATGCATTATATTAGACACAGTTAATATTACTCTTCTTCCTATGTGGGAATCACTTATTAATCCATATGCCATACATTGGTATGGCCATATTTGTCCTAGGCATTTTTTCTGAAATCAGGCAAAGGGTTTTACTAAACTTTTTTTTTACGCAAACCAAACTGTATTTCAACCTCTATCTACTGTATAGAGTGGGGTCAAGTACATGGGTTTCTTACTTTTTTTTTTTCCTCTTTTTCTTCATGACAAACTTATATGACAAACTTTTTCAACAGAAGCATAGTATGTTACTGAGTTGACATTCTTTGTTCAATATCATATTCGAACACGTTATAACTTAAATGTATGCTATTTTGATACAAAGTGAACAAATAAAGTCCCCTGCTGAAGAACATAAACATCTTTTATTTTCTCAAGCTGTATTTAAACTGAATATTTAAGCTGAATTTGCTATTATACTTGGTTGTTATAAAATTGCTAATTACTATTTGAGTTGAACAAATAAAACTATGTTAGTTAATTAGATGTTTCATAAGTGGAAACAGCAATTGAAAAGTCTGTGATAAATTAATGCATTACAAATGTCATTAAGGATCTGCCTATTATAGTTTGTTTTTTTTTTTTTGGTTGCTGCTTAAAATAGTATTTGTGATTTTAGCACATATGGATTTGTTCTACTCGTAGACCAGGCAGTAGAGGCAGGTTATCTAACAAACTACTAGTTTGACAAAATACTGCCGTGATTTTAAAGAATTACACATCCTTGTGTGTCAGCATCCAATATTCTACTGTGGATAGAATTTCATTCTGTTCAATGAAAGCATCTGCTAAAATGACACCTTCTTGCATATTTTGCATCATAAATAGGCATGTTTAACCAAATTGCTCCTGTGCAGCCTTAAGAGCTCAGGCATTTCCACTTAGCTTGTGGTTTTAAAGAACTTTTATACTTTGTTGTTGTTTAAAAAGAAAATTATCACATGATTGATATGTTGCAGGATAGGAGTTTGGTTTTTTTTTTCTTTGTTTGTTTGTTTGGTTGGGGTTTTTGTTTTATTTTTTTCCAGAAAAAGTATTCAGTATTCAGGGCAGGGGCAGCAAAGGTATATTCCATTTTAGCCAATCTACCTTAAAATTTTTTTTGGTTAGATGTGATGGTGGTTGTTGTCTGTGTTATCATTCAATCTGAAGTTTATCTGTCTAATACTCTAATATGGATATCAGTTTCCTAGGGGCTCTAAAGCAGATTAATATTTCAGAAAGACCAACAATGAGTTTCAATAGTTTCACCATAAAGGACTTGTAATGTATCTAGTGATTAGATATTTTACCTAATTAGAATTAGGTAAAAATACACAGCATAATATCTAATGCCAGTGAGGCCACTCAGACCTAACAAACAAAAGACAGAAAGCTTTAAAGTTGTTTCCTACTCAGTGGTTCCATCATATTTTATGGCTATTATAAGTATAGTATATAAGAATATATATATATACTATATTTATTAGCCTTCTTGACCAGTTTTCTTTGAAAAGAGTTGGTTGTATCTTTACTTGAGCATTCCTCCTAAGGAATATATAATATCCAGTATAATATTCTAAATTTCAGAACTGATTCATAGTAACTTTAACTTTATATCTACATACTATTATTAAAAATTAAGCTACATTTAACCAAAATATGGGTGGTTTTTTGTTTGTTTGAATAAATTTATTTATGTTTGACATATGTTTGAGCTTAACTACAGAAACTGCCAGGTTAAAAAAAAATTATTGACTAAAGCTATTGAAGTTTGTCATAAGCTTGTCTTTATCATAGGCTTTTTTATAAGAAATTTTTTTTGTTATCTCACCTGAAGTTGGAATCTTCTATGCAGGCCCTGTCTATGATCCTCAGTTGATTCACACTAATGTGATTTGCTTTCATTTTGATTAAAATGCATAAAAAAAAGAGTATTCTTTTCCTTCAAAACATACTTAAATCTGCTTACCAAGTAGCTGACTAGAATCTGTAATAACAATAATATACATATATATATAGAGAGATTTTTTTTTCTTAACTGAAACCATCCAATAATCACAGAAATTGGAGGGGGGAGGCAAGGAGGAAGGAGAGACATATTCTGATTTTATTGCTTTTTCTTCTTCCAGAAATGATCCTTTTGTTCAGAACAGCTGGTAAAAATCTGCCTGTGTTTTGATAGTACTTGGAGAGTGATAAAGACTAACCCTGATAGGGAAGTGGAAACTGGGAATGTCAAAGAATGAAATAGTTAATTTGTATGACTAGTAAACTTTCAGATCTTGGTTTGCATGTAGTCCCATGGATTGTTTATCCATTTGAAAACTTGGAGAAATAAAGTTCTAACTCAAAATACATCGTGTGTGTGTGTACAGTATGTCACCTTTCATTTAAGTGCTGTTGTCTCTTACGTACTTTTCTATCAGAATGGCAATTCTGGCTTTTGTGACTTTGAATAGTCTAGAGTCCAGAAAAATTCTCATTACCACCTTGGTACTCCATAAAAGCCTATCATAGCTGTTTTGATGCAAAAAAAAAAGTAGTAGTTTGAATTGTCTTTTTTTCTTACACACTTGAGATTTTGAAGGAAATTCAGCCTGTGTGAAGACCAAATGATATAGATTTTAGGATTATAGTTTGCTTTAATGTATTCTGCCCTAGACTGTCTGCAGTTTGACACCCTTTGCTGTAGGCATTTAATACAGTAGCTCTCAAATTTTTGTTTATACAGCTTTGTCTGCCTTTCTGTTTCTGAACAGATTGGGAAGCTGTGGTGATTCTCTGAATTTGCATGATTCCATCTTAGAGTCTTTTCACAACATCCTTCTATGGTGAAAACTGCCAGCCTTGTGGTCAGGGCCATCATCATTATGGTGCAAATGTCTGGACTTATTGCTAGGCATGAAAATAAATTTCGTGCCTGTGTATTTCCCAATAAAGTGTCATTGCCTCTTTCCAGAAACTTTCAGCTGCATCATGTCCAACTATTCCTTTCTACAGAAGCCACCTCTATCATCTTTTTTGATGATGGTATCTTCATTATTGTGATGCATCTCGGACTTCTGGCTTCCACTTCAGACAGAATATAAATCTTGTTTCACAATTCATTCTTAATACTTTGTTAAAATGCTTACTTATGTCTTTGCTGTTTCTCTAGCTTCCTGCAGCTCATTGTTCTTTGCACTTTTCTGCCTTTATCTAGCCATTTGTAAGAATTTTACCTGATTTAGTCCCTGTCACCTTTACTTCCTCTTCCATATTACTTTGTGGACCCCAGCACAAATTTGAATTTATTTATTTAACCAATCTTTGCTTAATTTGAACCTGTTCTTCTTATTTGAGAGCTTTTTTTTGAGTTCTGCATCAGTACACAGAAATTTCATTTTAAATATAGGGTTTTAAAGCAAGTATGCAAGGCATACCCTTTATATTTTCTGACAAAGTGCCTTCTGCTCATCTTCTACTTTAAAACTGTCAGATCCATTTAAAGCTGCTAAAGAGGATACAAGTTTCAAAAGATTTTGCTCATGTATGCATGTTTAATTGGTCAGGTTTTGAAACTGGTGCAGGTCAGTTTTGCTTACTTGTTAGGTACCTAAGGAACTTAGGAACCATTGAATCCTGGGTTTTGAATATTTGAATCGTAAACTTATACCATTAGCTCCATGTTCCATCATAGAAAACAAGAAAACTTGTGGCGGGAAGTACTTGAAGTAACCATATATTCAAGCCATATGAAATACAACATCAGGTTTTTGCCTGATGCTTGTAAGATATTTCACATAGTTTGAGATAATTAATTTTAAAGAAGCAATATATCTGCGTGCTTCGGGTTTTTTTAGAGAAGTTTTATTCCTACGAAGAAATTTTTTTCTTTTACAAGTTACATGGTAGGATTCATTCTGTTAAAAATCTGTTGAATTACACAATTTGAAAACACGTAAAAATAAATATTTTTTCATTACAGATGGCGGAGCTTGACACCAGTTGGACAGCCTATACCAGGAACTAGATTTATTGCATTCAAAGTACCTTTAAAAGGGGTACGTATAACAAATGCCTGTGCATAGGCTCTACTAAATACAGTGCAAAAATGTGGTATTATTATTCATGCACTCTTCAGGAAAGCTTTATGTGAATGTTTATATGAAATGGTAATTTTTTATTATTGTGCAAGGCAGTAATTTGGGGGGAAAGGGAACTGTGCTGCTTTGCTTTTTGCTGTTATTTAGTTGCTTAAAAATTAGTATACCTGTGCCTCATTTTGCATTTTTTTCTAACAATTTAGTGCATATTTTAATAGATTTTATTAAAATCTGCAAGTGGAACTTGCACGTGTTTTCTTCCCTTTTCATTTAATTCAAAATTCACAGCAAATTCATGATTTCATATTTGGTTCCATTTCATTTTTTATCCATATAATACATGGTTCTGATACCATAAACCTTGCCTTTTGAATACTCGTTTTTCCTTGTAATGATAAAAAGAGCTGAATCTTACAAATGTGTTCTTAGAACTGTTAAAGTCATTCTTTTCCATTTCTATTAGGCAATTAACCAGCGGCTTACTCCAACTCAGAAATTCACACCAAAAGACCTAATTGCTGCAATGAAAGCCCTAAATGTGGAGCTTGGATTAATTATTGATTTAACCTATACCACACGATACTATGAAGTTAAGGTAATACAAAAATAATAGCAGTATCAAACCATTACTGACTTTTTTGTTTCATATTTCCTCACTCTGAATCGGAACAAGTGAGATACCTAGGCTTATTCTTTGTGTCTAGCAGAAATAATATTTTATCACAGAGGAAAGAAAAGCTAGTGGTATCTGTAGCTTATTTGCATTACGATAACTGAGAATAATACATCAAGGTGAGAGTGCCAGGCACTGCAGAAAAAGATGCAGGAGAATACAAGCTGTGCTCTGGAGATATTCTTACTTTTGCCAAGGTCTTTTAAAAAATGTTTTCTTTATTACTCTGCAATGGAATCCATTCAGAAGGTTGTACAACCTTTTATTTCTTTCTTCATTTAAAGTTTGTTAATAATCAATCAATTTTAATGTGTTGAAAAAGAGAATATATAGGAATGTTATAGCTGAATGTTAATCCTTGTATGTACATGGATTTTAAGAACTAAGGAGGGGAGATATCTGAGAGTGTGACTGTGAGTGGGAGCAGGAATCTCTACTGTCCTTCATTAAGGTGCTGCCTTTGCAGGGATGAGTTACTCTTCTATAGAAACTCTGATCTTTGTTTCAGATCAGATCTCGTATAATGGAAAGGTAAATGGTAGTTTTTGACAGTGTCGCTTTTAATAGAATTGTGTTCACTTTAGGTTTGTGCTCAGAATTTGAACTATTTTATATTGACATTGTTTTAAATATTGTTTAAGGCTGTTGTGTTGATGCAAGGCTTCAATAATTTTTACAACTTTTTTCCTTTTTGTTGCTAGGATTTACCTAAAAGTGTGCAGTATAAGAAACTTTATACTGTTGGACTTGAAGTGCCTGATAATGCTACTATCCTACAGTTCAAAAAATGGGTCAGAAAATTCCTGTGGGAAAATGCAGGAAATGGTAATTATCAGCACCTTGTGCTATAAGAGACAAAAATTTTGTTTCAGTGATAACTGTATGATTTATTTGCAGCTGATATTCATTTTATGACATCAGAGATCTCAAACATCCCATGCCAAAATACAGTTTATCAAAGATATGTTATGTGAACTACCAATTCTCTTTGCATTTTAAACGTATTTTTCAAATATGACATGAGTTCCTTGAATGCACTTCCTCACAGTGTTACACCTATATGTATGCTATGTGTCAGAGCACATGTAAATGAGGAAACTATCCTTCAGTTACTGGTAATTTTCAAATGCACTTTGAGCCACAGAATATTACTTTATGTTGTTGTAGCTAGGCATTTTTTTAGGTGTTTCTTTAATTGTGCTAGAGAAGTGCTGTTGAATCTGGACTCCACCTTCTAGGTACTTATCACGCCTGTTACACAAAGCTTAAATCAGTTGTCCACATCTCTCTGACCTGGAGTATTTGCTAACAGATGAGGCTTTGATCTGTCTGACCCAGGCAGCTCAGGTGTCCCATCACTTTGATATCATAGCTCCCCGCCTGTTACAGATGTTTTAGCCAGCATAGAATTTCTCTTCTCCACTCTTCTTCTCCTCATTCTTCTTTTTTACTGAATTCTGTAGAGTAAATCTCAAACTTGCTTGGAAGTAATGAGTTCACTGCTGCTAGAGGTCCAGTGTGAAGCTAACAAAATCTGGAAGTGTCTGTTCTTTTACAGGCATAACAGTATGATTTTGTAAATAGTAAGCATTAATTATCATTGCTTTACTAGAAAAGTACATTTTTTTTCTGTTTTGCACTAATTGCATATATTTGCACTTTCTGAACTACTAAAACATATGTTCTTTTTGACAGAGAAACTCATTGGCGTTCACTGTACTAACGGAATTAATAGAACTGGTTACCTTATATGTAGGTAAGAGGTACATGTCATCTGAAATCACTGTTCACAAAGATAGTGTGCTTATATTAATCTGTAAACCACCTGAAACAATAATTTGGTCATGTTTTTCTTTAGGTATCTTATTGATGTTGAAGGTTGGGATCCAGAGGCAGCAATCGAAGGTATCCTACACAGTTGAAACTAAGACAAATGTCAGTGTGACAATGAACAAAATAATTTTCTTACAGTGTTCTTAGAGCTCTCACATGCTGGCTGTCATAGAAGACTTTCTCTGATTGTTGATTCTATTCCAGGCTAAGTTTGAGTACTTAGCAATTAGTAGAAGGATTTGTCATATGCTTAGAATGCTTTTTTTTTTTTGGTTTTTTGGCTTTTGCTTTGAGTGTTATAAGTAGCTTCTCCTGCTCATCTCCTGCTCCTCTCTTCTCCTTTTCTTCAGACTTGCTGCAATCATATCAGATTGCTGCAGTATTTAGTATTGAATTAATTCCAATTCAGGATCTCAAGATGAACAGAAATCTGCCTGAGCCATTTTCTGTGGCTCAGTTTAAGCACGTTTCATTTAGACTCCTATCTTTTTTTTCTTTAGCTTTTGGTGATGCTAGAGGTCATCGCATGGATGGTCTCGTATATCTCACAGATCTCAGAACACAACCGATGAGAAGGTAAAAGGTTTTCAGTTTTATGCCTAAAATTTTCCAGAATACCAACAGGTAGTGAGAAGTTCATTTCCAACTGTAGCCCCTCTCTTAAACTTCTGATATGCACATGTGCATATTTTGTAACACTTCTGATATGAGTAATGTGAAAGGAAATATCCCAAGGTATGATTGTAGGGAGGAAGGGGCTAAACTGTTTTCCATAGTGCCTGATGACAGGACAAGGGGCAATAGTTTTAAGCTGAGGCATAGAGAGGTTTCATCTCTTGGTGAGGAGGAACTTCTTTACTGTGAGGGTGACGGAGCCCTGGAACAGGCTGCCCAGAGAGGTTTTGGAGTCTCCTTCTCTGGAGATCTTCAAAACCCGCCTGGATGCCAGCCTGTGCCATGTGCTCTAGGTGTCCCTGCTGAAGCAGGGAGGTTGGACTAGATGATCTCTAGAAGTCCCTTCCAACCCTAAAGATTCTGTGATTCTGTAATTTATATGGTTGATCTAACTGATTTTATTACTGAGCATTGATGTTGCTATATCATTTCTTTCCCAAGTGAATTTAGTCAATCAGTATTCCCTCATTGTAAGTTGAATCTCATAATAAACCATGGTCTTCTTGCTGCTATTAGCAAGGTGGAACCAGATATTTTAAAAGAAAGTACAGCTATTTTAGAAATAAAAATGTTTGAGGTAAACTACCCAGAGTGGAAGACTTTTCTAAACTCTTCTGTTGGTACCAGTTCTATATCTGATGCATAAGAATTTTGTTTCTCATATTCACACTGTAATGTACCTAGGAATAGCTAGCATTTACCTCCTATTAAGTTATTTGCACCAGTGGTATCTCATAGAGGTAAATTAATTTAAAAATAATACCTGACTGGATATTCTTAATGCCCTTTGGTCTTGTTTTACTATTTCTACTATTTACTATTTTCTTGTTTTACTATTTCTGCATGGTTAAGTTAGTTCAGTATCAGGTTTTTGAATAGGTATGGTGCTTTCTCATAAGCCTCAACTTACCAAGTTGATGTATATGCTTTTATTTCTCCTACCCCATCTCAAATAAATTTACAAAATTAAAATTTGCTAGGATGACTAGGAGCATCTAAAAATTTCAAATTATATATAAAAAAAAAAATCTATCATTCTCAGCTGAAACAAAATTTTTTTCCTTCATTAGTGTGTTTAAAAAGGAAGACTACATGAAATGTTTTTATTCTGCCTAGTAACCTTGGAATGGATGTGTGGGATTCTGAAGAGGATATTATTCCCCCGCCACATGCAATGGAAGGACCTGTAGAACGGTTCCCAGATGAAGATTTTCAAGGGTAATAGGCTGAAACATGGAATTAGAAGCAAAAAAAAAAAAAAAAAAAAAAAAAAAAAAAAAGGAAAAAAACCCACATAAGTGGGAAAGATAAGTTTCTTACAGCACACAATTATTTATAACATCAATTTGCTATAATGATACAGCTGATTTTGAGTGCATCAAAGATGATTTTTTTTTCAATCACTGAAAGTAATATAAATATTTTAGCTTAAAATAAATTTTATAAGTATAGACTACTTGTGCAAAATATATCTACAAAACTGACACAGCAGTGAAAAGATAAAAGAATGTCTGCTATTAGAAGTCCATAAGTGGTTAGATTCACTATGGAAAATTCTATAGTTCAAAGGTTCTTTTTCTTCAATTTGCTATACTTCACCCATCCTATATTCTTCTAGAGTTGTTCCTTTTTTTTTTTTTTTTTTTTTTTCAGAATCATTTAAGTTTAGCCCCTTTTTTTTTTTTTTAAACAGGTACTGTGGAATTAAAATTTAATGTTTTTCACAGTTTCTAACTGTACCACTTTTTGAAAACTTTGTCATCTTACTGGATGGTTTGGATTCTTGAATACCAATATATTTTACTTACTATTTCTTTCAATTCTTAGTTAAAAAAGCTTGTTTTTATTAATAACATGTGACACTTACAAGTATAGATGGTCTATTTAAGATGGAAAATTCTTTACAGGCCTGGAAAAAGATTAAGAATTTATGACGACCACTCACACAGTGATTTGCAAGGGCAGATACAGCTGAGAGATTTTGATTTCATTAATAAGGGACCTGGACAAAGACGAAGACCATTTCATGATCACCAATCTCAGGATGAATTACGAGCACCAATGCAGATGAGAAATTGGGACTACAATAGGGGACCGGGACAGAGGCGAAGACCCTTTCCTGATCGCCAGCATTATGATGATTACCAAGAAGACAGGCAGCTCAAGGACCTAGACTTCAGTAACAAGGGACCTGGACAACAACGGAGGCCTTTTCATGGTCATCAGTTTCATGATGATTTACAGGCAGAGAGACAGTCAAGGGACTTTGAATTTAATAGGGGCCGAGGACAAAGACAGAGATCTTTTCCTGACCATCCACCTCACAGTGATTTGCAGGAAGATGTGCAATCAAAGGATTATGATTTTGGTAGCAGGGGCCGTGGTCAGAGACGAAGACCCTTTCATGACCATCAGTCTCGCAATGAATTTCAGAACCAGATGCAATTAAAAGAGGTAGATTTTGTCAACAAAGGCCCTGGCCAAAGACAGAGGCCCTTCCATGACTATCAGTCTCATGATGACTTACAGCCACAGATGCAAGTGGAAGATTTTGAATTTGTAAACAGGGGCCGTGGTCAGAGATTGAGACCTTTTCACGATCACCAACCTCGCAATGACTTACAAACAGAGATGCAACTAAAAGATTATGATAATAAAGGTCTCGGACCAAGACACAGATCTTTTCATGACCAACAGTCTTACGATGACTTACAGGAACAGACGCCATTAAAAGATTTTGATTACGCTAATAAAGGGCATGGACAAAGGCTGAGATCTTTTCATAATCATCCAGCTCATGATGACTTGCCACATGAGTGGTGTTCAGACAGGTAAAGTATCTTCTGGCTGTAAGTACTCTTTTGGAATATATTATTTTGAAATAAATATCTTGTTCAGATCATGTCTGAATGATCAATTAACTATTTAAATTTTGATTTATGGAAGGATTTGACCTATGTTGGAGTGCTGCAGGCAGGATTTCTTATTTAGAAGGTTAAATTTGTAGCATTTGGGTTTTTTCTTTGCCTCTTTAGCATTACCTTGAAACAAAACTTTGTCCTGCTTTGTTGTGTAGAGCAACTTACATTTTAAAAACAATCTTCTGGACAGAGGAGGCCAAACTGATAAACAGTAATGCTACACGAAAGTTTGAAAGTGCATAAATGCACTTGTTAAAAATCCTTTCCTTTTTGAACTAGCTTTTCATATATTCTAACATTTATATTACTTATTGGTAAAGCTATTGGACTTAATCATTAATTTAGTATATAATTAGTATATTTATGGTTTATAAAAGTTTACAACCATATATACTCTTAACACATGATTCTTTTCATTATTTTCAGAAATCAGTCTTTTTCATCCCATGAAAATGTACCGCAATCTCATTTCTCCTCATCCCCTTCACTTCACAGAGATTATGGGCCTGATAATGATGACTTTAACAGAAGTTACAGGTAAATATCAGGTTTCATATGTTAGTTTACTTGCCTTTACACCATTGTTCCCCTAGTATTGCAGCTACAAAATACGTAAATGAATGAACTGTGCAGTCTAAAAAGTAGAGTTAATTTTTTTTTTTTTGCTTAAACACAGATTAAAGCCTTATATCTGAACACTGACTAATTGTTGATTAAACTTTGGGCCATCTATAGTAGGTCTGCGTGTCTTCAGGATGTTGATGTCATTATGGTCACTGTCATGGCAAGCATGTTACTAAAAATGTAAAAAATTCTCATTATTTAACTCTTAGCAAAGCCTACAATTATCTAATTGGAGGATATAAAGAAGAGAGCACCAGACAACTCTTAAGCAGGTACAGTGACATGACAAGGGACAGCAGACAATGTCAGAACATGAGAAATGGGGGTTAGATATATAAGGAATAGTTTAAATGCAAGGATGGTCAGACACTGGAACTGATTGCCCAGAGACATGACCCTGAGCATTCTTGTCTAATTGGACCTAATTTGAGGAGGTGGTTGAATAGTTACTTCTAGCCTTTCCAACCTAAATTAATCTATGGTTCTGTGAAGGAAAAGGTTTTAAAATTATAAAGTTTGTTCTGAATTGGTTGTATACATCATTTATTTTACAAAAATATGTAAGGTACTTGTGAGCAAAACCAAAAACTATACACGCATCTGTAAGAATCTTCCAGATATATTTTGTAGGCACACTGCAGAAGAATCAATTAAAATAATTTGAGATACACTTTTAAAGTGTATTGTTGCCTATTGAGACTGTGTAACAGAGAGCTACTATTGTGTATTCTTCACAGGAACGAAAACATGGGCTCGGGAGCAGAAATGATCCCGAGGTAGAGTCTTGGTAAATAGGGAACTTTAATTAGAAACAACTCTTGGAAGAAAGCACTTTCTAGTAGAACTACCTAGCATAAAGGTTTGTAACTAATCACTAGAAAGTAAAAGTAAATACAAATAATACTGTAATATCTAGAAGACAACATTTATAGGATGTAAAAAATAAGAATGACGAACTGAATTTTTGTTCTTTTAATGTTTTACACATTTAATTTCTAATGGTGGCCACCAATAATAAATCATCTATTTTTTTCCATGGATTTAATTACTAATATTTGTTCTCATTACAGTAATCGACCAAGTTGTCCAGAAGACAATAGGAGAATGCATCCTTCAGATGAATTTAATAGAGGGAAAAACAGATTTGCGCCATATTCTTCACATACAATGCATCCATCTTCATCTGTGCACCAGGAGGAGAGTTCAATAGACTATGAAAGAAAACCTTTTCAAGGTGAAACTGCAAGAGAGATGGAACAGGGCAAAAGGTTACCAGTTGTAACGGTTGATTACAATTATGGCTTGCCCTTAGATTATGGACCTGAAGAGGAAGAGAGGACACATTATGAATTACCTCCAAGAGACCGCTACAACTGGAACTGAATGAAAAGGACAGTCTTTGCTCAGCTTAGACTTACATTTACCCATTTTACTTTCTATGTGGACTTTTTTTTTTTTTAACAAATTAGAAAAGTGCAAATTTCAATAGCAGAGAACTTCTCTCTATTGTAAGATTAGCTCCTACTGGTGTTTGGTTCTAAAATTTATTAGGATGCTTTTGTTAAGTGTAGTTAGAGACACGGTCTCAGTACCCATGGAATGAAAGTAGTCCTTTTAGTGAAGTTGGAAACCTATACCTTAATGCAAACAACTTTCTGACAGCTAGTAATTGTGACTTTTGAGTTTCTTTAAAATGTATGTATTTCAAAATGCAAAACTTGCAATAAAACACTGCACCACCAGGTGAATTAGCACTGAGATTATGGGAAAACTACTGTGAAATTAAATAGTTATGTCACCTTCCTCCTTTAACTTGAATTAATTTAGTCTGAACTAATGACAGCACAAATGAGTGTCTTTGTTTTGAAGCGTTGACTATTTGAGAGATATCCTTTAAACAGACACTTTGACTTTTAATGAAAGAGCTTAACAAGATGTGAAGTTTCAGTTGTTCAGTGGACTGTATGCACAACTAATAGATAAGATTAATTTGTCCCACCATAGTTAAATGACTTGTATATATCCTGTTTTCTCTTTTAATTTTGTTCAAAGTCTGTGGGATCTTTGCAGCACTGCAGTTTAACTCCAGCTTTTCTGTAGTGTTAACTGAAAACGCCTAAGCTCACGTTTTTTTCTGTAGTAGATTTTTTTTCCACTCAGATTGCTAAGAGCTTTGAACCAGATGGTTTTCAAATATTCTAAATGTCAAACCTGCTTTTCAGTAGCTTGAAGATCCCATCCTGACTCTGTTTCTTCCTGATCTCGTAGATGGTATATGTTTCAGAATAGTCCTATAAAGTTGAATTTCACAATTTTCTCTGCAACCCACCAGAATGAAGCTGCTCACATAATGAGCTTATTTATCTCAGCTAGCTAAGATTTTGCCTGCAGGGTAAGTGCATTTGCTTCCCTACTTGTCACTCAGATCTGTCTACTTCTGTAGTGTTTTCTACTAGCTTTGGTTTACAGCAGAGTAATTTAATCAGAGTAGAAAATAACATCATCTTTAGATTCATGTGTTGGAAACATCTCCTCTGGAGTACAGCTTCACTGAATCTCCATGAAGAAATGCAACAAACAATTCATATAAATTCATATTGTCAGCAGTTGCCTCCTATTGTGTGCAAAACCAAATCTTAATTCAAAGGACAGAAATCAGTATTAACATAATACCCACGTAAATAAAAAAAATCTATATAATTTCTACATTTTAAATCAATTAATATACTTTTAAAAGGGGTATCATAGAGAATAAGGATAAAGATAGGCCATGACATTAAATTTAACAATTAAAACTAATATTTCTAGACTGGATATGCAAGGCCTTATGCAGTTAGGAAATTGCTTGAAAAGCAGCATAGCTGGAAAGCAAGAAGGTGTAAGTATGCACTAGCAACTGCAGTAATAAGAGTTGATATCCAGAAAACACAGACTTTTATTGGCTACTTATTAGCACCATGAAAGCTAGATTTATGAATTCCTGGTTCTATGTCTACTAAATAAACACTAGAGTTTCAAAAGTGTAGAACATCTCGCAACTCCTGTTCCTTTGTATCCCACGCAAAAAGCTCCAGGAGTCAAAGAATTCTGTGAATACAAATTCAAAATGCAGATGCCTCATTGCCTTTGCTTAGGCTTTGATGACTTTATAAAGTTAAAAGTTCCCTCTCCCATACGTTAGCTAGTCAGTTTTATTTCCTATTCTATCTGTGATTGTGAGAATGGTGCAGGGTCATCCATGTGGTCTCAGGAATAAAACTCTCTAAACCAGTTTTGGAACTAAGCACTAAATGTTAAGAAAGAGTAGCATATTGCTTGCTCTTTTTAATAATGAGGGACACACTAAGAATTATTTATGTATGCTTTATTTGGGTGCAAAAATGATTTGCAACTCAGGCTACTATACTACATTATTTAAAAAAAAAAAGTTCAGCAGAGAGCTGAGAATTAAGGACTGACACTACAGATGACTTTGTTTTGTTTATATACTATGTAAGCAGTGTACATAAAATGAATAAAGACCAAGCATTTGTGAAAGTTTAAATCCAAATTATGCTCTTGGGCTTTCATATTTTTCATTTAAGGTTCAAATTATGTTTATACAACTGACATGACCCTACACTCAAGCCTTTGTTATCTTAGTTGGTGGTGCTTGGGATGCTCTGGGCCACTGGAATCCTGAGGCACTAGAAAGCGCTGTGCAACTGGAGTGCAGCACTGCCATGTGGAGCTGGGTTTGCTCTAGCAATGCTCCTTATTTCTATTTCTAGTGGTAGTGGCCGTCAGCTCTGGCTCAGGTCTTGCAGGTGGTTTGAGGGTTTTCATACTGCTCTAGGTTTGCAGCCTGCAAGCTCCACTGCAGTGAGGAATAACAGCAAAGAGGCACCTCAAGGCCAAGGCCAAATAAGCTTTTTCAAGCTCCATTTATGTTACTAAATTAAACATATCTGGAACTGCTCCCCGGTGCTCAGGCCAGTGGACATGGAGTGAGCTTCCTCCGAGCTAGTTAGGCCACAGCCAGAGAAAGGTGGCTGCCATTTGGGGATGTTCCATGGCATGTTTGGCATCTCCAGAGTCAGGCTGGGCTTGTTAGGGAGAGTGTTGGCAACCACTGTGAAGCCTTCCAACACTTTGCAAGGACAGAGGATTATATTCCTTAGCTGGGAATAGTCCATGATTAGCACCTGGGCCAAGACACCCTGGTGAATGGCATTTCTAGATGGCTCCTAACTTAGCCATCTGCAGCTACCTCCCAGCACCCTGAGCAGAGTTCAGCACCAGAACTGCACACATGTCCTTCTGCAATCTCTGAGGATGTCTTGAGGAAAAACAGACACAGAAAACCCAGAGGTAGCTCTTAGGTGACCTGAAAAGCAGTTGTTTTAAGATGTGTGAAACTAGGCATCCAAACATACAGATACACCAAAATCTTAGTGACCTTGAATCTGTTCAATCCTTTGGAAAGAAGGAGCAAACCCCCATGTCAGGTTTCAACAAGGGCATACAAAACCACCCTGATTGTTGTGAACAGCAGTTTGCTTAAGCTGTGTGTACATAGAAAGAGCAATAACTCCATGCTGTTATCAACAACTAACCTCTCTGAACAGACTTCTATTCACTTCACTTGTCAATGAACAACATTTTACTGTTTTCTGTGGACGGGGCAAAAAATAGCAGATCCCTTTCTTGCAGAATCTATAAGGAAAAACAAAAACAGGGACAGAAGTGGAACCATGTGAGGAAGGAACCTTGCTGCAGGCCACGGTATCCCTCTTTTTTCCTGAAGGTGAAAGAAGGCAATGAACTGGAGAAGGACAGAAAAAAAAAATTAAGAGAAGGAAAATGAAAATGTCAGGAGATAGAGTTATCACTGTGAGGGAAGAAATGTGCAAACCCTATGTGAATAAAAAAGCTGCTGAAAGATGGCTGGGTGTAAAGGCAGAAAAGAGCACACGCTGGAGAAAGATTTCCTAGTAACGCCTTATCTGGGTCTCATAACCTGTGTCTGTGGCTCTGTGTAAGTACCATGCTGATGTAAATAACAGTTATCAAAAGAATACAGGAGCACTCTGACCTCTATCTTGCAATAAATTCATGTGGGAACTTAAAACTAATTACAGCTTCCCCTTGAGCTTTAAATCTAGTTGGTGTGTAGCATAATATGCTGAACATAGTCTCTCCAGAATCTGACCAGCATTTCAAACAAAATAAGAAGCTGCTCCACTAACTGCTTCTATTTCATATGTGGAGATCCATCTATGTTATGCCTGGACTTCAGGAACCCTATCATTTTAGGAATTTGTGGATCAAATCCAACTTGTTTATTACAAATATATGCATGATATTGCCCATGTTGAGGGACATAATCAAAATACACCATAATGCTGCTCCTACTAAACTCATAACATAAAACTTACTGTTATGAAATAGTGAAACGAAGTATAATATACAAATTTTATGTAAATACTTTCACAATAATCATAGTAAGCAAGCCAGTACAGACTCATACGGTAAGCAGGAATCTTCTCTTGCAAGGTATGCTCAGGATTAAATGTGCCATAAAAGAAGATGAAAGACCCCCCAAAACAAATATACTTAAAAGTTGACACAGATGAAGATGATTCTCATGCAATTCTTTTAAAGGCCCTTTAAAAGACCTTTTTAACACAGAGAATTTTATTTTGAAAGAAATATTACAAAGCAAAATTAACTCATCTTTCAGAGATGAGAATACAAGCTGTTATTGATATCTGGGAAGCAAATGTCAGTGCATTTTTGGAAGGTTTGCAGATGTACATAGGAAACAAGAAAAAAAATACAAACTGTTGTAGCAAAGTGAATGCTAGAGCTGATTCATCCTTGTCTGTAGGTCTCAGGCAATATAGGAACAGCACCATATTCTAGTAGCTGCACCACAGAGAAGCTATTTAACAACACAGGCAAATTCTCATTTTCAGAAGTTAAACACCAGAAGATTTCAATAGGCCTAAAACATATTCTGAGAAACAGTAGTTCAATTTAAGTTACAAAGAAAAAAACAAATTGATTTCTACCATTTAATATAATAGTTTTAATAAAATTCAGAGAGAACAAAGGATATATTCTCATAACTTGTTTTTAAATCTAATTCAAGCTCAGTAATTACACTAGAGCTTCTGATGAAGGCCACAGATAAGCCTTCTTTTCTATCTTTATAGTGCAAAAGCTTTTGGAAAGAGCTGGACTAGATGTGAAAATTCTGGTCCTGTTTATTCAGCATTATAGTGTGTTTCCACATCCTTATGTCCCCAGTGACAAAGGTGCTCTTCTGTTTATACTGTTTCTATTCAGTTTGTGCACGCTGGAACTACATAGACTAGTCTTTTTACTGCACATGATAATGTCCCTCTTGCCATAGCTCATGAACACAGAACAATTTGACTACTGGAATTCATGAAAAATCTTTATAGCCAGACAAAGTTAAATAAGAACTTAATAAAAATTATTTCTGGTGTAACTAGAAATAAATAGAATAAAAATATCCTTCTGGAATCATTTGTTCCTACTCAAATTATTTTCTTGCTCTATTTTTCCACAAGCCCGTAAATCTATAGAAAGTTTGACCTCATTATTTCCATTCTTTTTGCTTCCTTCTGTGGTTCGTTTTTGCCTGTTACCTTGATCAAAAAAAAAATATATCCCAAACAAACACTGATAACAGAGAGGTGCTTTTCTCCTCATCTTTTTTTTTTCTGTAAATGAAATATTGCATTTGGTTTTATACATGAATGTATAACATATAAATGTCTATATATATGTATATAAGTGTATATGCAACTTTCCATAGGTATATATGGAATTCTTTCTATTGTCAGTGAGAGATGTAATATAAAAGTACAGTTATCCACAGGAGTCGCTATCACCAACCTTGCAATAGTTCAGAGTTCATAAGCCACCTTTCGTGAATGTACATATGCTTTAGTTACCTTTTTAACACACAAAACGTGTGTAGTTACTAATAAAATTATTCAAAAGGAAGTAAAAACGAGTCTGTAAATGTAAAATAGTAAAAGCTTTTTTTGTAAAGGTAAGAACTCTATGAAATGGATAACTGACACCATTTCCTAAGAAGAACTGCAGGAACAGTAAACTGCTCAGACCTAAGACCTATGCACTAAGAATAACAATAACATAAAAGACACATCTGTATCTAATATAAAATAGGAAGGAAAATAAGAGCTGAGCTGCAAAATAAAACCTTTGATACCATGGAACTAAATACTAGAGAAGTAACAGACCATGGTAAACAAAAACATGGTTATGATTAAGAGTACAAAATATTATTTTATATATAAATGCAAATTGGTATATATTTGCTTTTATATATGTATACATATATAAAACAAGACCCTTAAAATACAGAATATATTAGAAGAAAGTTAGTCAATGAGAAAGGACTTCAATGTATAAGATTCTATGATGAATTATCTTTTTTAAGACTACTAGTATAGGAGGAAAAAGTAGATGAGCTTGCTCAATATACCAGGTAGTAACTGAAACACAGCTGAATATTTTAGGAATATGTAGTGAGACTGGCTAGATAATGGAGAGGGGCAAGGAGCCACTTCTGGCAGAGTTCATTGAGCCCAATGAGACAAAATCCCTGGAAAAAGATGACAAAAGAGAAGCACAGTTTTGTGCTCTCTACTTATTCTCGTGGTAACATGAGCCTCTTCAGGAAGGTTATACCAAATGTACTACATTAAATAAGGTCAGAGGTAATGAGATTTTATGAAACAAATATAACAAGTCGGGGAAATTTAGTTGGTGTTGATTTTGACCTCCCTGATGCTTGACAGACTGCTCCAAGATCTAAGGAACTGGAGCCTAGGAAACATTTCACAGGTATTGCTCACCTGTGCTGCAGGTGACAATGGCTTCTCCCTAATGCGTCTCCCAGAACACCATTTTTCACTGATATCTCCTGAGCTGCTCTTTGCACTACCAGAGCTAACAGTCCTGATTATGGGGAGGAACTCTCAAGGCTGACTGCTTAAAAGTTGCCACTTTTAAAGGCGGCTTCTGAGTCAGTTACAAAGCTTGTCAAAACTTCCGGGGGGGTAAAAATGAGATCATTTAATTTGTGGCATTTGGTACAGAAAATCATGAAACCCAGATGACTCAAGATAAATAATCCTTTAAACAAAAGCAACAAAAGAAATAGCAAAAAAACAAGAAAAGTACTAACTAAGTAGCAAGAGATAAGATTATTCAAGAAAAATAAATATCCATCAACAATCCAATTTTTGTGACACCAGTAAAAAAGGGTCTAAGCTACAGCAGGTAAAATGTAAAAGAAAATAGGTTTGAGATAATCTTAAGGAGCAAACACTTATATGCATGAAAATAAATCAGAATTTTAAAGCATGCCAGAATAGTTTATAATTGGTTAGTTTGCAGACCTCCGAACAGAAGGCATAATTAAGAAACCACATATTGCAGAGAAAGTGAGCAACTTACCTGCATCAGCCTATAATGAAAAAATTTATCTCTGAACAATTTTTTCCAAGCAACAATTTCTTCCAGTAAAGATAAAATAATGCCAGTGATTAAGATACCAGCCAAGGAGATGTTTGAACAATCTGCTAAGCAGGGACAAGCTCCTAAGACTATTCAGACGAGATTTCCAAAGGGTTTAAAGGTGACATAAAAGAGCCACTGGGATATATGCATGCTGCTATGAAACCCATC
The DNA here is from genome assembly GCA_003342815.1 of Eudromia elegans. NCBI lineage: Eukaryota > Metazoa > Chordata > Aves > Tinamiformes > Tinamidae > Eudromia > Eudromia elegans. The sequence goes on along the minus strand of PTEX01000022.1, from coordinate 2,788,197 downwards.
TGTTATTCCAGAACAGCAGTACCAAGTGTTACACTTACTGTTAAAAAAGATGTTGATCTGATCCCAAGTAATACAAACCTGCAAACTTTCAGGACAAAAAAAATCTAATAGAACAATTTCTAATAGAAAACTCTGCCTCTGTCATCTATTATTTGCACAGCTGTAGCACTTGAAGGTGGCACCATTTTGTCTTAGGCTCTGTAGCATACAAAACAAACTTCCAGGGACTACAAATCTGCAGGCTGAGTAATAAGAGTTCATAGATGGAGGAACTCAGAAGAGAAATAATTGAGATCTGTGTACGAAGTAACAATCATAAAGCAACTTTTTATTTAATTTAGGAGCAGATTTGAAGGAGCATCCTGGCACACAGCAGAGAGGCAGGGAGGATTCCTCTAATGTATGCAAAAAGAAATGTATTGTATAGATATTCCTTGAAAAAAATGACTCAAAAACAAATGTGCAAAGATGACTGACTTATGGAGCTGGTCAACAGATAAGGACATAAAGCCCCAGCAGTTTTCATAGGGTATAGGAAAAAGCTTGAGCAGAAGGCATAGGTAAACAATTAGGTAAGGATCTCCTGTACATAAACGTCACACGAAAACACAGAAATATATGCCATGAAATGTAAATGAATCTGCTTCAGTGCATAATGCCTGCTGTTAAGCAATAAATCACTCTTCCTGTCTTTTGCAGATTGCTTAGCTTGGACTGCAGTTCATCATCATTCCAGCCAGTGCTCTGATCCACCATCGATATTTTCATTGCACTTATTTTTTTAATCAGACAATATAAGCATTATGGACTTGTTCAAACAGATTTTATTTCATGTTTGAGGGGCACTTGGCCTTGACTGCTGTTAAAAAAACACACACAAAATGTTTTCAAGGAACCTGAGAAGAAAGAGGATGTTAGAATTATGTGAGTGTTGGAGGTAGCACCTTTTAAAAATACACTCACTGCAGGAGAGAAAGGCTGATAATTCCTGGCTACACAACCAAATATTATCGAGGATGTTTGCTGTATATCTCTGTCAACAGCTCCTAACATGCAATAACAATGCATTCCCTCTCAGCTTGCTCCCAACCCTAAATCCCTGTTGCTCCTCCCCATCACATGGCCAAACTGCAAGCACTAAAACACGTGTGAAAATAAGCACACACGGGGCAGGCAGAGACACCACCCGTGCCTCGGATCATGAGCCAGGGCCGACTTTCACTCTCACACCTCTGGGTGCGCCTGCATCACGATGGGAGACACCCTACCTGCCGTTCCCCGTCCCACGACGGCAGAGAGAAAGCTGTGGGCGATCTTCAGAGTGCTTCAGTAAGCTCCAAAGGGCTCTTCAGCTGGGCTCTCGGCCTCCAGCTAAATCCACGGTAACTTTTGTCAGGAGGCAGCAAGAGGGGATTGTGTTGGTGATGGGTTGGGCAGCATTTCAAAGTTTTAGATTTGTCCCCTGCCTCCGTACTGCCAAGCACAGTAGAGAGTTTGTAAAGTACAGTCACTGACTTCAGTGTTGCTAAGTGCTGTTCTGTTATTGTATGTGTTTACTGCTTATGGGCATGATTTTGGGGTGAAAAAGCAGAATGCCTGTAGCAGACTACAGTGTCTTCCAAGCTGCAGAACGTGTGGGAGAGGAGGAGCTACCTCAAGATAACTCCAGCCCACTGTGCTGTGGGGAAAGGGCAAGGGCCACCAGCCTTAACAAGAGCCTTGTTGCCACCCACAGGTCTCCAGTGACTGAGCTGGGTGGGCAGGAGAGTCTTCTGCAACGACTAAGTGGTGTCAACAGCCATTCCCTGAAGGAGGTTATTCAGTGAAAGGAGTTTATTCATGACAGGGAGGAGAAGATGCATTATCTGGGCCTATGAGGCTAGGACTTTGCCAACAGCTGCTCCTACCACAGAAAATGAAGTCTGCAGTTTGGTCTGGCCACACGTTGCAATGTGGAGGCCTTGGGCTGCCCCGTATTGTTGGAGTTTGGTGCTTCTTAAGCAGTAAACTGAACACCAGCTCCTAACCACAGAGGAGAAGACAACAGCAAAGCAGCATTCTGCTTCCCAGTGTTTATACGCATGGGGACAGGCCCCTTTAGAAGGCTCCGTATAGGCCTTCTCCCCTCTGAATGCTATCAAATTTATTTCAGTTGTTGTTACAAGCTGCACCCATGTTTGGATATGGATTATGTACCCCTGTGCCTTTGTTACAGAACTATAAAGGAACACTGAATGTGCAGGCAGAATTAGTATGCATATTTGAGATATTCATGTGCTGATGGGGGCAAACAGGTGAATACAAATACACAGAATTAACTACTAAAGACCAATTTTATGTAGTTAGTTGGCACCATTCAGCTGAAAAGCCGGGAGAAGTATCTTTAGAATAACCTGGTAGGAAGGTAACAACTGCATGCACCACAGCAGGTTTGGGGTAAACCTATGATATCATGCACAATTATGCAAATATATGCATTTATGCAAATTACAGACGTCTCTCCCTCTCACGTGAGAGGCTGTGTATACATTAGCTAAATTTATATCCCTATGATCATCAATTTAAATGACTATTCAAATACTCTTAGTTACTATCTCCTTTTTCGTGGCGCTGAGGGCCCGCACTTGGAAAGTTCGCGATTCCTCCCCACGCGGTTAGAGGAAACTCGGACGAGCTCCACACGACGGGCGGCAGGGGCTGCCGGGCGCCATCACCGGCCACCCTCGCGGCCGCCTGGGGCGCTCGGGCAGGATGCGGGGAAGCGCGGGCTGCGCCAGGGCACGAGGGAGCAGCGGGAAGCGCCGCAGCCCGCAGAGGCGGCCAGGGAAGCAGCGGCTGGGCCGCCACTCGTTCCTCACAAGGCGCGGGGCGGCAGCGCTAACGGCCGCTTGCTTGGCGGGCGCGAGGCCGCGCCGCGCGTTATCCCCCCCCACCCGCGCAGGCCGCCGTCGCCGCGCGAAGCACGCCGGGAACTGTAGTCTCCCTGGGGCGCGGCAGCCACGCCGCCTGCGCGGGCGCGCGGGACGAAGGCCGCGGAAGAGCTCACCTCGGCCGCGGCGGGGCGGCGGAGGCTCGCGCGGCGCTCAGCCTGACCCTCCGCCCGGGCTGGCGGCTGGGAAAGCGTCACCCACCGTAGAACCGCCACGGCAGCGCGGGTGCCTCGCCTCCCGAAGCCTCGCTGCCCGCTCTGGGGGAAAGAGCGGGACGCTCTCCTGCGCGGCCTCCCCTCCCGCGCGAGGGTGGTACAGCCCGCCGGGGGACGCAGCCCCCGCCCCAGCCGGCTCGGCGGCCTCCATGGCCGCTCCTGCTCAGCCCGGACGCGCTGAGCACCCGCCCTCGCGGTTCTTAGAAGCGCGCTCTCTATTGGCTGCAGCCGGGCGCTCTTGCCAATCAGGAAGCGGCTATCATGGAGGAAGGGAATAAATACAAGATGGCTGCTCGTATAAAACCAGGCACTGGGCTTCGCCCTGGCGATGGGGGAACTGAGGCTTTAACCCGCGCTCCAAGGGCCGCGCACCACCCCCGACCGCTCTGTCGCCGCCCTCCCGGCGGCAGCCAGAGCCCGGCCGCTGCCGCCGCCCGCGCGCTCCGTCGTCCGGGCCGCTGCGGCGCCCGAGAGGCCCGAGGCAGGCCCCGCGCGCGGGGGGAGAGCGGTGCCGCCGCCAGGCCCCGCCGCGGCCGCCATGGCCGTCTCCAGGTTGGTAGGAGCGGGCGAGGAGGGCGCCAGCGCGGTCCAGAGGCCTCGGCCTCGCCGCTGTGGGTGTGGGGGGGTGGGCCGATAACAGAGGGGTCCCGGGCCCCGCGCTCCTCGGAGGCCTCGCCCAGGCCTGGCCGCCCTGCAGGGGCTCGGGGGCGGCTGGGGCTCCATAGCCCGCGTGTGGACTCCCGGCGCGGCTAAACTAGGAGCACGCTTTCCCCTCCTGGGGCTCGGTCGGCCCTGCCCGGGGCTCTGCAGCCTTCTACTTGTGCCATCTCCTCGGCCCTATCGGCTGCCCCGTGGTGGAGTGACCGAGTCGGGGTCCTCGCCGCTCCCTCTCCACCCCCCTCCCCGGCAAGCAGGGCCCTGTTGCGCTTCGGAGCTGCCACTTGCGAAGTGACAGAAATAAAGTCGGCTTTCATGGGGAAAAGTGCTTGCTGCCTTTTGGCTCTGCCTCAACGCTCGGGTAGTATCTGCTTACATGCATGTGCGGGAGGGTGTGCCAGAGCTTCAAGCATTCCCCATACAGGGGCATATGGAAATGGAGCTCTCCTAAGAAAACAGAGTGCAAGTTCTCCTCTTCTTACCTTTTTTTTGGTGGGGGTGAGGGGAGGCTAGGGAGGAAGGAGAAGGGCATGTTAGGTTTCCATACAGAATAGTTGAAACCCTAAATCCAAATTAACCTTGTGATAGATTAGCTCCAAGTCACGTGCTGATAGTATCTATGTACTTCTGAAGTACTGTAACAGAAGTAAATTCTATTTCTGAACTGATATTTTGAGACTATACTGCTAAAAGTTTTCTCTTGTCATTCACTGAAGCAGAATGAAGGTGCATGTAATGAAAATCAATTATTAATGAAAACTTATGGTAGTAATATACCTTTTAAGATGTATAGTGGCAAATGCATTAGTTCAAGAGGCTTGAAAGTGTCTGCAAAATACCTCTGTATGTATATTAATCTTTTTAATATCAACCTGCTTATATATAGAGGAGGTTTTTCCCTAAGCTCTACAGAAAGTCAGTAAGAAATTGCTTTGACAAGACTAACAGGTACATTAAAATACTAGCATAAGCTGTCTTGTAAAATGGAGTAAAACTACAGCCAAGGAAATAAGCTTTAATAATTATGCTGAGCTACATGTGGAGTGGGGGCTAACTGGAATATCAAGATATAGCTGAATAAATTATATTCTGGGGCTGTTGGCTGCTGTGAACACTAGTTTAAAATCTAGTTACCAGTGATTTTATAATTCTGTGAAATTACAGTGCTTTAGAAGAAAGCAGTAGTACTTTATGCAAAGGTGTCGATGCACCTTTTCTTCTGGTAATGGCATAAGAACAAATTTACATTTTGAACAAGAAAAGCTCTTAAGCTTCAATGTGCAACACACAAAAAAATGTTTCTTTTAATTGTCACATTATCATATGAGAGACACTTTGCTTTAGTGTCATGGCTTCAAAATTAAAACTATATATTGCTGAACATAACTGGAGCTTTAACAGAAGTGCCCTAATGCTTGTGGGTCTTTGAACTGGTAGGAAATTGCATGAGTTCCACCTGTAAATCGTGTAAAGGAATTAGATATTTTGGAACACTGTAACACTTTAGCTATTCCTGGAGCTCTTCAAACTTTCCATTATTTTCAGAAGTGATACTATATAAAGTTGGCTTTGGACAGGTTTCCTGAAAAGGTACCAGTAAAGTGTCTATGACATTTTGAACTTATACGACAAATTTTTTTGACAAATGGACTTTCTGCATGTAGACTGCAGGAACCCTGAAAAACTTGTCATCAATAATTTCTGTTTCAGAACAAAGAACTTCTGAGATCATTTTCTTTCAGACTTACTACAGATACTTGCTTTGTACACTTATATACTGTAAAACTGCATTTTTTTGTACAGGGTGTGGCTGTTAGTTTCTCTACTAGTGCCATTTAATTGTAGAGATCTGAATTTCTCTGGAGAGTTCCAGTTAGCTCTTATAGTTTTAAAGAGCTAACATCATCTTTCATTGAGTGATTTTCCTTATGAAGCTCTAGAGTGAGGGAGAAGAAAGTTTATTCAAACAAATCTTTCTCAAAGAGGGAAAGTCTTCAAATGCACACAGATCACTAACTGATATTAAACAAAAACTTCATTGGAGTTAGTTGTGTATTGGAACTTGATTTAAAGTCTTTTCCTGTAGGTGGGAGAGGTATTTTTACATTCTACATTGTCAAGTGGCTGCTTTCCTAGTAAAGTGTATCTTCTCCTTGGCAAGCTGACACCTTTGTTAAAATCGTAGTGCATTCAGAAAGATCTGAACAAATACAAGAAATGCTTTGAAACCTCCCAAACCTAGATTGGGCTTTTGCATTTCTGCTGTTAATAAGGTCAACCTAATGTCTTCTGACACTTTAATCTGCATGATGTATACATGCTTATTCTGTCAGATTCTGCTGTTCTATAGACAGAAGACTATTCGTATGTGACAATTTTATGATGGTACACCAGTGAATACATGTAAGAGCAGAATGATACCTCATATCCAAAGACTGTGCAAGATTTCAATAGATTTCCTTATGCTCATTTCTTTATTATGTATACTCTTAGAAATAATGAATGTCATCCTCTCCAAAAATATTGGTGCATGGGAAAATAGATTTCTTTTCTTTCTGTGAATGCCCAGGCTAACTTCATAAACACTCTCTCTCTATATGTATATATAGCAGTATAGGTCTGCACAGCTAATAAATTCTTCTCAATGAAACCAAGAAGAAAGGGAAGTGAGTTTTGCGTCAGTGGCATTGCTACTAAGAATGCATAATTCAAATGCATAAATGCAATACCTTATTAGCAATCTTTTGGAGATACTTTAGATGGAAAAAATAATAGTACCAATTTACTTAAAAACTACGGCAATCATTGTTCCAAAATTACTGAGAATAATTGAGTTTCAGTAGGTGAAAACATCAGTAGTACTTTTCAGTTTCTGTTCTAAATTTTTACATAAGAATGAACTTGACTAATCCTAAAAGGAAAAACTCTTCTCAGAGACACTTCATTTGTCACCATTTGAACTCCAAAGCCATTAGTAATGGCTTTCTCTTATTTTTGAGCCTTTACACTATGAAGGGAACATGTGTTTCTAAAAAATATGAGTATCTTTACTGGAATAGATGTATCTTTAAGTTCACTCAGAAATATTTTAAAGACCGTCTTCTCAGGGGTATTTCAAGGCACTTTCCTAAACAAATACAGGAGAGTGTAACAACTTGCTGTTGCAAGCTAGTTTGGATTTTGTCCATATGAATTTAATTCTACCTTCTAGAGTTTTCAGTGCTTTTCTTTACTAAGATGCATACAAAATCAGTGTAGGCCAGGAACCCATTTTCTGATTTTAAGATGGGGGGGGGGG
>PTEX01000022.1:2624477-2781082 GCA_003342815.1 Eudromia elegans | reverse complement strand
GGGGCGGAAATTAGCAAATTCAGATAAGTACGGCTTGTATGCCTCTCTGAGCATATAAAATAAAGGGTTGTGACTTTTAAAGAACAAATATTTGCCCTCTGTGTCATCATTACCTGAAATTTCAAGTTTAACACTGTGTTAACACCAGGTTGAATTTCTTCCATGTTACCAAAATTAGCCAAAGAGTTTATCAGAACCTCCATGTACCTTTGGAAACATTATTTTAGGGTTATTGCAGACCTTTGCTCTAAAGAAAGAGCTTATTTCCTTGCTCCTTCAAAAGGTATTGCTTCATGACTGTACTTGCTTGAAAGACAAAGTAAACTGAACAAGAGCATATTTTGCTTGCTACTTAAAGGCTTACACGCATTGATTAAAATAAGATGACCTTTTTTTTTGTCTTCCCTCCATGCTTATAGTCTGTATCATATGTAAGCTGATACTAATTGTCAGAATAGAGCACAGTAACTGATGAGATGGCAGGAGTTCTGCCTCAAAAGGAGAGAATGAGAGTGCTACCTCTCCACTTAACTTGCACAGCAGACTTGCCTTCCCCAAGGCTGTTAGGGAGAGGGAGTCCCCATACAGTCATGGGAAGTGGGGAGGTAGAGATATATATACATATATATATGTGTGTGTATATACACACACGCCCCACACACATGCTCCACACACCCCACTGGCTACAGGAGGTAGAGCTGTCAAACTTCTCAAGACCCCTATCAGACTAGCTTGAAAGCTGAAACCATGAATCCTGCCCTAATAAGAATTGTAACCCCCTTACCAAGGCATTCTTGCTTGTTGATACTTTTTTCTACTGTAGTTGTGTACTTTTACAACTGTTTAATATTTTTGTGTGTATGTGTGCTGTTTCTTATTTCTGTAATGTATTTGATTATATGTGCTTTATTTAGTTCTGAAAAACCTTTTGAAGTGAAAGGATGGGCAAGTTGATCTGAAATTTGTGTTCCATTGTTGATTCTAGATACACATGCAAATTTTGTTACTGTTTTATAATTGGAGTATGTTATGTAATGCACATTCCATATAGAATTATATTAATTCTAAGAGTTATGTGTATATATGTATCACTGTCTTGTGACATGTCTTTTAAACATTAAAAATCTAATGTCTTTTAAAACATTAAGTTGTGCGATGAAGTTAGAAAATAAGAGAATCTGTAACATTGCTAATGTAGCTCTGTTACATATTGGTTGTAAGGATTCTCTTGTTCAATGGGTTCCTCTGTTACGGTGCCAGATCAGTAACTATGTTCCTCATTCCTGGCGTTCAGCTTTCTTGGTGGAGGACAGTGTCGTGTGTGGTGTGTGATACTGTGACCTGGTTGACCAAGCTCACTTAAGTCAGTGTTCTGGGGGAAGCAAGAATTTCTCATTCACAGCATTGTCTTCATAACTGTATTCCAAAATTCCCACCTATAGGAAGTGAAATTACAATCCCTTCTCTGTGGATGTTTTTTGTTTGTTTGTTCTGAAATCTATTCAAGGATTTTTCTTTTGCTTGCCAACTGTATATTGCAAGGTTTGACTACTTAATGCTTTCATTTCTTTAGTAGATTTCTTTAGTAGATGTTTGGGGGTTTTTTTGGTTCATAAAGCAGACAAAGTTGGGATTTGATCTAATGATGAAACACTACTCTGAACAAAGGATTGTCAGGTCAACAGAAATCCTAAAGCATCTGCATTAGAAGTTGGGCTCAATTTCACAATGATGTCATCTCCAAAAACCCTGTCTCATCTAAATTGTTGTTTGATGAAGTTTTCTGATTTTTTTTAAGCTATTTCCATACTAAGTGCCTGGGCTGTTTCTGTGTCCTGGAATGTGACATATACCATTAACTCTTTAAGAGGATTTCCTTGCCTTTTGATGGATGCCACCTAGCAGTTTGGAGACAATTCTGACTAGAACATTCACAGACCACCCCACTAGGGTTTTTTATACCTGTCTTTTTACTGATGGCTTGGAGTATGTGCTGTGGCTTTTACTGATGGCTTGGAGTGTGTGTTGATTGCTAGCATAGTACCATAAGCATAATTTTAAAAATGAGGGTAGATGGTCATCCTCATGGAGGGTACCACTTCTTGGAGACACAGCTTTAGGCAGCAGGAAATTGAAGATTAGCACAAAGCAAGGAATTGGCCTAATGCAGCTGGTGTTCCCATGGGCTGTTTCTTCTTTCCAGGGCCAGTACAAAGCTGAGCAGAAGGCAGGGACTAAAAGGAGCAACAGACATGTTCAGTGATTGGGGAGGGGAAAAATGATAAAGTTCGAAATTTAGTCACAGAGCGGCATTAGTTGATTATGCATGTAGCTTTCATTTAGTTATTCTGCATAATAGTGTTGATTAGAGAGGTGATTTTTTGCCTTTTTTTTTTGCCCTTCTTAACCTAGCTATTCTGGTAAAAAGGCAGTTGAAATCCTTCCCAGAGGACTGCTGGAGAAACTGTTTCAGAGTGACAATAGCCAAGAGATGGAAGAATCTGGTCCAGTTTGGGATGGTTCTCGATCCCCTTTGATGTCCTAATCAGAGATATTGGTTATTCCCAAATGTCCCTCAGGTAGTTCTGTGCTGGAGAGAAGAGCTCAAGCCTTGGTCAGTTTTACTGAAGTTAGTGTGCTTTAATTGAATGTTCTGGTTTTGATGACTTAGAATATTTATTTGGGGAGGATTCCCTTGCCTAATCTAAGTGCCTTGTGCCCACTTAGGTAATACAGTGTGTCCTGTCCACTTCAGGAAGACAAGGATCTCCCTTATGTCTTGTGTCATGTCTGCCAACTCATGTGGATGACTCATTCTAAAGTGTCTCAAAAGTTACTATATTCCTGTTTTTAAGCACTTGAATTGGTGCCTCTGTGTGAGAAAAATCTTTAATGAACTCTACTGATATAAAAGCTCACATGGGTTTTCTTAAAAGAAGAAATACTTCATTTGGATGTAATGCTTGTGAACTGGTTGTAAGAATTTACTTAGAATTTTGAATTGCTGCTCCAGGTTCTTTCCTACAGATTATACTTCAGCAGGATGCACTGCTTAGAAACACCAGGCTTTTCACATGATAAAAAGGTGTTTTGCAATGAACTCATACAGCATGAGTTCATATAGAGGTACGTAACATTGCTTTCCCATCAGTGAGACATAGATGACTGGATTGGAATGTGGCAGTATTGCCTAAACTATTGTTTATGAGTTAATTTAAAGATTTTATATGTTTAATTTGAGATTCAACTAATTACAGCAGAGTTAGTATGCTGGAGAACTCTCTTGGAGTTCTGTTCCATTTAGCATTTGTTAGTATTTGAATTATTTCATAGAAATGCATACATCTCTTCTGGTTTTGCTTTGGATTTCTTTCTTGTCATGAGTAATTCATATGTTTCATGATTGCCTGTGTTTTGAGTATGTTTGGAGCAGTTTTTGATAGCCTCTGTTGAACCCTTTCTTAAGGTAATGTAAATTTTTGTCTGCTTGGCTGAACGCTTCAGTGTTCGCCCACCATGATGATGCTGACTTCTGTCTTATGCTTGAGTTGTGCGAGCCACGCTGTGCTATACTTAGAGCACTGTAAGTGCATGTTGAACGCATGAGAAGCATATAGCAATTAGTCTTCTCTATTTTTAGGTAACAGAGCATCAAAAGTTGTAGGTTATAGGAGCAGATAACTAGTTTTGTAACTAACTTTGGAGTTAAGTGTTTTAAGGGTGGGTCGTTATAGTGGTTTCCTCCTGTTTTGACACATGAGCTCTAGCAGAGGAAGTGGTTTAAACTACATGTTCTGCTTTGATTTGGAGATAGAAATTATCACAGATTTTGTGATAGTTAAAGGAATGGAGAACAGAGCTTAGCAAGCCTTTTGAGGATACGGAACATGGATTTTTATGGAAATATGAAGACTAAAAAGGGTGAGTTTAAGAATATGTATGTTAAAGCAAGCTCTGGTAGCTCAACAAGCTAGTGTATTTTGTGTCAAATAATACTGAGTGCTATGTTGCCCTTACTGTTATCAATATTTTTCCTCAATAAATTTCTTAAGTAGTAACCAAGTTTGGAAGTAACTGATATATTCTTCCTGCCTAGTCCAGTATTAGAGATTTGAAAAAACAGGATTTATAAAGCTCTTTTCTTCCCTTCCTGACTTCCTAAGCCCACAAAAACACTAGGGTAGATTTTTTTTTTTTTAATGCAAGTTTCTAAGTAAATCATAGCAACTGGATCTTCATTTTTTTTTCTAGAGAAATTAAAAAACAAAGCTGAAAAATGTCAGAAATGTTGGGGGGGAAATCCTACAGTGAGTTGAACTTAGAAAAACATATATTTAATAAATGTTCAACCTAATATCTCCAATTTTGAGAAGGTTTGGGTTTTATAAATATCTGTATTTCTGCGGCATTTTACCTTGGCTCTGTAGCACAGCTATTCTCCTGAGGTCCTGGGTCTCCTATTGAAGAGACTCAGGAATAAGTGCAATTTAAATGTGTCAGAAAATACAAAATGCAAAGATGTAAGAGAAAGAACATTTTTTACATTTTGGAAATTAGTTGAATACAACTTTGAAAAGTAATTGCAATGGATTAGCATGAAAAATATTCTTCCCTTTCATGTATTTGTTCAAACCTGAAGTATCTTCCTGTCAGGAACAGGAGCTGTTAGATTTTCTGTATGCTCAATTCATTCAAGGGAGCTGGGTGAGCTTCATTGCTGCATAAATTCCAGCTTCATTTGCTACTGTAAAATAACACTAAATTTGTTGTTAATTTTAAGGCTAGGAAGTACAAGTCTGATTGCACTGCCTGGGTAGATGTGAGAATGGTATTCATTGGTTCTCTGTAATGACCAGGAACTAATGGATAAGGTAGGAACTCTGTAAACAGTACTGAAAGATGTGTCACTTTTATCATAGATTTAATAACCTGGATAGCCTAACTTAGGGGAAGAAAAAATTATTTGATTACTTATTTTCTTGTGCAGCAATTCTAAAGGAAAAAGTTATCTGTTTTGAAAATAGATTATCTGAGTGTTTTTTAGCTAATCCAGTGTTACTGTGCATGCAGATTTGCTGACTGAATTCCTGTATATTTCATAGAAAGGCCAGAGTATCAAATTTATTTCAAAACTATAAATAAAACAACTGTGTTGGTCTTGTATGCTCTAGGGAGCTGGGCATAAATAGGTCAAAAGTAAAAATTTGTGTCATTCTGTAAAAGCAGAGTCTTGTGTTACAGATCACAGGGGGTCTTCAAAAGAAGTGACAACTCACAATATGAGGAGGAGTTGAGAATTCTGTTTTTCATGTTGGACAGAACTGCTTCTTGAAGACTGCTTACAGTCAAACAGTTTTTTAAGAATGGAAGTGTCATACCTCAGGACAAAATTGGAGCTCATTTAATTTATTTTCCTGTACTTTAAAGATTTTAAAGTAATCTTTCTAACACTTTTTTCTGTGCTAATTTCTTTGTTTCATGGTGCTTTTGGAACAGACATGCTTCCCAGTAGAAAATCTAATGTTTCTCAGTCTGTATATTGACAGTTTTCAGGCAAATCCGTATTTCTTTTGCATTAAGTAAACTGGAAAATCGGGACATATATTAATAGAAACAGGCAACTGAGCTATAAATAGTTTTTTTTAATCATATTTAGGCTTGATCGTCTCTTTATTCTACTGGACACGGGTACGACGCCAGTAACAAGAAAAGCAGCTGCACAGCAACTTGGGGAAGTCGTGAAACTGCATCCTCATGAACTGAACAATCTCTTATCTAAAGTAAGCATCTCTCTCTCTTCTTTTTAACATGCTATCAGCTCATTAGCAGTGAGAGTAAAACTTGTTTTATGGGGTGTGTTCTATGGGAAGAAGAGGTAATAAGTATGTAGTCTTTTGCAGTATTCTTTGAAATAACTGAAGAAAACTAGGAGGCTGCTTCTATTAAGTCTGCTATCTCTTAAAAGTTCTGCTCCTGCCTGTAAAAATTGTTACATATATGACATAGGACTAAAATTTTGGGAGGTCGCATGCCTTTTAAAGGACTGGGAAATAGAAATAGATTTCTCTTAGTTTGAGACTTGCATCTGGCGAAGTCCAGTAAAATCACCAAAAATAGTTCATGTCTGACAACTGGAAATGACTGAGTGACCTCAATTCTGTTCTTATTGAACAGGTGCCCTCACCGCCATTGGTGCTATCAACAGAGTAGCCAAGAAATCATGAATAACAAACCGCTCTCAGTGAAAGAAACAGTTTTTCCAGGTTCAAGGCATAGTGCTAAATTAGTTTAGAGAAGCATTTGTCGCTAAAGGTGACACATGTTGTCCCTCTTCTCGGGTAAAATTATTTCCAAGTTTTCAGGTCTATTAATCTTTTGCCTTCTAAAAGGAAGTGTTCAAAAACAAGTTTCAAGCTTAGCCGAATGCTTGCAGGAAGTAGCCCATATCTTAAAAAGAAAGGTTTTGCTAAATTTGACTGACGGGACATAAATCATCTTAAAAGTTCTTACTGTCCTGCTGTTGCAAGGCTTAGGCAAAGCAATGCAAATAAAAGCTTGTGGTTCCCTTTGTATGCTTGTGTTTTTTTTTCCTGTTCCCTCCTCTCTGTGTTTTGTATTTGACTTGATCTGTAGCATTAAGAGTATAGAGTGAGTAACAACTTGTAGATGTTTTACAAGTATATTTTTCTTTTTTAAAGACCTAATCCATTGTGCAATCTCTCTTTAAAGGTGCTAGTATATTTAAGAAGTACCAACTGGGACACTCGTATCGCAGCTGGCCAGGCTGTTGAAGCAATAGTGAAAAATGTACCTGAATGGAATCCAACTCCAAGATCAAAACAAGGTGCTTAAATTATGTGGAATTGATTGCATCTCGGACTTCTCAAGGAAACTTAGCCATTTTGTTTTTATGAGCAGTAGATGTGTTGATTGCTGTAAACCTCTTTGGCTTTAGATGTTCATATTCAGTCTATGTGCTTGACCTTTGCTTCTCTTAAGATTCTCATACTTATGCTCTGTACCCTCTTCTTTCACTTGAATAATTAGTAAAGCAATCAAACTTTGAAACAGTTATTTATGGTAATTTTTAGGCATTTTCCTCCTATATTCTGTTCCCCAGCTCCTAGCATCTGTCTAATGGTCACTTGCTGCAGTGTGTTCTGTCTGTATTCACTCTGCATCTGAAAGTTTTGCATTAGTTACATCTGTGCAAACTGTAATATTTTATATACATACACATTTTTGCTTTATCCACTCTCTCTCCATGTTCTATTTCTTTGAGAACACTGATAGTCCAGTTAGGTTTTTTTTCCAGAAGCAATGCTGACTCTTTTCCAGTAAATTGTGTTTATCCATGAACTCAGTAGCTTTATTTATAGACTCCACCGTCCTTCCAAGGATGGCAATCTCATTCACCAGTCTGTCATTCCCAGAACTGCTTCTAAAAGTCTCTCTGTACATGGGATAATAGAGGCAATCTATCAGTCGTCAAGCACAGTGGCTGTTTTTAATTGCTCAGTTCTCACATATTTGTCACTCAGATTTGAGTGAGTGAGGGAAGGCTTTGGAAGTGAATTCACTACAAGGAAATAATAGATGTCTTGAGGAGCAACTCTTCTGTGGTTAGTATTAACTGCTGTCTCTGCAGCTGTATTTGATAAGTGCTGCTGAACTAGTCATCAGTAGCCTCTGGTAGCTTGCTTCTTTGCATACCTGTAGTTAAGACTTCTCTCCAGCTTCCATAGCAGCTTTCTGTCTTGTGACATAGTGTTGGCATGATACTTGCCTGAGCTGTTCGTAAGTTGTATGGCTCAAACTATAAGCTGGCCAAATGTGTGTACAGAGAAGATGTGTCAGTTTAGTACTTTAAAAATATTTTTTTCCTCAATTAAATGCATTGGTTTTTTGGACTTTATTATGAAGCCTTTGATTCCTTTGAATTCTGGGTATCAGAATACTATATGTCTGATCGCTCCTTTGGAAGAGGATTTTCTTCCTCCTAATCTATCTTTCTGTCTACTCTTTGCCTGAAAACAAATTTCATGACATTTTCATTAATATTATTTTCATTGTCTGTCTAGAACCAGGCTCAGAAAGTCCTATGGAAGAATCACCTTCAACTGATCGGTTACGTTTTGATAGATTTGATATATGTCGCTTGCTAAAACATGGTGCATCTCTTCTCGGATCCGCTGGTGCAGAGTTTGAGGTCCAAGATGAGAAATCAGGTATATGTTTGTATTTGACTTGCAGATGAGAAAAGCTAGTGCTTTGGAAAAGTTTGTGTTGACTCTGTTATGTGTCTTGGTCGTCCCTGACTTTGTGGTATGCCAGAAAGTGGCAGGAAACATACTCTAGCTGATTTATGCTTTCTTTCTTGAATTAGAGGATTTGAATTATGGTTACATAGCTTTTGCTGCAAGTCTTAATGGTAAGATAGGTATTAGTTTTATTTTGCTGTTAATATTAGTGTACATATACAAAATCTAAAGAAGGGAAGCGGAAAAAGCTATGTCAAAGGTTGCTGTATAATGTCTGTAGCCTTTTTTACATATTTAGGAACAATAAATGACTTTATTAAAATTATATTTCTAAATATAACTACTAGGATGCCGCTTTTCAAAAGGCATGTCGGTCTCTAATATAGAACACAAAAAAAAGATAGAGCTTTGATGTTGGACTGTCACATTTAGAACACTCAGTACATGTTACGATGCTTTATAGTTGAATGCAGGTCCTATAAAGAGTTATTAACAATAGCTTTACAGAGTGCAATGGTTGCTGGTTTGTTTTTGTCCAAACAGTGGCTTACTGGCCTTGTTTACAGCATAATCCAGGCTTTTCTCTAGTACTTATAGTTGTGATGTTTGATCACTTTTACAGATGCTTAGTGTTTCCAGTGTCCTAGCAGAAAAGCGATAGAATAATCTTTTTTTTTCTCAGAATATAGAACGTCACTGATAGTTGATAAATTATGGTTTCTGTTACGAGATCTTTTGCTGCTCTATCAGAGTGCTTGCAATGTTGGTCTTTGGATCATAAGAAATTTAAAATATGCATTCTGTATGTTTATGTGATATCTGTTGTTTTGAGTGACTTATCTGTTATCTTTCTGGAGCTCTTCAGTGGACAGAATTGAGTTATAGCTATAAAATGGCATTGAATTATTTTATTTTTACAAGATTCTTGTTCTTTCCTTATCCTGCTGCTCTGCTCTACTTCCAGTCCACCTTGTAGTTTTGGCACCAAATGAAATGGTGCTGTAGATAAGAAGCCACTCTGACTTCATAGCTTTGATTCTTTTGTTCCCTGGCCGTGATTCATGCTGTGCAGGGTACACAGAAGGTTGTCTGCCTGTGAAGGAGCATCTGCCTTTCTGCTGGTGTCCTGCCTGTTAAGCTGCACTGGTATTTTATTGCTTACCACCTTTTAGGCTAAGTTAATTCTATAAATCTCATATTTTCAAATGAAATTCCACCTTTTCAGACATCATTTGGGTGGAATATGACACTTTAGTTTTTCATAGATAAGGTACTTGCATCAATGCTTCACGACACATGGTAGTATAAATCATGTAAACAAAAATGAGCTACAGCTTTAGTTCTGATGTGTGTTTTTTCTTTTTTCTTTTTAAACTGGTGGAGGTAAATGTACAGCAGCTGTTTTCTCTCTCTGCATTTTCTGGCTATTTTCCTTTAAATTCGCAGCATGAATGAATCTGAAAAGCAAGACACAATGAATTTGTACATTTAATTTTTGGTACTTTTTTATAAGAGAAGCTTGTACAAGGAAAGTAAAATGTTCTAGAGAATGGAAGATGTTGGTATTTTCTTAGTCACCACTTAAATACTGAACTAAAAACAAGTGAGTTACTGACATATTTCAAACATCGTGTATACCCAAAATTTCTGTCAATATTGGTCACCTATTTATGAACTTCTGTTAAGACTTTCAGTGGATAATAGAAGAGCAATTAGTTCTCTTAAGTACTTTTTAGTAATCCTGTGGAAGTCAAGTTTCAAAGACATAAACTTTAATTGATTTCAATACCACAAGTGAGAATAGAATGAAATCAGACAGACCTATAAGGTACAAGTTCTGGTTTATGTGTTGCAAACTCACTTGGCAAGTTTATCCTGCTAGGGCACTAGAATCCTCTTCTTGCACGCACCCAAAACTGAGGTGTTAAGTACGTCAGGTGTTCCTTTAAACCTCACATGATACTTGAGGCAGATGCCATGATCTTAACTTCCTAAATGAGCCTTTCCTGACATGTGAAGTTGGAGGATTAGGTTTTGAACAGGCTCTAGTACCTGAGGAAAATGTATTTATGCCTCTCTTTCTTCTAGATATTTCTGGTCTGGGTAAAAGGGGAGGACGCAATTAGGTCCCATACATCTGACAAGAAAGAATCTCTCTAAAGAAAGTGTTGTAGGGAGTGGAACAATGTCGTCTCCGTCATTTATGTATTTTATATATAATTATAAATAAATTTAACACAGTGCTCTGTATTTATGTGAGGGAAAGTCTTTACTGTCAGGGTAAAAGCACTGGAACACTGTGCACAGAGACTTGTAGAATCTCCTTCCTTGGAGATGCTCAAAAGCCATCTGGACACAATCCTTGGAACAGTTTTAGTTATGCCTTATCCAAATACAGTTTAATTCTATGCAGCCTTTGGCTTTGTTATATTATTATTGAGTATTTGCTCATTGAAATATATGTATCAGATTTTCAACTATATATTTTGAACTTTTAAGGTGAAATTGATCCTAAAGAAAGGATAGCACGACAGAGGAAACTGTTACAAAAGAAACTTGGCCTTGATATGGGTGCTGCAATTGGAATGAATACTGAAGACCTCTTCAATGATGAAGACTTGGATTATTCTCCTTCTTCAGTTTCACTTGTTAACAAACAACCTGTAGGTAAAACCTTTGGCCATTTGTCCACTAGGGAATAATAGTGCTTTATTTGTACTTCTGTATTTGCAATTCCTTATAAGTATAATGCTCAATTTCAAATATGATATGTTTTGGCTTACTGTACTCTTAAATGCCGTGGTTGTACATTGGTCACATCTGGTCTTAAACTGCTGGTCTGAATTTCAAATCATGGAGGGTCGGTTGGGGAAGTGCTGTAGG
This sequence comes from Eudromia elegans, assembly GCA_003342815.1. Lineage (NCBI taxonomy): Eukaryota > Metazoa > Chordata > Aves > Tinamiformes > Tinamidae > Eudromia > Eudromia elegans. The sequence goes on along the minus strand of PTEX01000022.1, from coordinate 2,769,938 downwards.
TTTGGGGCTTTTTTCAGAACCTTTGTTGTAAGAAGAATTGACAAAGAGTGATTTCTTTTCCAGACTCTTCAGGCTGCAGAGTTAATTGACTCGGAGTTTCGAGCTGGTATGAGCAGTAGACAAAAGAACAAAGCCAAAAGAATGGCTAAGCTATTTGCAAAGCAAAGATCCAGAGATGCAGTGGAAGCCAATGAGAAGAGGTAAAACAGTTTACTTTTATAGTCTTTTTACTAAGTAAGGATTATAATCTGATTTGTCTGGAAAAACTTTCTACAGTCTTTGTATCTTAGTCTTTTTACATGTTAATTGCACTGATGGCAAAACATTTGTGCCATACATATTTCTAGCAAAGACTTTATTAAGGACTTAGCATTGCAGGAGCCTTGAAGTAGTGGCAGGCTCTTCTTGGAAATGAGTTTTGTCATGGTGGTTGTATTTGGCTTGAAAATGCCACATGAAAATAGAGAATTTATGAAGATGAAGAGAAATTTCAAGTCTTCCTTTTCTGTGTATGGTGTTCCCCTCTCCACTGTATTTCATAATGACCTGTTATTGTGCCTACTAAACTTTTTAAATGATCAATGAACTAAATTTTAAGGATGACTTTTCTTTTTTCCTTTGAATTCTGGCCTTTTTTGGAGGGGAAAAAAAGGGAAAGAGTGCAAATTTGGGATGCTGTCACTGAGTTTAGTTACTTATAGCATCTACCAAAACTGTATATTTAAGAGGTATTAATCAAACTTGTTTACTAATTCTGACACAGGTTATTGTTCCTGAACCTGCCTTAAAACTTACTTTCAGTTCATAAACTTGTATATGTTCCTTTTTAGTAATGATAGCGCTGATGGGGAACCAGAGGAAAAGAGAAGAAAAGTTGCAAGTGTTGTCATCAACCAGCCTGCCACAGACTCAAAGACATGGGTAGAAAATGCTCCAGAAGAGGTATGATGCCCTGCCTGATATCACAACAGATAATAATATCTGCTAATATTAAGAATATATAAAATAGGATTGCTTTATAGTCTCAGTTATTCTAAACCTGAGTTGTTCCTTACTTGTTTTAGTTTGATGAGAAATGAAGATGTGAATAATATCCATACCACACTGTAATGAAGCAAATGTGCTTCAAGTGGAAAAAAGCATTGAGAGAAAATGAATCTAACCCATTTGTAGCAGTTTCACCCAAATAAACCTGAACAGGCAGATTACATGTGTCAGACTAGTATTAATCTTAAATGTATGTATCTTTAGATAGTAAACCATAAAACTGTGCCAAGCAGGTAAAGAAAATGAGATCACACTGAATCATAAATAATATGTGAACTTTCACATCAAATTTTATTTAATCTTTGCCCTACTGTACTTAGTCTTGATTTAGAATTAAATTTTACTTTTAATTGACGATGCAAACACTTGCTCCTCTCGCATTTCTTACAATATTTCAGATTTTCAGTTTATAGTAGAATACAGCTGGTCCATATAAGTTACTTTTATAGGCAAAAATTTTAAAAATATCTTCCAAATAACGAGTTTTTCAAACATAGCTTAGTAGCTAAATCTTTGTTTATGAAACAGTGTTTTGGAAGTGAACTTACTGTGAAAGATTAATGAGATGGGAAGGCTGAGCTAGCTGCTTTTTGCTAGTCTTTTAAATGCCTTGCCTTGTCTTTTTGATGGTATGAAATTCCTGAAGTTGATGTCTTTACTAATTTCCTTTCTGTAGTTCTGTCAGTTTCCTCGTAGGTAATCTCAGGGATGTTGGATATACTCCTTTGGGTTTTCAGGCACATGGAATGAATTTTAATAAGGATGGTGCTTATTGCCAGTTGAAAGTGACCCAATTTGCTTGTGCTGTATGATTTTGAAGTAGGATTTGCTGATGTTGTCTTTTAAAAAGCAAAGCTGATAAAAAATCACTGGGAAGGACATGAAGTTTTGCTTACTTAAGTATGATTCCTAAAGGGAGCTGGACTTCCAGAACATGATAGGGAAGAGGCTACACAATCAAGAGACAAACTACATAAACCTTGTTCAAGCTTGAGTGCCAATCGCAAGCCCTTTGAAGTATGGAACAAGTTACTTTATTTTAATTTGTTACTGGGCAGGACTGCGTAATCAAGCTTTTGAAAGTCTTTATTATTTATGCTTATTTAATTGGCATGCAATTAAGTAGTTTTTCCCTGATCCATTAATCTCATACTTGTGTTTCGAATGTAAATCTAGGTAAATGAATGGCCTCTGGAAAGCTTTTGTGAAGAGGTGTGCAATGATCTCTTTAACCCATCCTGGGAGGTAAGACTTATGTGCAGTGTTTTATGGTGTAATTAAAAATAGAAAAGAAATTATCTGGAGTAGACTTAAACAGAAGTATGAAATCTGTAGTATTTAAGAACACTTTGGTAGATATCAGGAATTATACCAAGCACAAATACAGTTTTACATAGCTAAGACTCATCTCACTTTGGAGGTTTTCTTTTAATTAATTTAAAAGGGAAATGGAAATGCATAGTGTATATGCAAGTAGAGAATGGGAAAAATTTTGGTAGCAGTGAACATAAATGAGGATTTCAGAAGTATTGAAATTTGAGGAAGATAAAAGGATATGAATCTACAGCTGATAGGATTAAGCAATTAATGGGTTGAATTTATCAAGAGCTGGAAGAGCAGTGTGTGAATGTGCTGAAGACAGTGACGTGTTTGTCTAATGTTAAGTTAGAAAAGATGTAAAATAACTCGCTAATGGAAGTTAAGTTTTCCACTTTCATAAAGGAGGAGAAATGATTCCTACCTAAGAACCATATTAAATATCAGTTGCAGAAGCTGTACATCTGATTGCTTTTGATAACTTTATTTTCAGGATTTGGAAACTGTTTGCCCTTTTATTCAATTCTCTAATTCTACTCACTTTGATATCTGTCCTAGAGAAAATGATTAAGTAGCTGACAATAAGCTTCCCTTGAGCAGCAGCAGATGGAAGTAACTGTTGCCAACAAATATTAAAGTTGATACTTTCAAAGATTAAATGTTAACACCTAGTATATCACTCTTTGGCATATTTATATCACAGGTTCAGTGATACCAGGTTGGCTCTACTTATGCTGACCTCAAACTTGGAAGCACAGAGATAGATCGTCTGCAGCAAGCACAGTTATTCTGGGCCCGTAAAAAAGGATAGTTATATTCACGAAGCATGTAGTTGCATCTGAACTGTTAATAGCCTTGTCTTGTTTGAAAGCAGGCTGAGGACATTTGAAGCTAAAGTCCTCTTCTTGTGGGGTGTGGGCTTACTGAAAGCCTTGCTGGTAAGCTTGATATGGGCCTATATACATATTAACTGAGGGAGCAGATTAACATTGAATCATTGTTACGATATGTTCTGAATGAAAAACTGGTTAAACTGCCTTAAAATACATGTTTATAGAATTGCCTTGTGGTGGCCTCTTGCCATGTCTTGAGGCAGCATGAGTGACTAGTTGAGGCTACTTGGCTAGCTTATAAGCGGCTAAATTCAGGTAAGATGAATCCTGCTATTGGCATTTCCTTTTTATAGTTGTCTTTCCTGCTGCTATTTTGCATTTGTAGAGGCTCAAAAGTTTACCAGCCAGAAAAGGAACATTTTCTCAGCTAGAACTAGCCCATAAGCAATCTCTGATGTATAAACACATGTGTGAGTGATTAAGATTTTAAGACTTGATTGTATGAGTTTTATTGGCTTGCTTAAGCTTGTACCAGCAGCCACTCCATTGTGCCTATGGAGAAATGTATGCTTTTATACAGTTGTACTCCACCTGAGATCTGATTCTTGGAGAACCTACCAGCCTTTCATTTCTGACTCTGGGGGGCATTATTGTGAAGTACTGAAAACAAAAATCATGCTCTACTTATATAGAGGTACACTTTGTATCAAATACAGTGTAAGTTTTGCTTTAAACCATGTGAAGGCTTCTTAAGGAGAAAATAGTTGAAAATTTTTGCAACTCTTAATATAGCTATTTTGCAGGCTTTTCTTGTTTAGCCAGTTAGCTCTAGTGTGATAGAAAAAATACCACAAATAAGCATACTTTGTACACCACTTCTGATGTTCTTTAAGGTCCACCAATACATTAATTCTCCTTAGTGCATTAATCTCCTTATCTTTAGGAACATAAAGAGGTTAGTGGCTTTATTTTTTTCCCTCCTATAATTTGTTCCTTTCTGATTATTAGTTTGTTTTTTTAAATATCTAGCCACAGGAAGGCAGGTTTGTATATACATGTGAGATATGCAGAATATTAATTTTTAGAAACTTGTTCTGCAAATGCCCCGGAATACTTAATTCTGATTAGGAAATACAAAGTCTGGTGGGAAGAGAGTGATTTTCTTTTAGCTTATAAACTTATTAGAAATAGTTTCTCGGAGCAGCCCCTTCTGCAAAAGCCAGAAAGTGCCAAGGTGTAAAGCTGTCTGCCAGAGTGTCTCATTTAGTTTTGAGATGGGTGCGAGCTGACTTTCATGGCCAGTAATAGAGCTAGAGGAAACAGAATCATCTTTGCCTCTTGAGCTAGAGCATTAATTCTGTGCCTTCCTTTGTGGTGCTGAAGCACACTTTGGATTCAGAGAAAGACTCTCTTGGTTTTGAACTTTGCTTTTGGCACTTGTAATTTAGGTGTACTTCAAATATGGGACACACTCCATTGATTGGTGCTCATGCTTTAGAGATTTGATTCAGAGTTCTGGGCTATATGAAAGTTTCTAGCATCATACGATATTTTCCTTGTGGGGGTTTCTATAAGAAGTTGCTTTTATGCAAAAGGAAATATCTTCTAATTGTCGGAGCAGTTTGTTCATCTCCTGTAGTTTTGCTTTTTTGGTGATTTAATTACAGGATTTATGTTTTTATACGTATTTTCCTCTCTCTGAGAAGTATAGCCTGGGTGGTTAGCAGACTTGCTTTTTAAGGTTTAAATTAGTCTTGCATTTAAATCTGGTTTTTTATCAGTTTGAAAACTGATCACTGTCAGGCAGCTATTGTTGCAGCTGTGCTTAGGAAACAAGTACTTTGCTGAGCAGCAATGCCATGACAATTAGTGTTGGCATATTTGCGCCAGAGGAGGTGGATGCAAAGGCTTTCAGTATTTACATTATAAAGTAGATACCTAGAAGTTTTGTCCTTATTTTTATATTAAAAATACTCCTATCAGGAGAACTATAAATGTTTGATGCCTTTCAACTGATGGATTGATAACAGTAAGAAGACTTCATCCAGAAAAATGTCAGTGTGCAATATCTTCTAGGTTGATCTGTCTCTGAGAATGTGTTTTATAATGTGGTGAGCTACTTTTACTGCGCATGTGATAGTGATATCTTCTGCTTTGGAAAATAGAAGCAATTCTTAATATCTCTTGTCCTTAAACTTTCCTTTCTGTATAAATATTTTACAAATATAGTATTAAAAAGTTAATTTTCCCAAATATAGCTTTTGATGTAATAAAAGACTGCCTTCCCCACAAATTTATGAAGTACCACTAACTTAAAACTGTGGGCATTAAGGGAAAAAAGCATTGATAATTTGAATTGCTTGTAGTGCTTTTAGTCTACCTAGTGTATTTTTTAATCTTCTGTTTCTAAATATTATTTTGAATCCTTTTTCATTTTTCTAGGTTCGACATGGTGCAGGTACTGGGCTAAGAGAGATACTTAAAGCTCATGGTAAAAGTGGTGGTAAAATAGGAGACAGCTCTTTAGAAGAGGTAAGTTACTAGTTCTGAAGACTTAGGATTCTTAAATGTTCTTTTCTGAACCTAACTTAAAATACTGACAAATTCTGTCACTTAAATAGTAAACTGATTCCATCAGTTTACTGTTGTCTTGCAAAAAGTATTTAACTCTTGAAAAAATATTTTTCCTTTTAAATATATAGAGACCTATACTTAATTTCTCAACAGTAAAAATTCATATGGAATCAAATTTCAATTGATATCGACTTCACTACTGTAAAAGCAGACAGAAAGGACAGATGGGCTCTTGCCTGCAGTACTAGATGTGGTTATAGCAGCTGCAAAGTTGCATTGTGGGAGCCTATGATATAGACAATATAGAAGGATGAGGAGATGTGTTTACCAGAGGTATACTGAGCCATTTCAGCATGCTTTCTGTATCGGACAGGCACAAGTTTTTCTCTCCTAGCTTCCTTTTGGAGCTGTATTCCTTGGAGATTGCAGAGTAGTTAAATAACACATGTTGCAAATATAAAGTACTCTAATCAATTTCTTTACTACTTATGGAAAGAGAGTATTCGCTTCAGGTTAGCTTCAAAGCTGACCTGACTTCTACATGCAGGTTGTAGCTTTTTGACAGGTATGAAATCCCTAACATGATGAAAGTTTTTTGTTTGTTAAAATCATGATCTTTCAAAGGGAATTCCTTACCTAGAGTAAGGGTTTCCTTACCTAGGAAACCAACCAAGATGCAGTGATGTCCAAGTAGTTCAGTAATTCTGTTCAGTCTAGTTCAGCTAGTCCAGTAGTTCGGCTTCTACTCTGAGTTAAAGGCATGTGGCTCTAACCAAAAGAGGCCAAAGCTCCAAGGCAGACTAGGTCTAAATTGCTTTGTTAGATTTGGAGGAGACAGAGAGGTTCAAAAGGAGTTCCTATTACTGGGGCTCTCACAGTTGTGAGAAATACTACTTCATAGTTTGTGTTCATTTGTAAATATTTTTCAAGCAAGTATTAATTGATGTATCTAGGCTGTGTTGGCATTTCCCTGAGCAGATCATCTGGATGCTGTTACCCTTGTGTGCTACTTAGGGGTAAAAGAACTGTACCTGTTTTCTTTATAGGGTTCTCTCCAGTCTAGTGATACATACTGCGTTTCAAAAATAAGTAAAACAAAAATAAGTGTGTGAATTACATGAATTAGGGTTGACTCTTCTACATTGGCCATCTGTGCAACAGGGGATGATATTCAGTAATCTAAATATGCATTGTGTTTATTCAATAATCTAAACATGCATTGTGTTATCTTTAATTTGAATTTAGCTAAAGCAAGTCCTTTATGAATAAATACAGTCAGGTTATCCAACTTCTCTCTTTACAGATGATTCAGCAGCATCAGGAGTGGCTAGAAGACTTGGTTATTAGACTTCTCTGTGTGTTTGCATTAGACAGATTTGGAGACTTCGTGTCAGATGAAGTAAGTGACTGAATAGATGAGCAGGCTTTGGTGGGAAATAATTTTGCAACAGATGAGCTAAGCTGTGTATAAGTGCTACTGCACTACTGCTTGTGTCTGCTGCAACTGGCAGATGCTTATTACAAAGTAGCTGAGAAACAACTTTCCATCCTGCACGGCAGTTCTTTTCACCTGCCTCTACTCATGGGTTTACTTCTAAGTGAGGTTTCATGCAGAAGTACCGATTTCATCATTTATTTTATCCTAGGTGGTAGCACCAGTACGTGAGACCTGTGCACAGACTTTGGGAGTTGTATTGAAGCATATGAATGAGACCGGAGTTCATAAAACAGTAGATGTTCTCCTGAAGCTGCTTACACAGGAACAGTGGGAAGTGAGACATGGTGGTCTTCTGGGAATCAAGTATGCTTTGGCAGTGCGTCAGGTAACAACAACCCTTGTGATAGATAAGCTGGGGAGACCTTTAGAATAGAAAACTCAACAGAACAGAAAGCTCAGTTGAGAGTGAGTGTGCACGTTGGTTAGATGTGACAATGCAAACTTGCACTGCAGTCTCGTGTAGCTTAAGATGTGCAAATGCATATTTATATCAAGTTGCAGAAATCTTCAAGTATATAGCAGGGTTATTCTATTATTGTAACTTCTTTAACAGGTACTTAGAAAAAAGTAGACCGTGTATCTGGTTATGATCATACTTTTATGTGTTGTGTTGACATAGCTGAGTGCTACAAGAGGCTTAGTCTGTTCACTGTATTCTGCAAACATTGGCCTTTGTTTTAACAATTTTACAGTAAAGTAAGCTTCACTGAAATTTAACTACAGATTTTATTTCATGAATGGCAACTTCGAATATTTGAACTGCATTATTGGGACTGTAGTTTCTTCTTGTATAACAAACAGGCTTTGTTACAGATTCAGAGTATGTCTTGTTTGGTGTACTGTGCCTTTCTTTGTTTTAAAAATATCCTTGATCATTTTTTGGCAGGATATGATCAACACTTTATTGCCTAAAGTTTTGCCTGCAATAATTGAAGGCCTCCAGGATCTAGATGATGATGTCCGAGCTGTTGCTGCAGCATCTTTAGTACCAGTAGTGGAAAGCCTGGTTCAACTTCAGTCTCAGAAGGTGAATGAATTGTTTTCCATAAATTCCAGTTGACAAGTTCACTTTTAGCATGAAAGAAGAAAACATTTATAGTGAGCATTTTTTTTCTATTTTAAAGCATAACCTCTTGTATTTGTCTGTCTAGGTGCCCTTTATTCTCAATACATTGTGGGATGCACTTCTGGAGTTGGATGACTTGACAGCTTCCACAAACAGTATCATGATCCTTCTTTCTTCCCTTTTAACATATCCTCAGGTCCGCAAATGCAGGTAACTATTTATGATTAGTATTGCTGCTTTGACTGTCAGTTATTTAAGAATTGGAGTATTTAAATGGCTCTCAAGCCACATGCCAAAGAAGTGCTTATTGTAAATCACTATTTTAATTCTACTGTAGTTTCTGCTCAGAGTGAAGGTTAAGACAATACTTTTGCTTCCTCTGAGTTAGTAGTAGTCATCAAAATAATCAAAAAGTGGTAGGTATTGCTTATATGTGACTTTGAGAATGATATCCCTTACTAAAATATCCAGTTGTGTGGTAGTCCTTTCCACAGACTTTCATTTGTCCCCTCCTTGAGTGGAATTTGAGAAGTGATGAAACTGTTCACTTTAGAACAAATTGCCTGTACTTGTAGAAAATAGTACCAAAATTGGAATAGTACCAAAGAAAGCTGCAGTCTTAAAGTCAATAGTGCAGCCAGTCAGTCTATGACTGATGGAAGGTAAACAACAGATTGAACTAAGCTGACTTCTGTTCCAAAAAGGATGGAGGAAAGAGGAGGAGGAGGAAAAATCTACCAAAATTGCTGGAGTGTTTGCTGGGGAAACCAGAGGGAAGATGTTTTATAGGCCTCAAGGGAGGGGCTTGAAAGAATTCCCACAAAGAATTCCTTTTGTCCTGTTTTCTAAGGCATATCTTCCCTATTTACTCCTGTTTTCAAAGTCCTTCAGGTCTAGCAGATAAAGCCTTAACTGCTTAGGGCAATAATTGTTAGTCTTCAAATTGAAATAAGTTCTGAAAAGCTATCTCAAGTTACTGTTTCCTTGGGACTCTGTCAAACTAAAGAAATTACATGCTGGTACGTTACTATATTTTTCATAATACTTGCGGTGAACTTCCAGCCTCTGTGTCTGAGGTCAATGTTTTGTCACTTCCTCTATTAAAAAAAGGTTGTTGATGTGCAAGTTCTTGTACATCAGAACTTCATACTTGATTGAAAATCATCTAGTATAAACAGGGATACTTTTTAGAAGACATTCTTTTGAGTAAGACTTCATAACTGATGGTGGACCATAATGTTTCTTCTTTCTTGTGCCTCTGCCACCTCTTCATGTACCAGTATTCAGCAGTCCCTCACAGTTTTGGTTCCACGTGTATGGCCGTTCTTGCATCACACAATATCTTCTGTAAGAAAAGCAGCACTGGAAACGTTATTCACTCTGCTGTCTACTCAAGACCAGGTAAGGATTAGTTACTAGTGTTGTGTTACGATGTGTGTTAGAATATTCTCAACTACTATATCCTTGTTTCAGAGCTCTTCAACATGGCTAACTCCGATTCTGCAAGACATGTTGAGACACATATTTCAGTTTTGTATCCTAGAAAGTAACCAAGAAATCCTGGATCTTATTCACAAGGTATTTTTTGGCTCATCACTTAAATCTGTACCATTTTTGCATCCAGTTCTTTCTTATCCTCCTGTTTGTGAAGATAGTGTAGTCTGTTCATGTTTATTTTGTGGTTTGCCTATGAGATGCCTTTAGCATAAACTAGGAGGGGTTGGGATGTTTCCTAGCATTTGATGACCACATCTGTCATGTTGTATAAACCACAGACTTGTTATGGCTTTTAATATATTTCTTAGGTATGGCTGGAACTGTTAAACAAGGCATCTGTGCAATACGTGGTTGCAGCTGCTTGCCCATGGATGGGAGCCTGGCTCTGCTTAATGATGCAGCCATCTCATTTGCCTATTGACTTAAACATGTTGTTAGAAGTGAAAACCAGATCAAAAGTAAGTAGAATACGACCTCCCAGGCTTGTCTGGGGAAAGCAGGAACTGATTAGCTATGCACTAGTACAGAAGGACAACTTCTGAAGGGGTTCAAGAGCAGTGGTGTGACTGCTCTTTGTGGGTGTGTTTAGCAGGTTAACTTCAAGTCCATAGAAAATAGAAATTCTGTTACCTTTATGGCAGGTTATTCAGAGAAATTCGGTTTTGTTATGTAGTATGCTCCTTGTAGACTCCTTTTAGAAGTTATCTAGGTGATTGCTTAGCTACAGTAACTTGTGTTTAAAGAACTGCGTGTTATCTTGCCTCGTTATTTTTACTTCTGAGAAGATGCTAAATGTTTCAGCTGCATGATGAGGAACAGTTCAAGATTTAAGTATAAGAACCACATCACATATCTAATAGGACAATGCAGCAGTATTAGAGGCTAGATTATTTATAAGGATTCACTGCTTCTAAGAATCTATTAGCTAAGAAACAATCTGAGTTCATTCAGTCGTTGCAGAGTATGATGGTTACTGAAAATGTTACTGAATTTCTCTTTTTTTCTTACAAACACATGTACTTTAAACCTCTCATTTATGCCATAGGAGAAAGCAAGCTCGAAGCTGCGTCAAGGTCAAACCCAGAATAAGGAAGTGATTCAGGAATATATTGCTGGAGCAGAGAGCATTGCAGAAGATTCAACAACCAGGGATTATGTTGTCATGAGAGCTCGGATGATGGCAGCAAAGTCAGTTTACTGGAAATTTGATAAAACATATTTAGAAGAAATGCATGTTTACTGTTAAACTGTTTTTGCTAAAACCTAATTATGTATTTTTTTGTATCTTAATTTTGAATTGTTAACTACTGAGTAGTTACAACATTGGAGTAATAGTGTTTTCCTTTTGTCAGGTTGCTGGGAGCACTTTGTTGCTGTATTTGTGACCCAGGTGTAAATGCTGTTACTCAAGAAATAAAGCCAGCTGAATCACTAGCTCAGCTACTGCTCTTCCATTTGAATTCTAAATCTGCCTTGCAGAGGATTAGTGTTGCATTAGTAATCTGTGAGTGGGCAGCCTTGCAAAAGGTAGGATGCTTTTTTCCCAGCAAAAATAAATTTGATTTACTAACTTAATCCATAGCTTGTCATCTGCTATTTTAGATTGAAATAAAATTTCATTAGAAAAGTTAAAATGATATTTATATATCAAAATAAATCTTAATAGTGATACAATGGAAGAATAAATTACTATTTACTAGCTAAAAGCTAGTCAGAATTATGAATTGTTAAACATGTTTTTCTTAAATATCTATTCAAGAGTAGTGTTGTATCTGTCTAAAGTCAGTATTTCTTCTTTTTGTGACTGTTTTTCCTAATGTTCACTATGACTTCTTCTCTGGTGATAGATGGAAGGTTTTGTTCAGCACCGTTCTTGGTTAAAATTCACTGTCCTTCTGGAAACTTCCTGTTGCTAGTCCACTCTTGAACTGAAACATGAACAGCCGCCATGATGTGATAACTAAGAAATATGAATTGTGTCTCTTCTTGTTTAGGAGTGTAAAACCGTGGCCATTTGTGTGCAACCTCGTTTACTTGGAGTCCTTTCTGAGCACCTCTATTACGATGAAATTGCTGTTCCTTTTACACGAATGCAGAATGAGTGTAAACAGCTCATCTCGCTGTTAGCTGATGCTCACATTGACGTTGGGAACAGAGTAAACTCTAGTGTATTTACAATAGACCAAGCTAATGAGCTGGTAAGTAGAGGCATGTCTACCCTTTTCTTTAGTCTAATTCTGAAATACACCTTCAGCCTAACTATTTAATTTCTTTCCTCTAAAATACTGCTAGTCATATGGAATTTTGATTGTTGGGAAATGTAGTACTTCTGATTTCCTGAGAGTTGTTCAGACCATGGTCACTGGTCCTTAAACAATGACCAAATTTTAATTCAGTAATGAATTGAATAAGTATTACAGACAGTAATTTGTAAGTATTGTAAGTTACCTAGTATCTGATGTCAGAATAATTTGGCGCTGAATTAGATTATTTGCTTGTAGCATGTCACACAAGGACAAATTCATTATCAAATCACAGAATTTGAAAGAAAAGATTACATGTGTGGATTGCAATGTTTGTTTTAATAGGCTAGTACTGTATCTGTGCAACTTGCAGGTTGGTTTCTGATAGTAGAAAGATTTGACCTCAACCTTTAAACTAAAAGGTAAATAAAAATTCACACTAATCTTCTGAAAATCTTACCTATACCTGAGAAGGCATGTATCCTGTTGTTAGAGTAAGTTCAGTGATTCCTGATACCATGTTGCTTTTCAATGGTTTTCTTTAACAGATTTAAATAGTAGCAGTCCACCCATTTTGGGGGTGGAGGTAAGGGCAAGACCGGAGCAAGTTATGCAAATGTTGTGTTTTTGTTTGCATGTGCAGGACCTTGCATATCCTTTGTGTTCTGTTTTATTAGTGGCATGTTTTTAACTATCTTGTGCTTATTGGTAAAGCAGTATATGTGGATTTATCATGTGGCTATGGGGCAAAATAAATCTCTATTTAGCCTTGGAGGTCTAGTCTGGAAATGTTTGTGGTATGTCCCATTCTCCCATGGAGCTGCAGTACAAGATTCCAGAAACTGCATTCCTGTTGTTTTCTGGGAAAAAAGAGACTGAAATATCTGGCTGAAGTGACTCATGTTCTGCTGTGTGAACTGCAGAAGGATATCCGTTTTTTACCATAAATGAAAATCTTGTAACTTTCTTTTTTTAGGTTACTTCTGTTTTCAATGAAGTGACAACATCCTTTACTCTGAGCCCTAAAGTTCTGCAGCAGTTGGATAGCAAACGACAGCAAGTGCAGATTACTGTTAATGAAACAAATCAAGAATGGCAAGTGTTGCATCTGCGAGTCCATACTTTTACAGCATGTGCAGTTGTGAACTTGCAGCAACTTCCAGAAAAGTTAAATCCTGTTATAAAACCCTTAATGGAAGCTATTAAAAAAGAAGAGAATACACTGGTACAGAATTACGTGGCTTTGTGTATAGCTAAGCTACTTCAGCAGTGCACACTGAGGTCTCCTTGCCCCAACTCAAAAATTGTAAAAAATCTTTGTAACTCCCTCTGCGTGGATCCACATCTTACCCCATTAGCAGCATGTCCTGCTCAGCCTCAGGGCAGCCATGAAAATTCAAAAGGTATGTTGTCTTACTTTCAGGCTTCTGAAAATGTATCTGTGCTTGTATTTGTATGAGTCTTGCTTTCAAAGTGTTCTATAATGTCATTAATTGATTCTGTGTTAGTAACTGTATTTTATTCAGGTATTTGCTGCACACTGTGTAACCTAATGCCTTATGGTCATCTTAGATGTAGAAACATTAACAAGAGCATTTTGAAAGATGCTGATGGCATCTGCTTTTATTTTACTACAGAAGATATGAACTTTTTTAAATAAATCAGAAGTTCATTTAAATGTTTGAACATACGCTTTTTTCTGTAAAGCTTATGCAGGCATATCATTTGACTGAAACTTCATTGTTTCCCACTTAACTGGGATTCATGTGATAATATGCTCAGTTAAATCTTTTTTGCCACACCTCTAGTGTACTCTTAACAAGGTAACTCTGCCCTTTATTTCCTCTCTCCCTGAGAATGACGACACCACTTATCTATTGTTTGTAAAGCAAGTTTAAGATCTGCAAATGATTTTTAGGTGGCAGTGACTTCCCCCTACATGTTAAACTGTCAATTGTCAATTTCTCTCTTCTCTCTTAGGGCCCAACTCTGATAAAGATGGGATGCATCATACAGTTACTAAGCACAGGGGAATAATTACACTGTACAGACACCAGAAAGCTGCTTTTGCCATCACAAGTCGACGAGGTCCTACTCCAAAAGCTCCAAAAGCACCTATTGCAGATCTTCCTACTGGCAGTACTGGGAGTATTCCTACTGAGCTTGATGAGGTAAAGTTCCAAAGCTTCCATCCATGTTTCCATTACCCTCTCTCCCATCTTTGTTAGTGTTCAAACTCATTGCAGTCAGTGGCATTGCAGCATTCCAGGATTTTTCTGAGAATTGCATTCAGATTAAATTTGATTTGGCGAGCAGCATAGGCTAGTTAATGATGACAAGTTGTTTTGAATCTGCCAAGTGTCATTACAGAAAATGAAATATTTCTGCGTTATTTTACATTTAGTACAGGATATGAATATCTCTGTATAAATCCATCTAGTTAAATGTTTCCCTTCATTGTAAATTACAGAGTGATCTTGCAGTTTTGGGCTTAAGCAGTGGTTTCAAGACTGACTACTGACTACAAGAATACTTGTTTCTGAAGATGACTTTTGTTAGAAATCTGATAGCCTATAATATTTGGTACATGAGCTACTGTTTAGAAACTTAAATTTGATTAGGTTGTTTATTTGCTTAATAAATGAAACTTGTTTGAAAGCCCATCTGATGTCACTACTGTGAACTATTGAATTCTAGGCTCAGAAACCATATGTTGTACAGAGAAGAGGAGCTGAATTTGCCTTATCAACTATAGCTAAACACTTTGGTGCTGAAATGGCAACAGGATTGCCACATCTCTGGGATGCTATGGTTGGTTCATTACGGAACAACATTCACATGAACAATTTTGGTAATTGCATTTCTGACCAGGTTGGGGGTTGGCAGGGCTGGTGGTGTTATGTTTATCTTAAACTGAACATCTCTTTTGTTCTAATAGATCGAAAGTCTTTGCTGGAAAAAGGAGATGCCCCTGCCCAGGAGCTTGTGAATTCTTTACAGGTTTTTGAAACAACAGCAGCTTCAATGGATTTTCAGCTTCATCCTCTGGTAATCGTAATCCAAAACAGTTTTCATATGAAATGCTTCAGTGTGTTCAGTGCTGCTATTTTAGATCTTTGAGGCTTTGAGGGCTAGGGGAGAGGCTTCTTTGCTTAACTTTGATCAAGCTCTGCTTTCTTTTTGTACTTAATAGGCTGCCTTCAAGACTTGTATCCTAATTTTAACAGCTGAAAATGTAGCCGTTCTTCAGCAGTTCTCTTGGGCTTTTTGAAACTGCTGTGTCCTATGGGATATCAAACTCTGCTGGTAGTAGAAAAAAAACACAAGCAGCAAGCTAACACCTGCAGCTCAGACTTGACCTAGCCTTTTCTGGATGAGCTACTGAATCATTGTCTCCAAAATTTGTTATGCTACTTAATGCTATTTTGCTGTGCTGCAGTAAGGTGCTTGATGCTGTTATATTCTAGATTTCCAAACCTGGAGAGCTGACTGATTATATAAGAATGTCTTCTCTGTTACTAAAGTTTACTATATAAGATCACAAAGAGGTATTATGCTGCTTTTATGTAGCTGACGGAAATGTGTTGATTTCTGGTACAGTGACATGTAGTTTGCATAGCTAGAGTGAGGAAATGTGTTGTACTGAAGACTACAGTTACATAACCTGACTGCTCTGTAGCAGACTGGAGGAGATCAGAAGGGCTGTCTACAAAAGTAATAGAAAAATAATGAGATACTTCAATTACTCCCAAGCAGACCAGATAAAGTGCTTGTTAAAAAACGATTCAAAGACTAAATGTCATTAATAACTGCTTCTTCAATTGCCAGTTGGGAAAATACAGCTTCTTTAGCCTTAAGCAGCGCTTGATTCCTGGTTTTGGATTTGTGCTATGTAATAACAGCTGCTTTCTACCGATGTTATAGTGTATTTAGAGCTTGTATGCTTGCATGAGCAACATAAGTCCAAAAGTGAACTTGAAGGAAAAAAGAAAATAAGCAGGATTAAAGCTTATTAAAGCAACTGCAAGAGGCAGACTAAAGAATGAACATGGGCAAGGTGGTATGGCGATAACTTAAAGATAGTAAGACAGAAGCTTAGCGCAGACACTTATCAGAAAAGAAAATCTAAAGAAAGTAAAATGATAACATAATAGAGCATCAGGCATAATGAAATGGTTAAATAGATGTTTCAGCCATACCACTGCCCAATACATTCGTTCATAGCCTATGTGCACGGAGAAGACAAGAGTCTCTTGATTTCCACAAAAAAAAAAAAAAAGGAATTGCAATAGTTTTTTGTGAAAGTATCAGCTGAATAGAAAACAGTGGTTTTAACCACTGTTAAAACTGAAGTGAGAAGAGCCTCGGATAAACTTCATTTCAAGAAGGAATTATTTTAAAGCTATTTTATGTTTGTGTTTAAGCAATGATGTCCTTACCAAAAAAAAAAAAAAAATCTGAAAACCTAACACTCTATTTATGCAGTCTGCAATTCTTAATTATGGAGGATATGTTTAATTTCCTCTTTGACTAAAACCTTAAGCATGCTATTATGTGCTGAATTTTTACTGTATTGAGGAATAATTCTTGCCCAAAGTCCAAGCCTATTAGAAGCTTATAGTAACTCTTGTTCATTCTGAAACACTTTTTTCAGATCTACATAAGTAGATCTTGTTTAAAAGAGATTTTAGGTATTTCTTGGGAGACAGCAGAAGTTTAAACAATACTTTAAAATGATTCAGTAATTTGTTTATAGCAGATAATAACCATTTTTCCTTCCCACTCTCTTCTATTCAGTTAATTCAGCATTTGCCTCATCTTTACATGTGCCTTCAACATCCCAGCACTGCAGTGAGACACATGGCTGCTCGTTGTGTAGGTGTTATGAGCAAAATAGCTACCATGGAAACAATGAATATTTTCCTAGAGAAAGTTCTGCCTTGGCTGGGAGCAATAGATGACAACACCAAGCAAGAAGGTGCAATTGAAGCCCTTGCGTGTATCCTTTCTTGAGTCTTCAAAAATACAGAAACCTGTTTACTTCTATATAATCTGGGGAAGAAAGGGACTCCTGCTTGAAAAATAATGGAAATGTGAATACAGTAAGATGTTGGTTTTTCTCCTGTAAATGAAGAATATAAAGAAGTCTTAATTTCTATTGCATTTCTGAGGTTTTGGTGTGAAGAATTCAGGGTTTTTTCTCCACTTTACTCCATGAAAACAAGATGAAAAAAATGAATTAAATTGAAAGCCACTACAATTCAAAAATACCAAAGAGATATTTACTGCCACAAAAACATGCTAAAGTCAATAATTAATAGGTTTCTCAAAGTGAGTGCACTGTAGGAAAAAATATTTATGTAATTACTGAAGCTAGCATAAACATTTTTCAAATGTTTAAACTTGGACTTCATTAGGATATAGAGCATTCAGCTATTAAGAGTTTTTTTTTTTTTCTTTTCTTGAGTGAATTTATTTAATCTTACCTCAATTAGGAGGTACCAGCTCCTTGTCTCCAGACAGATGTGTTACTGAGTTGACTGGAAATGAGGTTATGGGTTCTGATGTATTTTTGCCATATAATTTTTTGTAGTTAAAATTATTTTTTTCTGACCCTTATATTGGCACTGAGCTTGATCAAACAGGTAAAGATTGGGGATGGGGGAGAAGCATCTGTCTAGCCTACTTAACCCTTTAGCCTCTAGAGCCTCTTAACTGCACAGTCGAAAATGGCAGTGAGTTCAGATTAAACTTGGACAGAAATTAAACAACTGAAAGGAGGGGGAAGTAAGCAGGTGCGAATGTGTTCTCAAACTGTGGAATTCACAGGGCTCACCCTAAATAAGCATTTCTGACAGAGAAAGCACAGAGGAAGGGAATCCCCAGTGTAACTGGATAGAGAAAACTAACTTTTCCCATTGCTTTGGTAGTATAAATCTTGTTTATCTCAGTGTAATGCATTAATGGTTTAACTGGCCAATTTCCTGCTCGATAGGTATATATTGATGTCAGACGGTCCTGCACCAGTTCAAAAACAAACAAAAACTTCCTTAATAACTAATCTAGGTGTAATGGAACAGTTGGATGTTGGAATTGTTCCATATATCGTTCTTCTGGTTGTTCCAGTCCTGGGTAGGATGAGTGACCAGACAGACAGTGTGCGTTTCATGGCGACTCAGTGCTTTGCAACGCTAATTAGGCTAATGCCCCTTGAGGTAAGCTGAAGTTGTAAGCACAATGAACCTGTGAACTCCTCTGTACTCGCTTCTGGCAAAGCCGAAGTTTCTGGCTCTTGGACTGCTGAATAATTAACTCTGTTCTAATACTGAACACTGAAAAGGTGTTCAGTCCATATCAGATAAGTGGATAACCTTTCTACTTAAAAGAAGGAAAATTGGACTGTCAATTTTCTAAATTAATGCTAGAATAAAACTCTTGTTCTAAACGTAGTTTAATTCAACTGTGTAGAATTCACTAATTTGTGCTTAATTAAGCTGCTCTTGCCTAACCAGTGTCTTCCTTTAAAATTCTTCAGAGGTTGTATGTGTGTTCTTCCTGAATATGCTTGTTATGTGTATGGCCAGGAGAAATGCATACAAATAAATACACTCAAAAAGGAACTTAAAAGGCAAAATGGTAGCAATGGAAAAAGTGTCAAAATGAATGCATTGTTACATAATCCTAGCTCTTTGCAAAACTAAAAGGCCTTTCACGCCTCTTAACTTGCATAATTCAGACACTTTCTAATACTGCACTTCAAAGAGTACCAGGCTAGTGTGTAACCTGTTTTCACCAGTAGATGGTAATAGAAGACAGTTCAGAACTTGTTTGCATGGTTTTTAATGGGAAACTTGGAATGTACGGGATTTAGCATCTCCTATCTCTATTCAGCATAAAAGAGCCTTTGAAAACAAGCAGCCTCCCTTAAACTGATTTTTCTTTTTCTATGTTCTTGCGCTGTAAGTTGTTAAAAGTGAAACACTGAATTTTTAAGTGAAATCTACTAGCACAATGCTAATTATTTTAATGCCATTCCTAACAGTGGCTTTTTTCTATGCCTTTTAAGTGTGGAGTCCTGTGGGATCTGTGCTGCTTTAAATTTAAATTGTTTTAATAGAAGAGAATCAGAAACTATGCACCTAAACACACTTGGAGATCTGTATGCTCTTACAGCTTACTGCTTCTGATATTAGTATCAAAAACAGCCTTAATACCCATGTTAACTTGTTAGACTCTACTCTTGTCCTCAGAGTAGAGGTTACTGGTCCTGACTCCCACACTGCCAGTGGAGATCATTTCAAATGCACTGAGACAGCATTGTAGAGCACCATCGTAACCTTCAAATACAAGAGATACATTTGGCCTTCCTGAAATGCATTTGTCCTACAGTTTGAGTCCTCTGTCCTGTGTGACTGGTACTCTTTCATACTGCACAGCACTTCTCTCTTTTTTTTTTTTAAAAAAAAAAAAAAAAAAAAAAAAAAAAAAAAAAAAAAAAAAAAAAAAACAAAAAAAAAAAAAAAAAAAACAAAAAAAAAAAAAAAAAAACCCAAACAAACAACTAAAAGTTAATAAACTTGCAGTATGTAAATAAGGAGCTGACTGCCAGGAATTGCCTTGTAGGCTTGGCATTGTTTCCTTGATGTAATCTTGTTGCTTGTATTCCCCCAAAACAAAGTACTAGAGTGTATGGGGGGCATGCATGTTAAAATTTATAATCTGTAAATAGCTTAAGTACTTAAATAGCTTAGTTTTTATAGGTTCCTTACTCATAACTGTATGAGAAAGAAGGAACACAGAATATTTTCATTGTGTAGGGGTACTAGTGTCATAAATGAGCCAGCAAAGTTTGTCTGATTACTTAATCCCCTTGTATGGCTGCTGCCAGTATTTCTGGGATTATCTCCATCTCGTGGAGATCAGATCATATGGCTAAACTGCCACTGTAATGAGGCTGAGAACCCAAGGGTCATCTAGGTCTAGTTCAATGTGAACCATATATTGAGAATGTTATTTATCAAGACTCAATTCTGACAACAAGCACGATCCAGTGGAGATCAGCATTTTCAAAAAGTGGAAGTCTTGTATTTATCTGCATGGACAGTGCATTATAATCTAGAACAAGTTGTAGATCAAGGTTTTTGGTGTTAAAGCTTTTTGTCAAACAATGTTATGTACAGGCACTGACCTTCATTGGCTTGTTGTTCAAAAATACTACTCTAGGCTGGCATTCCCGATCCACCAAACATGTCTGAAGAACTAATCCGAATGAAAGCTAAAGAACGACACTTCCTAGAGCAATTACTGGATGGAAAAAAACTGGAGAACTATAAAATTCCAGTACCAATCAAAGCAGAGCTCAGAAAATATCAGCAGGTAACAACTTAAATGTTACTCTTCTAAAAGAAAAGCGTAATCTGATGGAGCTCTATGGAAGAGCAGAAGTTCATGTTTTCTCCTTTTTTTTAGTCTGAACGGTACACATGTGTCCTTTCTCTTTTCCTTGAAAAGGGAGTAAAATAAGGAAATTACTGAATTCTTCAAAAAGAAAGGAAATCTTTTATGTTGATTTCTCAATTCATCTTTCTTTCTCAGGGAAGGGTCCAATGGGCTGTGCTTTACTAAAGCTGATTGGGACACCTCAGCTGCAGGGCCAGGGTTGGTTGCAGTGTTTAGCATTTATTAGGGATCTCCATTTATTCTCTGATTTGAGTGAGTGAGCTGGAGTGGAAGTGTTTATAGTACTCTTTTTTTTATAGTACTTTTTTTTTTTTTCCTCCAGCTTATAGACAGATCCTGAGTAGTAGTTATGTACACCTGTAACAGCCTTTTGGGAATGTTTTATGTGGAGAGTCTCGGGTGGAAGGAAAACAAAGCCATAGTTTGAGTGGATTTGAGGGGAAGCTTAGCTAGGAAGACTAGCTCTTAATTCCTTTGAGAAACTTTTTTATATTTCTTTTTCAGGATGGAGTAAACTGGTTGGCATTTCTCAATAAATACAAACTTCATGGAATTCTCTGTGATGACATGGGTTTAGGAAAAACTTTACAATCCATTTGTATTCTCGCAGGAGATCATTGCCTCAGGTAAGCATAAGCAAATAACATTCTAGTTTAAGAACTTCTGAAGATACATTTTTGAGAAATAAAAATTAACATGCTCTGATATTCTTAAAGGGCTCAAGAATATGCAAGAACGAAACTGGTGGACAGTGTTCCTCTTCCCTCCTTGGTAGTGTGCCCTCCCACACTTACAGGTCACTGGGTGGATGAAGTGGGAAAGTTTTGCTCAAAAGAGTATCTTAATCCTTTGCACTATACAGGACCTCCTACTGAAAGAGCAAGGTAATGCAGTTTGCATTTATAACTTGAATTAAAATACTGCACAAAATAACTTTGCAGTTCATTTCCGTACTGAAGCATAGTTTATGGGCACAATAAAACCTTGAAAGATGGAAATAAAAACATGCATGCAAGGAATGCTTTAGTTATATGTGGGTTTGTTTTTTTTCCTTAAGGTTGCAACACCAGGTGAAAAGACATAATCTCATAGTGGCTTCGTATGATGTTGTGAGAAATGACATTGACTTCTTCAAGTAAGAGTTTGGTCTGGTTTTTGAGGGATTTAATAGTCTTTAGAATTTTTTGATGCTATTTCAGTCTGTTCTTATTTCTAGAAATATTAAATTTAATTACTGCATTCTTGATGAAGGCCACGTAATAAAAAATGGAAAAACAAAATTGTCAAAGGCAGTAAAACAACTGACTGCCAATTACAGAATAATTCTTTCTGGAACACCAATACAGGTAATCTGCTATCCTTCCTCTTCTCTCTTTCCTGCCACCTCCTCTTTTCTCCTAACAAGTTGGCCAAGTAGAAAACAAGCAAGAGAGGTTTCTTCCAGTCAAGTTAACCGCCTTTATCAGAATTTTCTTGTTCAGACTAAAGCTTGTAAGATTAAGTCTTTCCTTTCTAAATGCTTGAAACTTTTTTTTCCTTCCTCTGTGTACTTATATGTAGGGACATATAAGCCCTGACAACAGAGGCAGTAGAAAGTCCGTTTATGTGTTCCTGTGCAAATGGGTCTCCCTATAACTTAAGGTGATGAAAGAGTCCTTAAGTTCAAGTGTTGCCAACTTTGCTGGTGTTAAGTTTACGGTGTTTTACAAGCAGTGTTGAATATGTATGGGAACTTTCCTGATAATTTGGAATGATTCGTTAGTTTTGGAAATAATTTGACAGATGTTTCTTTTATGTTCAGAACAACGTCTTGGAGTTGTGGTCATTGTTTGACTTCCTCATGCCAGGATTTTTGGGTACTGAACGCCAGTTTGCAGCTCGTTATGGCAAACCAATATTGGCAAGTAGAGATGCCCGAAGCTCTAGTCGTGAGCAAGAGGCTGGTAAGGATCAAGCTTTGTAAATCTTTGGTTTCTTAAATGAGAATTGCTAGTGAAAATAGTAAGCATGGTCAGCATAAGCATGTTAGGTGTTTTCTGTGCTGAATATTTCAGTGTCACCATTCTCTCTGGAGCACTTACTGTTGCTGTTTCTTATGCTAGGTGTTCTTGCAATGGAAGCGCTGCACCGCCAAGTGCTGCCATTCCTGCTGAGGAGAATGAAAGAGGATGTACTGCAAGATCTTCCACCTAAAATTATTCAAGACTATTACTGTATTCTCAGCCCTCTACAGGTATGAGTAAGAAGTGGTTGTTTTTTCAGCATAGTTAAAACCACAAAGGAGCCACTTGCAGCTGTGTATTCCAAGGTCAATTTAATGTCAGCCCTGACATTCTCTGGGACCTCAGATTTTTATTTTGTTCTTCTAGTACATGTTCAAAATTAATTTCAGCGTGGTGGTAGTGGAATATTTCCTTGATTTTAACTTGTGACATGTTTCTACAAGAAGAGTATCTAGTCATTTCAAATTCTTAAATACTTTCGAAGTATTTTCTTTGAGAAAGCAAATAACTTGCAGTTGATTCTACTGTTTAAGATTGATCTTGTGCTATGATCTTGTGCTACATACAAAATAGCTTTCTTGGTTTATGATGATGCATAACTTGACTTTGGAACTAACTTTTTTAAATGCCTGGTTCTCTTATCTATCTTCTGGGGAAGAAAACAATACTGAATTGTTTATCTGGGGCCTAATCTACAGGTTCAGCTTTATGAAGATTTTGCCAAGTCTCGTGCCAAATGTGATATTGATGAAACGGTTTCATCAATTTCATTGACTGAAGAAACTGAAAAACCAAAACTGAAAGCTACAGGTCATGTATTTCAGGTATAGATTAGATAAGTAATTTTCACTGCTTTGCTTGTTTTTTTTCCTGTTAAGGATTTTTCTAGATTTAATTAAAGCTAAAAATTAAAAGAATTAGCTTGCTTTATCTGGTTGGCTTTATTAAGAAAAATACTCTAATTAGAGTGGATTATCAAAAGTGCAAAACTTTAAACTAGAGTGTATCAGTTTCTACACCACAAAGTTAAGATACTAAAAGCAGCATGAACAGAAGGGTTTATGAAGGGGCATGGTTTTGTAGAATTTGCAATTTAAGTCTTGGTATTTGGAGGCAATAACTCTCTGAAAGGCTCTGCCTGCAGCAGGAACCAAGATTATAGTAATAGTCACAGTCCCTGGCTTTCAGTTTCAAGTACTGTGGTGGGGTTTTTCCTTCTCTGTATGAAGGCATGACTATTCTGAATGCAAATGAAAGTCTGTCTTGTGGAATGTGGCCAAGAGGCCTCTATACTTGGGATCACTTTTGTTCTTAACCATTTCTGTAACATATTGTTGTTAATCAACTCTCTGAACTTCTTTTTCTAAATTAACTGAAGGCTTTGCAATATTTACGGAAACTATGCAACCATCCAGCATTAGTGTTAACCAGCCAGCATCCAGAATATAAAAGAATTACAGAGCAACTCGCAGCTCATAATTCTTCCCTTCGAGATATCCAGCATGCACCGAAATTGTCTGCCTTAAAACAGGTAAGTAAACTTGCATGTTGGGCCTTAAGTCTAATAAATGTGCGTCTCAACTGGTGTTAAGATCTAAAAGGCTTTATTTAAGACTCCACCAGTTTCAAAACTCCTCTGGCAGCTAAAACCAAGTACAAAAATTTCTTGAGTTTGTTACCTTCTCCTTGATCTAAAGCAAATCGAGGAGGGGGACACAAGCTTGTATCAACAGGCATGCCTCTCCCTAGTTAGAGGGACAATGGTGTTACATAGTTAATTTTGCTGTATTGTCAAAAACCTTTTTTACTGTTTTTCAACTCTTGTCTCTCTCCATAAAGGAAGATTTTTTTTTTCTCCTGTTTGCTACACAGATTATTATCTTGAAAAGGGTAGGTTACACTACAAATGTTTCATCTGCAAGAGATTTTGTATAAGACAAAAATTTGCTATGAAACTTAAATTCTGTGTAGTTTAGCAATGTAGTCAGACTTCCCACCATGCTTTTGGAGCGACCGGCACTTACAGGTATTCTTTTGTGACTTAATGGCTTTAGGTCCATCAATGTCTATATAGAGATATATAAATATATATACACACACATGAAAGCTATTATTACTTGAGTATTTTTTAATGGTTTTTTTTATACTTTAAGCTGCTGCTAGACTGTGGTTTGGGGAACGGGGGATCTTCAGAGAGTGGCACCGAAGCTGTTGTGGCCCAGCACAGGATACTCATCTTCTGTCAGCTCAAGAGCATGCTGGATATAGTGGAGCATGACCTTCTCAAGCCTCACCTGCCCTCCGTCACATATTTGCGACTAGATGGCAGCATACCTGCTGGCCAGAGGCACTCCATTGTGTCACGGTGAGCTGCTCCCTCCTGACCTAGGCAGGGTGGTGTTTATATGTGCAAAACTATTCCTGTCTCATGGGACTTCTTTTGTGTAGGGGAGTATAAAACTGAATACATAGGACTGATGTAATTGTCAGATCATCTCTGTGTAATTTACTTTCCATTATTTGAATATGTAAAAGCATATTAGCAGGAGACTGCATCAAAACTGAAGCATTGCCAGTTTTGGAAAACTAGGTATGTCTCTTAGAAACATAATAATACGTTACTGTTGATGAAGAAGATAGTAAATAGCTGTCTTCCTCTTAATTTATTAGTAAAGACATTACCATAATGCAAGTAAAATTTGAATATTTGGGTACTTTTGTGACAACTCTCATAAGAGCTTATGATCCTCAGGACATCATGAGTACTTCAGATTATTAGTAACCATAGAAATATTCTGAACTGCTCTCTTCTGTAATGATTTAATAATGTCAAAGCAACTGTAATTGTAAGTGTCCTTCCTGGGAATTTTGCCTTACACACATCATCTAGCTTTGGCCAACTACGTATCTGTTTGCCAGCCTGTTCCACCTAGCTTAGTTGCTCAAAACATTGAAGGTGGGTGGAAAATGGAAAGTCTGGCTTGCACAGGGATGATATTCCCATCTGCTGCTGGAATCCAAATGCTCTGTTCACATTCCCATGTCGTCTTGCCCAAACTGAGCGATACCTCCCTGTCCAACCCTAGTACCTCCAGAAGTACCTCCAGAATGGGAGAGAAAATGGCTGATGGCATCTGGTTGGAACCTCTGGCAAATTTTCCTATGGTCCTGGCATGATTTATCAAGTTATGAAAGTCTTAGTCTCCCCAGAAGGCAAAACTGAAGGTTGCACCACTGTGCCCTGTATTGTAATTAACTGTGCCAGGGAATAAATCGGAGCTTCAGTCTTACTGGTCTACATGCGTTAGTATAGGAAAAAGTAAACACTGATTTTGTTTTCCACGATGAATGCTGGAAAACAGTATTGAGGAAATATATAACTTTGTTCACTTGTGACTAAGACTTATGTAACTTTGAGACCAACTGTAAAATTTCTGTTGCAAGTGAACAGGAGTCTTAGAGGTGCTGCAAGCTGTTGTCTCTTTAGGATTTAGGAATAAAAGCATTAGTTTAGTATTGCTTTCATTTTGACTACTGTCAACAGAGGAACTTCAGAACAGTTTTGAGATTACAATATTTAATGGATTTTAACATGCTCCTCTATTTTTAACTGCAGGTTTAATAATGACCCATCTATAGATGTTCTTTTGCTTACCACACATGTTGGTGGATTGGGACTTAACTTAACAGGGGCTGACACAGTAGTCTTTGTGGAACATGACTGGAACCCCATGAGAGACCTGCAAGCCATGGATCGGGCACATCGCATTGGACAGGTGAAAATCTTTTAAATCTACTGTAAGCTTCCCTACTGAACTCCTTCTTTGAACTTGGATAAGGCTGTGTGATGCATAATATAACCACCTCTGGTAGTTTCCACCTCTACTTTTCATTCCTGCTAGTTGTGTGTAGTTTTTTGTAGATTTTGTCAGATGTTGAAGATGTTGGCGTCTGTTTTCTTATTCCTTCTCCAAATTTGGTATTTGTCCCTCCCCTTCCACCCATTATTTTTGTCCTGAGCTGCTGAGGAGAGGCCAGAAGGAATAATCCTTCAGTGGAAAAAGGTGTAGCTGAGACAAGAGATGGAAAGGGAGCCTCATAGAACTGTTGCCAGGATAGGGAATCCCTCGCCCCAAAGGTGCACAGCAACTTCTAACTCCTTGAGCACAGCCAGAATTGTAGCTGCCTCTGCCATGTGCTGGCACAGTCACATCTCATCCACATCCCCTCACCCTTGTCTGGCATCAGCCCCACTGACTGAGCATGTGTATTGAAGGGTGTCTCCAAGCCAAATTTTTTCTAAATATGTTACTATTCTTTTATTCTTTTTTCTTTCAGAAACGTGTTGTTAATGTATATCGCCTGATAACTAGGGGAACTCTGGAGGAGAAGATTATGGGTCTTCAGAAGTTCAAAATGAATATTGCAAATACAGTGATTAGCCAAGAAAATGCTAGTCTACAAAGCATGGGAACAGAACAGCTTCTTGATCTGTTCACCCTTGACAAGGTAAAGAACCATCTGTGCAAAAAGGAAAAAAAAAAAATCCTAAAAATAGACAAAAACTTCCGGGAGAAGCTTTGCTTTGAGATGTGAAACTTATCAGATGAACACTTGAAGTGGAATGATGAACAGTAGGCAGCCCTGGAAAAAACGGAGGAAGGGAAGTAAAATTTTCCAGAATTAATCATCAGACTGAGAATTCTGTAGCAATGCTACGTAAAGGGAAGCCAAGAATATGTGGTCATGACCAGTAAATATTCTTGAAAAAGTTCTTTTTAAGTGTGTAGGTGTGCTGCGTTTCTTAGTGTTTTGTTCTTTTTTTTTTGAAGGATGGAAAAACTGAAAAAGCAGATACCTCTACCTCTTCTGGGAAAGCATCAATGAAATCAGTACTCGAAAACCTTGGAGAACTATGGGATCAAGAACAGTATGACACTGAATACAGTCTTGAAAACTTTATGCATTCATTAAAGTAACCATCATAAATTCTTAATGCAACTGCTGCTAGTTCACATGTTTTTCTGCTGATATTCAGCAAACTTCAAAGCATAAATAGTGAACCTTTAGCTTAATATGTAAATAGACTAAATTGAAAGAAGAATCTTCAAAAGACTGGCACTCAGGTGTCACCTGTTTCACTGAGGAGTTACTCTGTCTTAAAGATTTGCACTGTATAAAAACTTTAAATATAAACATTGTGAGGTGGTTTCCATTTTACTTGTTCTGAACAGCTGCAAATTCTTACTGGGTAAAGGAATAAAACAAGGCAGGTTTTTACATATGTTAACAAGTGTTACTTTTGTTTGAAACAAGTCCACCGTTATTTTTTCCTGTATCTATAGAAGTTTTGTACAGATGTTTCAGTGAGTACTTCAGGTTGTCCAGTGTACATTTTTTCTTTTAAACACAACTTGCTTTTAAGATGTATTAAAAAAACTTTTCAACTTAAACGTTCATTCAGATCATTTCAGGAGGCAAAGCCTAGAAGCCTTTGAGAAAAGCTGACCAATTAAATGGCACTAGGTAGGTGTACCCACCTTTGTATATTAAATATAAGTACATTATGCTCTTCAGACTTTTGACATCATCTTGAGAGAACAGTTGACTTGAACTTTTTAACATAATGGGTTATGCTAAATACAGGTAATGGCCTATTTGAGGCCATGTTTGCATCCTGTTAACAGGGGTGTACTTTTTTAATTTATCTATAAGGCTAAAATATAGCCACTTTGAGAGATGCATGTATCCAGTATGTTTCAATTCTATATATTTTTTTGTAACTAAAAGAAATTAAATAGAGACAGGCATTTTCCAGAAGTAGATTTTACACTGTCTAGGATTCTAAAATCCGTGCTAAAGTGACTGTTTACCAAACTAATGCATGATTTAAGACTGTTTAAAGGAATGGGGAGGATTTTTTTTCTTTAGGAAAACATATATAGAAATATCTACATACAGTTTGAGGGAATTCTATAGTTGAAATCATGTAACAAAAGGTAGTAAAGGACTTTATAGCAGTGAGTGAGAATAATATGGCTGTATATTAAGCAGCTTTTTATAAAAGGGAGGCAGTAATAAAAGTGTGTTCTAGAGGTGCATATGTACCAGTATATGCACTTTTATAAATATTAAATTATAGATAACTTACAGTGGTTGTCTGAATACATAGAATATATGTATAAATATAAAATCTAAGGTTTGTAGACTGCTGTGTGCTTAAGCATCAGAGCTTAAAAACCACCAGAGACCTCAACTATGTAAAATAAGATTGTTTTAAAACAAAAATATATATGAATCAAGACTGTTTTGCAGCATTGGAGATGAATTCATGTCACATTTCAGTAGTTATGAACTGCCATATTGTAACTAAATTAGCATTCCATGAAAATAAACAGAACTGGGAATATATAACTTGTATGTTGTGTATGTATGTCCATGTCAGCTTTTCTGTAACAAACACTTTGATCCCCTGTAGCCGAGGAGGTAAAGGACTAATGCTTTGGGGAATTACAGCCGGATTGCTAACACATCATTACTTCAACTGCATGCACCCTTCGTGCGTAGAGTATATCTGTAGTACTTTCAAATTGATAATCCAAGGGGGAAGATGTGTGATGGGGCTTATATGTGAATACTGGGTAATATAACTTGGTGCAGTAATCTGGTATTAGTGCCCAGAAATAAGAGCTCTATTCAAATATCTTAGTAATAAAACATTGCATATGTGTTTTTCCAGAGTTTTATTGGTTGCAATAGTAGAAAAACATTGTATCCTGCAATGCTCCTGTTGAAAAAGAAATATCCAGCTAAGGAGCAGTTTCATAGACCCGCTTGAAACTAGTTAGTTACTGCCCTAAGGTTGCTATGCAACTATAATGCTCTTAGTGATGGCTTTCTTTGATAGGACATCAAAAGGACTCCTGCACCTGGAAAGTGCAAGGAAGCAGGGAAAAATGAATAATTTTAGATGACCATACACATCAAACACCTAATTAGATGAACATACTGATTTTAAGCATTCTGTGAATTAATGCTGTCAAAATGAAAATGAGCAGGAACACAGCATTAAGTATGTGACACTTAGATAACCTCTTAGTCAAATATGAAGGTACTTCTGTGTTCTAAGCAAGCAGATGACTTACTGTGGTCTGGCCAGTGGTGCAGAGTATTCACAAGGCACCAGCCTGATCCCTCTGTGCCCTCAGCCTGCTCAACGAGTGCTCAAGCACAGCCTGAGCACCAAGGCCTCGGCATCAAGTGTGTTGCTTGCAGTACAGTATTGGCTTATAAAAACACAGCTGAAACTTCAAATCAGCTGCACTTTCAGTCATGTTGCAGCCCCCAAATACTCCAGTACACAACCTAGACAAAGCCTGGCAAAGGGAGCTGTCACTGAAGTGTCCCTGTGTTCTGCAGTGGCATCAGAAAACACTACCAGGTACAGCTGGGCCTCCACACACTGAGCTGGTTCCAGATCCAAAGTTGCCTTATTTATGAAAACTGAGCATTTCTTACTAGCAGCCACATTTTAGGCAAGAGGAGGTGCTCTGAAGTAACCCTATGGATGATAGTGCTTTTCAATCAAATTTTACTCTGTAGCTTGAAACTAAATGGAAAGCCATCTTCCATGAAGTCAGTGTACCGCTGCCATCTGAAATGGCTGTCACCCTTGTAAACAGAATCCAGTGTGGCAAGCCCACCTTTTTCTAGGAGTGTTACTTTATAGGTCACCTCAGCAAGCAGCTGCTTTCTTTCTGTTACAATTCTATATACCCTTCTTATCTTGTTCTCTCCTAAACTGCTGAAACATCTCCTTTGAGCATAGCTCCTGAAGGAACTTCATGTGAATCTCAAAAAAAAAAATCATAATAATAATTG
This sequence comes from Eudromia elegans, assembly GCA_003342815.1. Lineage (NCBI taxonomy): Eukaryota > Metazoa > Chordata > Aves > Tinamiformes > Tinamidae > Eudromia > Eudromia elegans. The sequence continues at coordinate 2,739,519 of PTEX01000022.1, read as the reverse complement.
AAAAAAACACTAAAACACTCCATTTGAAATGGCTTAGAGAGTTTTTGTTTCTGAAAGGAACAATAGAGATGTTGTTGATCAGTGGTTTTGCAAAAACTCAGTACCATAAGATGCTTATCCTGCTAAGCTCTTATCAAGATGTTCTCTGGCTCAATTAAACCCAACCTAGAACTATTTACTGGGTTGAAAGGTTCTTCCCACACCAAAGCTTTCTTCAGGAGGCTTGTGAGGCTTCAGGAGGCTCCCTGGGGCCTGTTCCAAGTGTTTTATGCTGTTGTGGGAAGCATTTTTCTTGACCCTTTGTATGCACAATATTGTGCAACTCTTTGTTCAAGTGATTTAATCCCTCTAGCTCTCAAAGAAGGGGTATGCTGGTTAAATGTTTAAGATGGAGCTATAATCCTGTATTGAGTTAAGGAGAATCATGTTTTTGGGTCTGACTTGGGAATGGCTAATACCAAATTGTCAGCTTAGCATTAGGGATAACACAGACATTACTTTCCCTCCCAGTGTTTCACAGATTACTCATCTTTAGAAGAAGGTCTCAATTCAAGCATAAGTGGGATAACTTTAAGAAATGGTGGAAAACAACTCAGAGGAAAATACTTTCACACATACAAGATTTTATTAACCTGGACAAAAATGGCAAATAATGCAGCATTAAATAGAGCTAGACTAAATATAGCTTTGGCAGAGGAAGAGATTTCAAGCCTTTAAATACCACAGCAATAACTGGCTTGGCAGCAGTGATAAGTTGCTCTGTAATCAAAAGCTTGGAAGCTCCAGGCTTTTTCTGTAGTCTAAGCCAAGCATGGAGATAGTTTATAGTAAAAATTAATTCAGCTTTTAAATCATGTTTAAGTAAGTTACTTCAAGGGCAGCTTGCTGAGTATAAGCAAGTTTTAGAGAGAGTTCATCTGCATTCTTCAAAGTTTCCCTAATAAAAGACTTGACCTTTGGATTTGTGTCAGAAAGCCTATCAGTTGGCTCTTACCTTGTAGTGACTTCACTAGTTCTTTAATATTCTCCCTACCATAGGGCTGGAGTTATCTGTTCAGTTACACTGTATATTTTTAAGGCTGACTCACTGCTCGGGGATCAGGCTTTGGTTGATACCTTGGCAGCCAAAATCAGAGGCAAACCTGGCCAAGTAGGGGAGTCTGCCCAGCAAAGGAGCTTTCCATTGGTGCGAGGCTGTGATGAAGCCATCTCCCCTAGGCTGATGACAGCACTCAGCAGGGATCCGGAGCCTGCTCTGAGCTGGGGAATGTGTTTCTTGTTTGCACAGTACGCATGTACAGGAAGGGCTTTTTGTTGCTAGTAAAGAAGGGAATTTGGGGGTGAGGGTATTCAACATGGGAGCACATTTCCAGAAGCAAAATTGTGACTGACTCCTTCAAAATCTTAAGAATAGCTTTCTGTGATTTTTTTCTTCGATAAAACTTCTATCTTCTCAAGAAATAAAATGCTGCTCACATCAGCTCTATTAACTGGCTAAAATATTACAATCAGTTTTTCAAGTTTGGACCCCACAGTTCAGTACAGAGGAAATGAGGAGCTGCATCTACCCTGGCTGCGGCTCAGAGAAACGTGCCTTGATGATGCAAGCATTTCAGCAACCAAAAGTCCTAGCTTTATACCAAAAGCTTATGCCTCATGATCTCTGATGAAGCCCATGAACAAGTACAGCCTTAAAATGGCTCTTTTCCTTTTATTCTTCATGTTGCTTAGAAGAAGAATGCACAGCAAAGCATTTACAAAGGAATTCACTTTCCACAGAAATACAAAAGTTTAAGATGGATAAGTGAAAATAAACCTCAACAAGAAAGACATAGTTCTACAGGCAAAGGTACATAGCCCATCCTAGCAAGGCTTAATAGTCTACGTTCTCCGTTCAGAAAACACTGCTTGCTACTGAGATGGGCTCTGAAACAATTTCTGCGGGGGATAGAGACTGATCTCGTCACTAAAAGTATACCTAATAATAATAATCCTATGCTACCCATTGTAAGAAAATAATTCATTGCTATCTGTGAAAAGTTAGCAGATCTGCTACTGAATTTACATGGAATAAAAATAGCCAGTTAAGTACTTTTCAGTATCTGACTACATGAAAAAACATACAAATGGTAATGCTAAATACTGAATATTTCCAATAGAATTAAGGAATAGCTCAAAATGCCAACTACATGAAGCCACCTGATAATAGGGAACTCAAACATGGACTTACAAACTTTGCTAGATTATCTTTCCTTTCTCCCCACACACCTTAGGAAAGCCACACACTCAAATCACAGCAACTTGAGAAACAGGCCTAATCTAAAAGAAGAGAATATTATTCTCTCTACTCTAGAAAATTATAGATCCTAGCAGTTTTGGTCATTTCTGTACCACAGAAATGCTCATTTGCTTCCGTGTATTCTCTCTTTCATGTGGGACTGTCAGACTAGGCAGGGCGCTTTGCAAAATCCTGTACTCATTTCCTAAGTGCAATCTTGTAAGCCATGCAGTAGAGAGTGGAAATACCCAGTTCCCTTATCCCAAACACATGTATCTCTCTATCGATCTTGAGCTGTAAATCAAGCAAAGATTAAGTGCTTGTGCTATTTAACAAACCATTAGTGGGCCATTTTCTTAAGTGCTATGTCATTTGGATAGATCACAAAGCTAAATACCGGGTCTCTGTCATTAATTTAGCAAGTAACCAACAAACATGCACTTTTACAAGTCCAATCTGCGGTTCAGTCGCAGGCTCCGCAATAGCTGAGCCCCGGGAACACGCCAAGGCGCCCCGGTGCCGGGGCGATGCCGCCTCGTCCGCCCATGCCAAGCCCACGCTGCGAGATTCCCCATACGTCAGGGTAATTACATCTCATAGCTTACACAGGCTGGCTCTGTAGATACTTCACGGAGAAAACATCTACTTATCAGGGCACTAGCAGAAAGTAAATTGACCGTTTAGCTGTGGTACTTACTTTTCCTAAGGATTCTGTATGTTATTTCTCTTTGAATAAATATTTTCCTCCTCAGATGCACGTTTGGGTATTCTGGCCCTGTTTGGGGTTACTCCCGCTGCATTTACAGGAATTTCATCATCACCGCCTGGCATCCTACAAATAAAGAATTCAAATTGAAATCTGTAACTTTAAGCCCTGGAAAGAGTTAATGTGCTTGTTCAAATGTAAATATTTTCACAAGATAGCAAATGAAACTTTAAAAAAAAAAGAAAATCCATTGAATTGTGTATGATCTCTCTGCCAGAGCAGAAGACCATTAAAAAGAGCCTGTCTCTCCCCAGATTTAGAGCTATTTCAGCTAGAAGGCGCAAACCGGGCCCTCCGCTACCAAAAGAAGCATGGCTTTAGGAAGAGGCCAACCTGGATTCTCATCCATCCCTCCCCCTGGGCAAGGGCTGCACTTAGCCCAAATTAGGGAACCACTTCTGGGACAGTTGGTGCCTCCGTGCCAAGTGTCATCACTCACCAAGGAGAGCGAAGCAGGCCGGGAGCCGCACTGGAATACCCGAGCACTGACTCCGGGCCCTTCCGGAGCTCCTCACAGCCAGGAGCCGCGCTGGAATACCCGAGCACTGACTCCGGGCCCTTCCGGAGCTCCTGGCGGCCGGGAGCCGCGCTGGAACACCCAGGCGCTGACTCCGGGCCCTTCCGGAGCTCCTGGCGGCCGGGAGCCGCGCTGGAACACCCAGGTGCTGACTCCGGGCCCTTCCGGAGCTCCTGGCGGCTGGGAGCCGTGCTGGAACACCCAGGCGCTGACTCCGGGCCCTTCCGGAGCTCCTCGCGGCCGGCTCGCTCAGCAGTGGTTGGTCATTGCTCATAAAGCGCAGGCTGCCGTGTTCCCACCGTTACACCCCTCTCTGGCCACGCGTATTCCGATTCAGCACTTTGGACGAGGCTGGGATATACAACATGGGGGGCAGGGGAAGGGCCAGCAGATACACAAGAACCCCCGCTTTTTCCTCAGGGTTCTTCCCCGCTCCAGAGGATCCCGCTGCAGAGCGATGTGTGTGCCCATGGCTCCGGAGGCCAGCATGGTGCCCCTGGGGAAGCCAGCCACGTCCCGAGGCCAGCCGTGGCAGCAAGGCGCCAGGGGCTGCCTGTCCTCACCCTCCACAGCGTGAAATCACCCCAGCAACACACAAGAAATCAAGGCCGTGCTGCGAGCCGCACCTGGGACGGCCACACGCGCTCAGGCCGGGCTCAGCCTGTGGATCCTTCTAGAAGGCGGCGGTGCCACTCCTCCTGGTGCCAGGGAGGGAGGGGAAGGCTGGAGGCCCCTATGAAGGAGAAACATTTCTTCCAGCCATGGGGAACACGTGGCCATTCCCATTCCCAGACGTGGTGATGCTGCTTGGGGGCTTTGGATGCTGCAGGGAGCATGGAGAGGCCCCGGGATCACATGGCGCCATTGCTGCCCCAGGTGGGCATGGGGAGCCTTTGGGCAGCGGCTGCCTCTGCCCAGGGTCTCCCCGGCCCCATGGCCGCTGCCAGCAATGGCGCTGGGCGCTGCCAAAGCGTCTGTAGGGCAGCAGGGTTATTTAGACGCCCATGTTGTTGCTGTCTCTTCCTTGAGAAGCGAGGCTCGGCCCGGATTGAGGCCGAGCCGTGAGCTTGGAGCCGCCGTTCGCGTGTGTTCGCCTGCTGGAGCCTGCGCCGGCCTCGGCCTCGCCACGGGCCTCCGCTGCCTTTCCGGGGCCCGCGCCGGCACGTCGTGCCCACGGCAGAGCTGTATCCGGGCTCTAAATGGCTTTTGCAACCATCGGATGTCTTGATCAGCTTTGCCTTGGCATTTAATCAGCTACAAAAGCTATTTATTGCCTCATAAACTCCTCTGCAGCAAACATTATCCTTTAATTAATCCCTGAAAATTATTAGGGGGGGGGAGGTGTGGTGTAACCTGTTTTTAGCAGCGTACAATTAAGCCTAGGAGAGTTTGTTGCTGTTTTCCCTTTCATTTTGTTTTCAGTTGTGAGGCAGCCGGGTCGGAGGGCTGGTCGGGGCGGGTGTGCAGCACCAGCAGAAGCACCGCGCGGTGAGGAGAGGAGAGGAGAGGAGAAGAGAGGAGAGGAGCAACCAGCCCTGCCGAGCAGGGTGCAAAACCGAGGAGTCACCCACCCACCTTGCAGCATTGCCATGGGGAAGACCGTCTGGACGGCGAGTGGCTTCACGACTAAAGGGTGTCACAGGCTGATTAAAAGATTGGAGACAGCTGCTAATTAGGAGCTTTTGAAGCCAAGGACATGAGAACAAAAGATCTCCCACAGAGCAAAAGGGTTCAGGTGTGTAGCTCTGTGAGTCATAACTTTGGTTTTTTAATCATCCTTAAACAAGTCCCAAGCACCTGAGAACCATCAAGGTCTGTCTATAAATACAACATTAATTTTTACAGCAGGGATACAAGTTGTTTAATTTATAACATGGACACCAAGTCTGTTATTCCCAAATATGTCAAATTCTTCCTCTTGCAGAATCAGAAGCTGGTTTTAAACTAGCACAGCTCACAAAAGAAATAAAAGAATAGGCATCACGTTTTCAAAAAAGGAAACCATCACTGTAAGAACTAGAAATGCCGTGGGAATTTCAAGGATCTTGTGTAAACGTTGTGGTTCTAGCAGAGAACTTCACTGTGGAAAAAAGCAGGAGCAGCCTCCGAGATCCATGGAAGGTGGCGATGCTGAATCCTGCCTTGCTGCCTCCTGCGTGGCTGATTAAACTTCTCATGGAAACTGCAGCCGTGGCTTGATTGGGAATGTGATATCTAGAATTAAGGTATTTCCATATAGCCAGCCGAGTTAATTATTGAGCAGTGAAACGCTGTTGGTATTATATAATTGGCCGGTTCTCTGCAGACCTCTACCAAACATTTCATCAGCTATGAAATGTATGTTAGGAAGCACTCGCTGATGCAGAGATGGTGGGCAAGGTGGTACAGATCTGAGAGAGCACACAAAGTAGGGGAACAGAGATTGCTTTAAAGTAGCTGCAACACATTTTCCCTTCAGCAACTGAAGCTTCAAAAGCAAATTCTGAAAGAAAAAAACATACCTCTTGTGCTTTGGAAATGGGAAAAGTGAAAAGAGATGCTGCCTCCCATGGTTTTTACTGCTTCTTATTTTAGTTGCTGCTGGAAAAAAATCAGCCTTGCTCTAATGTCACAGCTGCTAGGGAATTTACATCTGCTGTGGCAGGTGTTAATCATGGTGAGACTAAAGAGCAGTTCCACTTCAGCGCCTCTTTCTCTGTGTTAGTAGGTGGCAGCACAGTCAGGGCTAAAATTGTATGAGATTATATTTTCAGAGATGTATTGAAAACCCCAACCCAGTAATTAAGTTTTCTAAAGTAGCCTGTATATGCTGTGTTACTGCTGGAGATATTCTGCGTTGCCTAAACAATGTGTTTGTGCAGTCAGTTTCTGAATGTAACTAGGAAAAAAGTGAGGTAGGTGGATTCTGTTCATACAAAACTTGGGAAGCTAGAAAGTTACAGATTTTATGTCCCAGGAGGAGGTGAAGTATTGGAGCTTTATGCAGTCCCAGGTGGTAAAATTACAGCTTTCTCCATTGAGAGGGAATGGAGGGTACGCTATTGATCCGTGGTTCAGAAAAAGCAGGTCTGTATGCAGTAACTATAGCAGCCGTTCACTTGGCTTGTTTGGTGCCAGGAACCAGGACACAAGTGTACTGTAGCACCTTGGTGTATGCAGTCCAGGAGTCATTAAAAATAAAATTAATAATAATAATAGTAAGGCTTCTAAGGGGACTTAAGGGATCATCAGGATTTTAAAAGGTGGTTGGTGCCAAGTTGTTCGGTGCTAATTCAAGATCCAGATTGGCCAAGTGCAAGAGTGGGAGCACACAGCTAGGAATGGCCACATTTACCACTCAAAACCTTGGTCTTCTTGTTTGATAAGAGATAAGGACAGAGATCTAAACCTATGAGCCCAGTTCCTAAACCCAGTTAGGAAATACCTGTAAAGGTCCCTCACTACTGCTCTGATTTCAGAGTAGTATTTAGTATTCTCTATAGTTGCTCCATTGCTGCTTTCCCATCTGCCTGTAATTCTTTCTGAGCAGTTTGGTACCTTTGCCTCACTGAAACCAAAGCTGGATGCAGAAGTCAGTTGCTTCTCCTCCTGTGGGGATGACAGGACAGGAAGATCTGGCAGACTGAAGCTGAATAAGTTGCTGCCTTTCTTTTAGAGCAGGAAAAATGGCAGTGCTGGTCCCTCTGCTTGTTACCCACAGGGGTGCTTGCTCAGCAGCCCCCGTGCAAGGGCAGGCGGCTCTTTCCTGCATGCCCAGCAGCTCGTGCTGGGGTCTGTGCAGAGCTGCCCTCCATCCTGACACTACCATGGGGCAGAGCAAGGGAATGAGCACAGGGCATGGGGAAAGTGAGCGTGGGAGCATGCAGGGCACTGCAGGGCAGGAGCGCTTAATATGCTCCTCTGTGTGAGACACTGTAATTTTGTCTCCTCATCAAGGACTCTTCATGCACTTCTAAGCAAAACCTGCATTGGCTAAAATAACAATAAAAAAGTCCTGTTAATCTAAGTGACAAGTTGCTTTTCTACAGTTCTTTAGAAATCTCCTCTTGATTGTCCAATGCATGACAATATATATTGTCCAAGGCAAAGAGAAAAGAGTTGGTTTTGCCCAAATTACATCACTCAAGTTTATCTTTAGCTTCTTTTCAATATAAATTCAAAACGTTGTCATTGTTTCCAGAAGATGATGGTCTCCTGCCCAGTGGCCTGAATGAATGATAATGCAGCCGTTTGGCCTGCAGTGAGGAAGCAAGCCTTGTTAGCTCTTCTGGTGGGAATACAGCAGACTGAAAAAGGTCAATACATGTGTCCAAGTCCTATCATTTAGCATGTAATGCATCCAGTGCGCTAAGAGGAACGTTTTTGTTATCATTTCTTAAATAGAGTGGTTGGATCAGAACAGTTTGAAGAACATGAACAGTCCAGCTGTGCCCTCACCTTATTGAGCCTAGAACTTGACAAGATGAAGAGAAGCTGAGAGTTACTTGACCAGTTCTCTGCATCCTAGGACCCAGACTTGCTCCACCACATCATCTGTTCTGAACAGAAACTGAAGGTAAAGTGTCTTTGTGAGTAGTACCAGTGTTGGGGGTGCTGTCTCCTACAGGTCTAGCAGCAGCATGACCTCCGGACAGAGGATATAGTCTTATTCATGCTTTATTTGGTACCAAAAAATGCATTTTAACTTGTCTACTAGAAATGCAGCCGAAGTCATGAGTACTGTGATATTAGATCCCTGCATTGTGCCTAGTGCCTGAGGTTGTCTTTCCCTAGTTCCGCCAGTCTGATTTGCAATCCAGAGGGCCTTATAGTGTTAAAGTATGTACATTAGGTAGATTTTGACTCATTTGGTCTCAGCTGAAAATGAGTATTTATTAAATGGGATATTTCTGAGAAGAAGCCTTTTGTGTTATACAAAGCTGAAGGTTTGTTTGAATGTTGTTGCAGTCTTTATTGAGTATTATTGCTGTGTCTTTGAAGCATGGGCCTAGGAAAATTTCATTCTGGGAACAGGGAGTTGGTTAAAAAAAGAAACAAACCTAACAGAGAGAAACCCAACCCAGTCCTACCAAACTGAGATCAGACTTTGAAACTCAGTTCTCCACTCAGTGCAAAGAACTAGCATTGTAGTTGTCAAGTGTCAACAGTTTTCTGTAGGGGAGAAAAGGCAGTGACAGATTTTTCTCTTGCTTTTGTTTCTTTCTTTTGAGAAAGGGACCAAGTTTATGAATAACAGATATGCAAGTGAGAGCCAGTGAACTCCAGGCTTGCTGTATGATAGGCAAATCACTGTTTATTTTTGGTCCTTCTGTTCCTCTTACATGCTCTGTTTCTTTGCCTACTTCAACTGAAAACACTTAAGCACAGAGTCTGTTTCTTATTTAACACCAGGCCCAGTAGAGCTCTGCTTTAGTTAGAGGCCTCTAGACAGTGAAGAAACACAAATAATTTTAAAAACAGTTAGCAGCTCAGGCTTTGAACGGGAACTCATAGTCTGGACTGGGAAGGAGGAATTTTTCCCGTTCTTTCCAACAACTGATGAATGTTGATTTAGAAAGGAGACTGGAAATTTGTACAGATTTTGTAAATGTTCAAAATGCTTCCACAGTTGTGGCCGAGTTTGAAGTGGCTGGGTTGGGAGCGGTTAGATTGCATTTGGCTGAAAGTCCAAGTAGCTTTGCTGATACCTCCATGTTTCAGCTCCCAAAGCCCGGGATGTGTTCAGTAAAGGACCCTCTTCCTTGCCCTGCTGCCTCATGGTGATTTCTTAGAGAATTTAACTGTCAAGTGCCTTGAGCAAGAGGAGGTGACAACGTGGTAATACTTGAGCTGTAAAAAGACAACAAATCAAAGTAGGCTGTACTTTGAAGAACCATATAAATCTTCTGCTTCCTCCTTTATTTTTACTTTTATTACTTTTATCACAGCAGCACTTTTAAGTGCTGATAGCACTTTTATGCCCTGGTCAGCATGGAGAAGAGCAAGGCAACACACAAAGTCTGCACAAAAAGACTCTTCTTCCCCAAAGAGAAGCTGACCTAAGGACACGGTGAAAGTGACTGTTCAAGTCAGTTAAGAGGGGCCTGGTCCAACTGCTTCTTATAGGCTATAACTTTATAACTCTCTCCATAAGTTTAGGTCACCTCAGTTCTACCAGCTGATCTACTCTTTTTAATCTATTTTTAGAGTCGAACTGCAATCTGTAGTAGTTAGTTGAAGAGCTGGGCTGACAGACTTGAGGTGGGCGTAACTCTCAGAAGGTTAGGATTAAATGTAAGGGGAGCAGAAACGTCATAGCCAGGACCAGCAGCAGCCAGAGCTACAAAGCAGAAGATGCAGCAATAGGAAATGCTAAGACAGCCCTGATCTCATGGGCCTGAAGGCAGGAAGCTAAGTGCACTCAGAAATTCTTTATCATTGACCTAAATGCCAAGCTGTGATGCAGAGCACCTGTAAAGACAGTCATTGGTAATTTCCACTAAAGGAAACATCAGCAAAATGGATTTAATTTACATTGTGACTGATATAATCATAGAATGGCTTATTTAAATAGAGCACATAGAGTTTGTTTCACCCCACTTGTGGATGCAAAGAGCTTTTAACAGAGGGAGCGTCTCTAGTTCATCTGCAGAAGGATCATTGAAGTTGTAGTGTGTATGTTTTCCTTCAGGTCTGTGGCTGCCAAAATATCTGCTGTAATCACTATATTAAATATTTATATCAAGGGAGTGACCCAGATTTAGATAGCCTGTTGGTACCATCATAGTTGATAGTTGTAATTATCCTTCATTAACAGGCATTCCCCGTAACTGAAATTATTTGGGAAGAAAGGTTTTTACTAGGTCATTAGAGCTACTAGTGCTCAAGGTTTGTTCACTATTTGCTTGCCTACAGTGTATGTAGATAGAGGTAAGATCTAATAAACCCAATAAGCGAGGTGTATCTATATTGTTGTTCGGAATGTGATGCCAGATAGAGAAGTTGGAACCTGCACAATGTCAAGGACAGCTCATTCTTGGCAATGTAACTTCTCTGGAGCTGCCCAGCAGGATGTGCACTAGACAGCAGTACATCTGAGATCCTGCCCTTCTTTAGCATGTGGGAATGCCACTTGGAATTTGCACTTCTACATCCTTGTAGTCATCTGTTTTCTTTTTTTCTTTCTTCGTAAACAAGTCAATAGAGCTTAAACTGTTTTTGGTACAGTATGAGGTGGAGGGGAGGCTTCTGGCTTGGCAATACAAAGCGGAAATGTGCAATGCACTACTGCAGGAACCCTGCTTTCCACATTTGTGCTGCTCAGCCTTGCCAAGACAGGGCCATTCTGGGTCTGGCCAGAGGCAGCATGAGGCAGCTTAGTCAGCTGCAGAGTTCAAACAGCTTCAGGGTTGTGTGGCAGCTCAGTAGGAGTTTTCCAGGAATGATTTTGGACTTCAGTTTTTAATTCCATTCTTTTTTTAATCTGACTCTGCAGTGAAATGTGATTAACACAGTACTGAAGGTTTTCCACACCAATAGTTTTGCCTTGAGTTTGCAGCAGTGACCACAGAAACTGTCTCTGTTTCTCTTGTTTTACTTATATTGACAATAGGAAGAATTTACATTCCCTGTTCATAAACATGTCAGACAAACTCCTGACTATCTGCAGGCTCTTTGCCTAATCCACTAACATTGAACTTTTACCTACCCACTTGATTTGAAAAAGGGCAAATACTAGGTTTTTTCAATGCAATGAACTACTGAAGTAGAGACTGTCTCTTCTGAAGGCCACAAAGAGAGATGAAGGGCTCTGGGCCCTGGGCCTTGCTGCACAGCCCTGAATTACGTGGCAGGTGTTCTGAATGATCCATGAGGTATTCTTAGAAACCATTTGAATGGGATGTGGCTACATCAGCCAGGAACACTGTAGATGAAAGGATTTGGCTGCCATGACAGATAAGAGGAAATCTTTTCTGTGTGAGGCTCGTATCCTCATTCCAGAGTTAGGTTTGGAATTTAGTTGTCCCAGGTCTCTCAAGAGTGTGCGGTAGGAGCATGGACATGGGAATCAGAAAGTGCTCAGCTCATTTTCCTGCAAGATACCTCTGCTTCTCATAAATCCTGCACAGGCAGGATCCCTATGGAGTCTGTGTCCACTGACGAGAGGGGCAGATGGCTGTCTAGTTTAACGGTTACCACTAGCTCCTCCTTAGGCTTTCGGCACAGGAGATACATGCTCAGGTTCAGCAGCAGAAACGCTGCTTCCTACTGGGGTAGGGAATAGCTCGGCTGTGTTGTTGGCCCAAATTTGGCAACTACTTCAGTGTGGTTTTAAGCACATAAGTGGTTCCAGTCAGTCAGGCTTATGTTTAAATGCATTGCTGACGGGGGGATTTCTAGCTCCTGTAACTGTTCAGAGGTTGGGTCCCAGAGGTCTTCCTCCACGTTTAACAGTATTTTCTGCCTTATTTTCTTGCGGCTGAAAGGTGGTAGCTTGTTTTTTTCTGTCATCAGAAATAACCGGTCTGCTTCAGTGAGGATCCTATGAGGATCTATCATTTTTGCGTTGGACAGATAACTCTATGGGAATAAACTCCCTTGAGGAACTTTGAGAAACTAAGCCATATATATGTCTAAAATTAACATTACAGTATATGCATAAAATGGACCATTATGGAAACAATAAAACTTCAAAATAGTGCCTGCTAATGAGCGATGGCACAATTTGGTTAATTGCTAGATGTTTTTTAGGCTTTCATGAAATGGGATAGCTGTTCCACAAAGTTCAGAGGTTTATGAAGCCACATGGGAGCTGTACAGAGGAAGAACTGAACGGGGCTCTCCCATCACTAGCATGACAAGGTACAAAGCTGCAGACACATGCACATTAGGAGACCTGAAAAATAAATATGTTGATAATGAAATTTCTTTTGCATATGGATTAGGAGAAAGATGTGTAAGCTCCTATAAATGAGTAAAATACATAATGCTACATCAGCTCTGCAATATGCATGAGCTAAATAGAGCTGGGGCATGTAACTGAAAAGGTGAAGCGGCTCAGCTGCTCAGTGAGAGGTGTATTGGGATGTTTGTATATCTAAATCTAAGCAGTATCCTGTCCTGATTTTTCTAAAAATGGGTCATCCGTTTTTCTACACACTGTCTTAGAAGAACAGGGATGCATCAAACCACCTTCTGTACTCACTTGCACAAGGAAATGTCTCTGTGCCATCTGCTACATCTTCCCTGGCTGTCAAAGTCAACCCATGTAGCAGTGCATTACAGTGCAGGCCTTTCTCTTCCGTCTTAACCTTAGCCTTCCTTTGAGGAACAAACTGTCCAGGCTGGCCCAGACAAAAGTGGAAAAATGGCAAAGGCAACAGAACACATTATTTTTCTGTTAGGCTCTGTTTCTGCTGTTTAACAACCAAGGGCTCTCTCCTGTTTTTCAAAACTGGCTTTGACTCTGCAACTGAAGTTTGGGGACACAAGATGGCTCTTCACAAGAACCGTATCCAGTGCTAGTTTTACCAAAACATGGGCCTTATACGCCACTGCTGTACATATATCTGGAAAGAAATATTAGATCAAGGCCTTGTATCTCCTTCTCCACAAGCAATCTGGGCACCCTGCTCCAGTGTTCAACCACCTTCACAGTAAAGAAATGTTTTCTTGTGTTCAAGTGGAATTTCCTTGTTTTGCCTATGTGCCCATTGCCACAAGGGTCATTTGAAGAGGGCAGTGTGCAAGGGTATAGGGGGCTGTGTCCTTTGGGAGAGGGGGAACCTGTAGGAGGTATCAGTCACCTCCTGATGCCTCAGAAGATCCACTGAGCGCTTCACAGCCAGGGAGCAGCAGCATCTCCATGCATGCCTCGCCACAGTGCCAGGATGAGGCTGCCGCGGGTGAACGGATTGGGAGCAGGGGCAGTTGCAGCAGGGCCTCAGCAGTCTGTGCAGGTGCTGGAGCCGGCAGTGAGAGCCTCAAGCTCCAAGCCCTGTGTGTGTGCAGGAGCAGCCAGGGAGCCCTTGTTTTAGCAAGAGCGGGGCAGATTGAGACCCACGTGCCCTGGCTCTGGTGCAGCCTGGGCCCGGCTGCTCAGAGGAGACACGTTCCAGGACTTGCAGCTGCAGCTGACTCGACACACGCTGTGTTCCTGGGGCCGGAGAGGCTCACACAACCAGGGGGTTACTTTTGTCCGCTGGTTAGGTGATTCTGGTAGAAACAAATCCATTTCTAATCTGACAGTGTGTTTGAGACTGGTGAGGGAATTGGGCAGAGGTTCACTTGGAGCGCTGGATACGGAGTGCTCATTCCTAGCTATTGCTATTTCTGTTGCGTCCCTGCCTCTGAGCAGGATTTAAGAGGACTCGGTGCTAGAAAGGCCCTGCCAGTTGCTGACTCTGCTACATTGTGAGTGCAGTTTATTCTCCTGTGAAAAGAACTGACACAACCAATCCCTGTGAACTCTTCACACTCCATGGGAACACAAGCGGAGAGCTTGGCCCATTGTCATTAGGAAACTGGAACCAAAAGCAGACAGGCTTAGCCCAAACTGAGAGGTAGTAACTGCAGTGTGTAATATACAGCTTAAGTACCGAAATTACAGTACATAATTTCAGCAAGTGAGGCAGTTTCCAGGGTGGGAAGGCTTACATAAATATACTTCTGAATTCTACCTGAATTCGGGTAGAAGAGCATGGGTTTGAATAGCATCTAAAAGAACAAAAAGAGACTATCATGTAGCATTATTTCTATTTCTGGCATCACTGTTGTTCTCAGTGGAAAGGCCATTGTCACCCGTCTGGCCTCATCTGTCATTCAGAAACAAGAAATCAAAACAAGCCTTAATGATCTTCCTTAAAATTCTCTCCCTGACAGGTATTATGGTCCTTTACAGGAGGCACTTTCAGTTCAGGGCTGCAGATCCTCTGTCAAAAGCTCACTATTAAATTACGTTTTCTATAAACTCCCTGATGACTCAGGTAGTTGGTGTCAACATGAGGCTTAATAGCAGGAAAAATTCAGCCTCATCCTCCCCCCGACTTTGCCCCTTTCCCTCTTTGCTCGCTGTGGTTGAGCCGTCACGTAATGGATGTGAATTTCAGCCTTGTTGCTTTTTCCTTTTTTTCCATCTCCTTTCTGAATATTCTCAAAACTCAAGGGAACTGTATTTGTTTTCTTTTTTCTTTCCTGCCTCATGTGACATTTAGCATCCCTGAGGACGAGCTATCAACAGCCATTAGCACAACAGTGGGTTAGACACAGTTACTGAGTTATATAATGGCGTGAAAATGTGCAGATTCAGCAAGTCATCTCACAGCTCTTTTGGGCCTTCTGGCTGTGTAGTCGATATTAAACTTTTTCAAGGTTGCAAGTGAAGTATTGTTGAAAGACTTTTTTTTTTTTTTTCCTTTAAACACTGAATTTTCCTGGTGCTTTAGGGATTTTCTAGAACAAAACGTTGGCTGATTGTTGCGAAATTGAATCACAGCTGTGGACTTGGATTTTTTTTAATTAAAAAGAATCTCGTCAAGTTTTGGTATCTTTAGATCCCGTGCGCTGTGGGATGCTGCTTTCACTACGTAGTCATCCCCTGCCTCCAAACTCTTCCAGATGAAGTGCTAGAATGCCCTAGCTCTGGGTTTGCTTTTTTTTTTTGGTCTTCACAGGCAGGAGGGTGTGTATGGTTTGCAATCACTTGCTTAAGATTTTACCTCGCAGTATGTGGTTTATTCAGCACTTTGTGGCCTCAGTGTCCTTTTCCCCCGTGTAGTAGTTCCTTGCTGAGTACATTATTTCTGCTGTGCTCAGGTATCAGTAATTAGCATCTTTAAATGAAGGAACGTGAGGGCCTGAATACAGAAAATGATAACAGATAAATCCACTCCACTGAGAAGAGGGGAAAAAGGGTCACGGTCACAGAGCCTAAATCCCCAGCACCCAGTCTGTGTCCCTGAGTCCTGACTCCCAACTAACTCCTGCACAGTGAACATGGTGCAGAGATACCCAAGGTGGCTCAGGCAGTAGAGGCAAACTAGGTGCTTTCGCCTGCACTAAGTTCTGCGCTGGCAGATTCAGCTGCCGCTTGTGGTAAATCATTGCACACAGTCTTAAAATAGAAGCCATTGGAAATGGGCGGTGGAGCAGTAGGGCTTTTTACTGCGGGGCCAGTCTGTAGCCTGCAGCCAT
This sequence comes from Eudromia elegans, assembly GCA_003342815.1. Classification (NCBI taxonomy): domain Eukaryota; kingdom Metazoa; phylum Chordata; class Aves; order Tinamiformes; family Tinamidae; genus Eudromia; species Eudromia elegans. The sequence continues at coordinate 2,723,787 of PTEX01000022.1, read as the reverse complement.
TGTAAAACTGGCAGCACAAAAAGTGCACTAGAAATTAGCCAGCATCTGGTGTTGAATTGAAAATAATTCAGGGTCCCTGTTTCTCCAAGGCGCTTGCTTGGGTGTCCAGCGGCAGAGCTCAGAAATACTTCCATAGCAGCTATCCTGGTATTTACCTTCTGCTTATAGGTAAGAAGCAAACTGAGGGTGACCTTTCCTTTTACAAGACAGTATGAGGAGACTGCACATTTACATTATAACTGGAAAAAAAAACATTTGTGTGCATGAGGAGGTATATGTTTGCTTAGCCTTAGCTAGTGCAAACAGTTTTGCTGTACTATATATACATATATGTATATATGAGCTGGTTTACGCACCCATAATGCATGTCCCAAGACTTCCTTAGCATGTGCAAAGGATGACAAATATCAGTACTTCATACAACTATATTTAATAAGTTATTACAGAAAAAATAAAGTCCAAACTACAAAGTTTAAGCAGTTGTAAGCAATAGCAGCATTGAGCTCCATGTTTAGTCACAGTACTGCAGTTCCATACAAGCATTAGTCCAAGCCAAAAAGGAAGAAGCTTTGTTAGAATTACTAGCAAAAACAATCTAAGAGACCATGTAATAAAAGATACAGTACATTTAAAATTAGTTGAAAAACAAGTACAGAGATCTTAGCTGTGAATGCTCTAAAAGTTATGTCCATTATTTTGACAGTAAAATTACAAATATCTAGTACTTTATACCCCAACAGAACTTCATCCAAAAAAAAAAAAAAAAAAAAAAAAAAAAAAAAAAGCCAAAATTACTCCTTAGTAGCACCCTGGTTTTCGACATACTGCTGAACTTCTTCTCAGGTAAATTAGAGTGTGCCAGAATTACGTGACCAATGTAATTTTCTGACCAGCTACCCGTTTGGGGTATAGAGTAGTCACTAACATGAATATAAAATACTCGGTGGTATGATAGAACACGATAGCAGCAGAATAAGAAGAGAGTTTTTCTGGTTTAGAAAAGAAAAGGAAAAGAAAAGGGGGTTAGCAGACATCATACAAACCAGCATAAAAAGCAACTACATACAAGCCAGATTAAACAAAAGAGACATTTCTACAAATCTGTGACTAATCTTTCACTCATACCTTGCAAGTAGAGATGTCACAATACTGAAATATTAACATGGGAGCTTCTCCCAGTTAGGCGCCTTTTTTTTTTTGCTTTTTTTTTTTTTTTTTGCTTTTTTTTTGTAACTACTCTAACAGATAGTGAAATCAGCAAAGTTATTTGCTAACTGCATATTTGCAATACAATTTGTTTTAGCCCATGCCTTGCTAGCAGGCTATAAAATACAAGCATGTAGGCAGAAATATAAGCATAAACTTTGTACCACTTAGCAGGAATTTTGCATTCCCTCTTCATTCTTCAATCTCCTTTGTTTGCAATTTGTGTATATTCCAACCAGTAGTACCTAATTTGAGTCTAAATTTTACTTCACTATTTGATCTAGTCTATACATTACTTACAGAACTGAACACACAGAGGATACACAATAGGCCAACTCTGGACACATTCCTTTCTACAAGTTATAGACGAGCCGCCCTACCGCTCTAGCGCACGTTAGTCTAAGAGGTCATCCATAACTTGCTGAAATAGCTTTGATCTAGAGAAAGTCATTGTATGCCCTGTTTACGCAACACCAGTTTTAGTCTGGATGGGCTTCGGAGCCAGAGCAGGGGCCCTGGCACCGGGAGGGGGGTCTTGTGTCTGCGGTGGGGAACAGCGTCCGTGGAGGTGGAGTGAGAGATGGCCAGTACCAGCAGGGCTAGTGCTGGTAGGAAAGGGAAAAATAAATACAAATCAAAGGACAAGAGAGGCAGCGAAGAACGGAGAAAGACCAAGAAGCTGAAGGCAGGGCCAGGCATGGTGGCAGCGGGGTTACTGCTTTGCCACCACGGCACGGGTGGCCCCCGGCTCGAGGAGCAGGCGCCCCGGGAGCCCCTTGGGCAGGGAGGGGTCAGATCCAACAACTAAACAACACAGTGGCAGAATACAATGAGATCTGTAATTTAGGAGGTTCGACCTAGGGCTGTTGAAAAGAGAGTTGATCCAAGTTCATGACAAGAAAAAGCGATGGAGCATCATGCTGAATGGGCAGGGTCGCAAACCCCTTGTTTCAATAGATTTAGTTCATTAGAAAGGCAATAGTCGCTAATCGACACTGGTGGTGTATAAATCTAGACAGCGAACTGGTACTGTGACATCCCTATTATCTCCCTAAATCATTTTGATAAAGGAAAAGGCTTTTCAAAATATCACATTTTTTCTGCTTCATTCTGTCATTTTATTGCCCAATTCTGTGTTACAATTTTCCAATCACTTTACATAACCAACCATTTTTATCATTGCCACACTATTGTAAACCACATCAGCAAGTTAATACATAAAGCTTTGCATTTCAAAAAACTAGACACTTTAGTAACAATATTACAAAGATTTTAGCTTCAAAAATAACTGAAAATGAAAAAAATAAACTTTTAAAGAATTAGCATCATAAAATTAATTTATTCCAAGTAAAAATACAAAATAATATTAATGACATTGACCAGATATGAAAGTCTCTCCCAGAAACAACTATATTAATGGTTGAGAAAGCACTCCTTAAAGAAAATACGAAATAAAAATGAAAAATATGTAAATATGTTTAATTTTTTTCTTAGCAAAAAATCTTTCTAAAAATAACAATGAAAATTTGTCTCAGTACAAAGGCTACATTACTATTGAAAAAATACCAGCATGAAGAAAAGGTACATATTTGACAGTAGAAAAATGATTTTAGTGAATCACAATGTCTAAAGTCTGCAATGAAAATAAATCTGCAATAAAGATTTATGCCTTTTTTCTTTTCATTTTTCTTTTTTTTTTTATACAAACAGTACAAACAGTATTGCACATAACAACAAATAGTCGAGGTTAGGTTAGCCTTCAAAAAAATCGACTAGTTCAAGTCTCACATCAGAAAAGGCCACAATAGGACCTGTTGTACCCAGGGGCTTCTTAAGTCAAGTTGCAGTTCAGAACTCCATATTTTAAAAAATAACTTTTTTTTTTTTTTTGAAGGACCCTCTTTTAATATAACATATCAACAACTCAGGGGCACATTCATTTACAAAACAAAAGGGAGCATGTTATAATTTAATAAACTAAAAAAAGTTCTCTTTAAAAAAATACAAACAGAAGAACTCTCACAATTCTGGTCAGTCGTGCAGAATTCACACTGATTATAAATATACAAATTAAGGGAAAAGATTTTTTTTTTCTCCATCTACTCACAACTTTCAGCACCAAATGGAGTTTGTGTTTACAACTGTTCTTTATGATCACTTTGTTTTCGTTTCAATCCAGGTTTTAAAAGCTCTATTGTACGTTTTCCAGCTTCTCTCTCTCGCGCACGCGCTCTCGCTCTCTCTCGCTCTCTCTGGGGGTGTTTCTACGTGAAAGAGGGGGTTTTCTTCAAAAACGTTTAGTTCTTTCACATAATTAGGTAGATTTCTGTAGGTTAGCTATGATCTTTAATATTACAGTTATAAAGCTCTAACTTCTTCATTTTTCAAAAAAACTCAAATAAGCATGAAAAAAATAAAGTTACCCATCTGTTAAATCATTTTTCTTGCAGAATTAAATTAATATATATTTTTCTGAATAAACTTACTTAGAAAATATCATTTTCTTTCCTATATTTCAAAATTGAGGTATTGCAAAAGATCATGTCAGTCAGAAAGCATGCCTTTTTCTTTAAAAAAAATCATCAGCCGACTGTTGAAAACTGTCTAGATACAAAAAGTAGTGCATAACAAAATGTCTTGTACAGATGAAAAAACAGAAGAGACACCTGGGCCGGGAAAAGCAATATCACAAAAATGCCCAGAAGGAACCTTGGAAGGGATAATCATAATAAGCATTTTAAACCAGTAAAAAACTATTTTTTCTTTTTTTCCTTTTTTTTTTTTTTTTTCCAAAAACAGAAAAGTTCCTTTCAAAGCCAATACTCGCAACTAAACATGGGGAGGAAAAAAAAGAAAAAAAAAGAAATCACAACAGAAAAAAGAGCTTGCTAAGTTAGACACAAACAAGGACATCACAACAAACAAAACCCAGACGTTTAAATCTACTATGCGGTGTCATATCCAGTCAGATTGTCCCCAGAACTGCAAAAATCAAAGGCGACCAAGGGCAAGGAAACAGCGTGCACGTTCCCGCCAGCGTCCCGGGTGCGTTTACAATCGGTAGGATCTGCAGCCCCATAGCTGAGGCTAAAGAAACGGCTGCGGTGGCAGCCACGGGCCCTGCACCGGAGGCAGCCCTGGCGCGGGCGTTTCTTTAGCAGCCCCTTTGTCCCGACTTTCCTCCCCTGGGCCTAGTGTGCGAGCGTGGCGGCCTGCCCGGCTGGTCGTGCACGAGGCCAGGGGGGCTCTTTGGTCTTCTGGCCAAGGCCTGCGGCTACGGGAGGGGTGCGAGCGTTAGGAGGGAGGTTGTGACTAGAGCTCGTTCCTGTTCATGTACCTGTTATGAACTGTCAGAAATGTGGTAATGGTGGATACAGAGGCTTTAACAGTTAAGTTTGATCACAGTACTAGACATAATCACTTTACTATATAAAATAAATTGCACGATATATAACAGAGCACCGCAAAGTACTTCATCTACCATCCACAAATTTGTTTTAAGAATATCCTACAGCTAGTTTTTAATATCTGTTGTAATATAGGTCATTCTGTAATGGGCTGATCCTAATTTCAGAAGCATTACATTTACTGAGGCATGCCTTCCTCCAGTCAGTAATCAATTTTTTTCTTTTGTTACTGAATATTTTTTAGCCTACATAGATTCTTAATTTGTGCATTGTGGGCAGGTTTTATATTAGACATATATAAAATTTATTGCATGCAGCAACCTGATTAAGTAAACATGCAGTCAAAATATTGACCTTCCTTGGAAGCTTTTCTGTATGCTATACTGATCTCCTTTCAGCAGCCATCACTAGTTTAATCACATATTCATTTTTTAATTGATACCCTAGCCTGAATAGAGTATTATGGTATTAGTAATACCATTTTAATAGCAGCAAAAGCTATTGCAGCATACATTTACATAACACTAAAAAACCAAAAAAAAAAAAAAAAAAAAAAAAAAAAGAAAAAACAAAACAAAAAACCCTCAGCAAAACAAAAGAAAAAAGTCTGATCCAGCTTATGAGGTATCATCCTTACAAGTCAAAATGGAGAGCAACTAAAGGCTTATTTTCTTTAAGGGTTATTACTACTCTAAATGACCCAAACTAATGATTGCTGAATATCCTTTTAAGTAAGTTTTTGCTACATCTGCCACCTACTTGTGAATATTACCTTTGGTAAGTCATCTGCTAGGGGCAAGTCTAAATTTCTGAAAATAAGTGCATGCTCCAGTTTAAAAATAAAAATAATTATAATAAAAAATCTTCATCACATACACATCAACCCAGTGAAGGCTGATGAGAATGGCAGTCTACATAATGTCACTAGTGACAAGTCTTGTGTAGGAAATTAAGGTACCAAGCAGATGTTTGTGTGAATCAAAGTGCAAAATCAGTACAGTTACACTCTGCCGGTTTGTATTATACTGGACACTGAGTTCAGTAATGTGACTGTAAATAATAATAATAATAGTAATAAAAAGACCCATATCTTCATTAAAGTCGAGGACGAATGCACAGATTTCCAGAACACTAAGCCCGGAGGCAGCGCTCTCTTTTCCCTCGATTTTATCTACTCCGGAAGGTGGTGCCGGCGGGCGCGGGGCTCAGCTCCAGCGGAAGGGCACGTGCCGGGGCCGGTCGCCTCCCTCCTTCACCAGGGGTTTGTGGAACTCCCGCCCGGCGCGGGAGTGAATGCTCGCCCAGCAGTATTCACAGTAATACTGCAAGCAGGTGACGTTGGCACAGAAGAATGGAGCGAACTTCCCACCGCAGCGCGTGCCCTGGCATTCGTCACACATCTGATCATCCAGCACGTATGGCTTCACTTCCACCTGCACCGGGAACGAGAGAGAGATCCGTGAGGGTGTGCAGGGATTGCTGCGGGACGGGACTGGATGGGACGGGAGAGCCCGGCGGGCCCCCGGAAACACCTGTCCCCATTAAGGACAGAATTAGGAGAATTTGCACTTCAAATTCAAGGTGCTTTAAGTAGTTTTATCTGTGAAAACAGACAAAAGCTGATTAACTAAACTTAGATCCTCAATCAGCCATCTGGAAAAAGTAGTGGCTGCAGGGAAACAGCTCACAGCTAGCATAATTTAGTGATATATTTTAACACTTACAAGAAAACAAGATTTTAATCATGGATGATATTATATAAATCTCAGAGGGTTCAACAGTCTGATTAAGAATCCAAAATTAGCCTTGCTATTCTTACCAGAGCAGCCTCTCAGCAAGAACGTTCAGAGTTCCTTGGACAGGCAGTACTGAACAACAGCCTTGTCGTAGCTAAACCGTAAGTAGTAGCACCACAGAAAAGCTATTTGAGAGCTAACTCCAACACCTCAGCGAATTCCAGAAAAAAAGTTCAGACTTTTAACAAGAAAATGCAAGAACTCTGCAGCTCTGTTTAAATCCATTCTGCACATACAGGCTTTCCCAATAGCTGCCCAGCTGCCTCCTCAATAAATAATCCATAGCAGATTAAACAGGAAAGCAACCATCCTTATTTTAACAGGAGGTAGCAGCAGGGCACCCTCTGGGCTCTATGGAGTGACTCCAACCGCTGCGTTCTCAGGAACAAAGCTGGTGTTTGCACGAGCCACTAGATGCAGAGTCAGGCGGTCCAAAGGAAAAAGGGTTTCTTGGAAAATAAATAATAGTTTCTTCTAATTCTTCAATTCAGATCTCATGAAATATATTAGCTTCCCTCTGTGCTTGGAAAAGCTGCTTGGAACCCAGGAACCTGTAAGGTCTAGAGAACAGTTTTTGTCTCTTTGGCCTGTGAAGCATCTGCCAGGATCTGTTCGCAGTTAAATGATCTTTAAGGCTGTGGAGGTCAGCACTACTGCTACAACCCTGACCCTCTGGTCTGGAAACCTCAGCCTCCACATGTGCTGTGGAGGGAGAGTGTTGCCCAGTAACAGAATAAATGCCACCAACTACAGGCTGTTGACGTGCAGTGACCAAACATCTAGAGGAGAAGGAAGGCGTGAGACGCTGCACGGGACAGCAAGTGCTCCAGCAGCTCAGAGCCAGCTTCCCAGAGTGCCACACAGTTACTGAAGATGTTCAGCATCTGTCAGCTTCAATCAGCTCTGGCCGCTTAAAGCAGCTTTTAAGCGGTTAACAAACACCACCTGCAAAAGAGAGGTGACAGTGCCTTCTTCCATGCTATTCCCGGGGGGACTTCTCGTTTTGGTACCGTTTTGTGAGCAGCCACCGCGCGGCCCTTGCCCTTGACTCACCCGTTTATCAATGTCGTTGTGTTGGAGCTGGACAAAGCGCGCGCTGATGGCGGCGATGTAGCTCTGCTGGTTGGAGAAAGCCACGCGGCCAGCGCCTTTCGGGTACTTCAGCTCCGGGTCTGTGTCGATGCCCGCATAGCAGACACCTCCGTACAAACGGTCCATAATCATTGCCAATTCAACTGCAGGGATGCAATTGTTAAATATTACGTACTCAACACGAATGCTACGTTTCTGTTTGTGTAAGAAAAAAAGCTCTGTCATACTGTACTTATATGTACAAGTCTATAATCACAAACATACATGTTGGTTTGAACAGGAGATGGAATCATCCCCCAGCACTAAAGTGACTAGGCAAAAAACCAGAATATTCCGCAAGAAACTCAGTGTGATGCTGTGAAAATACTAGATTTTTAATGTATTTATGCCATCAATATCAAGCAAAGAATTTATCATATTGGTGAACTGGTCACTTGAAACTCATATTCAGCATCTCAGCGGCATCTTACACACCCCCAAATAGGCTTGGTAAGGCCAGCTAATGTGTAGGCCCCTTACAGATACGCCACATATACAGGACCTGGCATTTTAGCCTATGCACTAGGAGGCTGAAGACACAGTGGTGAAGTGTTCTATATTTAACACAAAAATTGGTGAAATTTTAAAGGTTATACTTCAGGAAGCCTAAATTTGGGGCCCAGTTTAACAGGTTTAAAATGTTTTGCTGCTCTTTCTCTAGCTAACAGCTTTTAAAACATAAAATCTGTTTCTATGTTTATGATGTATTTCTACCATAACATACAACAGGCTGATTGAGTGGCTGAGGAAGCATACAGAAAGATTAAGAGAAAGGCCTCAAGGAAATGATCCGTTTACACAAGCACACACTATATATGTGTGTGTGTGTGTGTATATATGTGTGTGTATATATATATACATATATATATATATAAAATGATAAATATTGTCAAGTTCTCTGTAGAAGGGGATAGACACATTTGTTAGATGGGTGAAGACAAACCCTCACAAATCAAGTTACTGGGACCACTGTGGGCCCCTGCCCAGTCAACATTTTTGTTCTCTGAAAGCATCAAAAGACTTACAACAGAGCAAGTTTAAATTTAACTACCCAAGAAGTGAAAAAAGGCATACTATGCATTTAAATCCCACAATTATCACCAAGTTAGTTCATTATCCATAAAACAGACACAGTTATTAAAATAAGCAGGCATGTGTGTAGAAATCAAGTGCCTGCACCACTTTAGGGAAGACCATATACCAGTTTGTCCATTAGCAGTGAGCAAACAGAGGTCTGACTCATTCTACTCCTGCTCCACACAGATCGTTGGGGATAATGGTTACACGGAGCACAGGGACTTGTGGATCCTCCTACTTCCTAGTGATTTATCATCATCACTCAGGTAGTGATCCCAGAAAGCAACAGAATGGGCTCAACATCAAGAACATGTAAAACTGCAGTTTCAGTAAGATACTCCCGCCACTGGGCAAAGAACAAACATGGTTTGCATGGGCAAAGCTGCAGAGTTCTGGCTCTTGCACCTAACTCCTGGATCAGATTTGGAAAGCTGCAAACAAGAAAAAACAGGAACTCTGTCTCTCTTGGAAAAAAAAAAAAAAAAAAAAATCACTATTTCAAGGCATCAGCTTTCAGATATAAGGTATAAACAAGCTAAGAAAGGCCAAGACACTTTAAAAATGCTGCAATTAGAAATGAGTTAATGCTTAATTTTTACTATTTACTTAATTGCCCTCTCTTACAGTTTTGCTGTATTTTAAATGGGAAGGAATTAAGGGCTGCTGAGAAATCTGGTCTTCTCTACAGCTGTCTGAGAGCAGCAGGGCTAAGATTAGGGTTGGGAGAAGGAGAAAGCGAGAAGCTGCTGTTGGAGGTAGCTGCAAAGGGGCTCAGAGAGCCTTGGTTGGGGTACTCCCCCATGGCACAGCCAGATAGTCAGGGTTAGGGTTAAAAGAGTATTTATTAAGAGAGAGGAAAAAAAAAAAAAAAAGGACAAGTTGTAGGATATTATTCAAGCTTGAGTCTTTATGAAAATTGTTTCTAGTGAATATACTGATCAGTAACCCGTTTTATTGCAGGTTTTTCATTTTGCTGCGTTTCTTCTACATGTATCTGTATAACCTTTCTCATCATTTTTGCTCACTCTCAAGGCCTGTACTACTGGCCTTGCGTTGCTCTTGTACTCACCAGCTCGGAGGGGCCGTGGAACTCCTCCAACAAAGATAGTTTTTCTTGGGTCCAGAGGCTGAGACCCATCCATCACAAAGTCACTGTCGCTTAGGTTCCATGGTCGAATTTGCACCTGAAAAGAACAGTAAAAATTTTTCTTAGTAGGAAAACTTGACAATTCAGTAAGTAGTAACAAAACAAGTACCTAATCTTTCTAAAATTGAAATTATATTAAAAGCAAGAGCAGTAAATTGGTGGTACAGCCAACAAAGCAATTCAAGGACATAGCTTATCTAGGGCTTTAAATGAAGGTGGACGATTCACTTAGTACCTCTAGAGGCCAGGCTTGAGTTAAATTTCGTCCCGGCAAACTCTCCTCCGTTAGTAATCCCCTGCCTCTCACTACCTTTACAACGAGAAATCTGTTAAGGGACTTCCAGAACCTTTTGCCAGCTCTGTGCTACTACAGTAAAGTTTCAATATACATCTTACTCTCTACTCATTATTCTTGGAAGTTGCTACTCTACCAAATAGGCAATTTTTTTTAATCAATAAAAATCAATAATTATTATTCAATATTTTCAGTGTTTTTATCTACTTTGTACATATCCATGGTCCAAAAGGGAAATAGTAAAGAAAGCTAGAAATGTGATTATAGGAAGAGGATACCACATCTTCTGTTCTGCAATAGCGCCTCCATGTGTGTTTTTACTCTATCTATATAAACTAATCTACCCAAATTAGAATTGCTGTCAAATATACAAAGTGGGGGGGAGAAAGAAACCTAATGAAACACTGGGTTATATCTGAAGTTGCTGCAAATTGCACATTTATTACATCAAGTTTTAGGTTTTGGTGGTTTTTTTTGCTTTGGTTTGAACATTATAGAATGAAGAACCCTAATCTGATTCCATTTTACAGCTAACCCTGTAAAAGGCTGCACGCACTTATGAGACTGCCAGAAATACCAACTATAAAAGGTAATTGAATGTGGCAGTTACCAAAGAAGCAAATGTTAAAGCCATGTTATGCTGATACAAAAAGTCAGTGAAACAGAAAGGACGGCAGCAGGAAATGGATGAGCCAATTAGCTATAGGTAATTTTTATTTATTTATTAACTGAAAAGAGTAACAGCAACTGGGTTAGCAGCCAGCGTGAGGGTCATGGCCTAAGCTACTTACTGGTTTGTCCTTAATTGTGGGGCTTGACACACACAGGTAAAGTTTCCCATCTTCTTCCAGACAGGCATCTATCAGGGCTTGTACAGAGCTCTCCTCTTGGAATAGCAAGAAGGCATAACCTTGGAAAGGACAAGGGCAAAGAGAAAGATTCATCTTTGAAGCATTTTTTTTCCCCAATAAAGGCAGCAACTCCAAAAATTAATAAAATCTAAGAAGTTACAAATAACTGTATGATTTCATAAAGTTAATTCACCCAGTATATCATACCCTCACTTATTTTTATTGATTAGTGCATACAGTATTGATTTTGTAATGGAGAATGCTTTCTGGGTGCAAATGTATTTATTTGATTAATGATTTTATACAGTAAGAATATAGGCTATTAAATGTGGATAATAAGAAAACCTACAATTGCATCTGAACTACTTTTGTGCTGGTGTCAATGGTTACTGTATCACAGTTGAGACACTAACATCCAAAAGAGTGGACAAATAGACAGACCAATGAATACATCATTGACACATGACAAAAATAAAATTAATACTAATTCTTCTAAGTTAGTCATATTTAACAGGATCTTACATTTTCATATGTAATGAATTCTGAAATCTTTTCCACCTAGGAACATGCCAAAATTCTGCCAATTCTCCCCTTCCTGCTGAAAGCAAAGGAAGTCCAAGCAAAGGAAATTTCTTCTGATGAGAGATTAGCAATTTAGAAAGAAACCAATGGCCTTACAAGTAAAAAAACATGCTGTAAATAAGGCACTGCCATAATTTTGAATCACAGGGTAACTTTTGCTGAGTATACTGAGGAATAGAAGAAACTTTATACATTATAAGGTAACCCTTAAATAGTTACTACTTTGAATTTACAGCAAGGAGAGTATTTCAATATTCATCTACTTAGCACTGCATAGGAAAAAAATGCTTACCTAGAAATAACAAGCATGAGCAGAAAAGAATTGTGTTTGTTGCACTTTGAAGCAAAGACCTGCTGCGGTCATTTACACTGAGATGCAGCAGTTCAAAGGAAAGAGAACACGCAACCAAAATTCCTGCGAGCACGTCAGTGCTCGGAGCCTTCAGTGCGGCCGATGAAGCAGCCGGCAGCACGCGCGTGCTCGGCAGGATGCAGCTGCCGGGGGAAGCTGCCCCTCGCAGTCAGGACGCCTCATTTCTCCCACCGAACGCAAGGCTGGTGGCTCTGACCCTTGCAACGTGCCCTAGAGGCTGCCTCTTCTCGGACCCAGCAGTGGCCAGAGGCAGCCGGGGTGCAGCAGGGGCTGCTGGACAGGCTCTGCCCCCCGGCCCCCCTATCTCCTCGGTGGGAACCTCCCCCCGGCTGCAGCCCTCAGACAGTCGGGGGGTGCAGCACATGCAGCGGGACCTGGTCCGTGCACGTTATATGGCATGCTTCCTTTGGATAAGGGCTACATGAGTACGATTTATTAAAAAAACAGGGATCAAACGCACACCCGCACTCGGAGCTAACGACACCAGTCCCAATAAAAGGTGAAATACTTCATGGGTAAACACATGGGTTTTCTTTCTAGCAGACATAATACTTTATAGCAGTCCTCAAAGGATACAAAAACCAAGCACTTTAATCATAACTTTCTAAAACTAATTTGCCTTTAATTATTAAGAAGATAATTCACTTGCAATCACTGTCATTTTCTAGCTTCATTTTATTCTCCGTTCGTGCACTTTCATGTTTCTTTTGTTTAGTTGTATTCTTTCTGTCTCACAAAATGCCCTGATCAAACAAGTAGACCCTAGGAAGGGACCCATCATGATACTACACCTCTAAAACCAACCAATATTTTTTCATAGTTCAGGCCAATCCAAATTATTTATTTTATTATAAATGCCTTACAGGACAACCTCATAGAAGATGCAGTACAGATCATCAAATATTACTGAGCCCAAAGAATAAAAATACATTTAAGTTTAGGCATACTGTAAAAGAATATTTCTTGCAATGTATTTAAAGCTTTAGGATTTATCACCTGAACAGCCCCTGAGACTTGAATTCCAGAAAATAAAAGTTCATCCATTTCAGATTTTCTAACCTTAAACCACCAACATATCTGAAATCCCTTCTGCATAAAATCCAAGTTGGGAGCTGTGTTTGGAGGCTAAACTATCCAGTAAGAACTGGAGAGCAGCTCGGGGTGCTTCCTTCTTTGATGGGCCTGTGTCAGGGTCATGGCAGAAGGTTCCAGCCACTGAGCTCCTACAAATCCCCTTTGGCTCCAGCGAGCCCCGTAGCTGCAGCCCCGGGATGGCAGGCGCGTGGCACGGGCTGCAGCCTGGCCGCGTAGGGAAGGGCTCCCTGGCGCAGTGGGATCGGCTGCTCCGGAGCGCCCCGTGTGCAGCCCGCCGGCACGAGGCCGCGTCCTCCCCGCGCCAAGTCCCCACGAAGATGAGCACAAGATTAACTCCCCCCGTCCATTCCTGAGTACAGGGATCATTGGTTATTTTATGGAAAGCGGCTAAGAGATGGGCGTTAAGTACACGCCATTCCAACCCCTTAACAGTGGCACGATTTCCATGTGAAAGGGTACATGGTCCAGGACCTCTAATTTCACTTAGCCTTGCCATGAACAAATAGGAAAATGCGGCACAAACTTGTCCCTTGAAGGACAAGATTGCTTGCAACAACCACCTGATGCTGCCACTGCCTGAAAGTGCTGTTCAAAACACCCTTTTGTCACCCTGGAAAGTTGGGAATCTCCCTGCTTCACTTCATGTCATCAAAGGCCTCTCTTTTCTAATGATGGGAACCTGCGTGTGTTGCAGAGAGCACGTGTTGCAACAAGGCTGTACAAATAACAGAATTCTAGCCAAAACACGCACCGTGTTCTGTCCATATGTTCATCAATTTCGCTCATCTATTAAGAGTGAAAAGAACTTCTCTTGAGCCCTTATTAGGGTAAAATATATATTGAACTTCCAGCAAGGGAGAAAATATGCTTTTTAAAATGGCAAGCCATGCAACTGGCTAGTAGAGTTTATGAGAGGAGACTGCTCCCTTGGTTGGACCAAAATATTTCTCAGTGTTAAAGAGGGGCCACTTCGTACCTTTCAAGGTTCACCAGAAAAACAAAGATTTTTGACTGCGTTTCACAACATCCACGGACAAAAGAATTAAAAACATCCAGCTTCCCCCTCCTCTTTCACCCTTTGCTGACACCTTCCTCTTACAACCGAGACATGGGGCACAAGGGCTGGTGGAGTAAAATGAAGGCATGGATGGTGTTTCGAGACCCCTGCGAGAAGGTGGGAAGGGAGTTTGGCACGCTAAGATAGTTCTACTCCTTTCACTGTAAGTCATTAATTACTGAGGTTGGGGGAATGGTCTCCAGTTACTTAATGCTAAAGGAATATTTCAGAACAGCACTAATCAAAAATCTGGGCAGACCTTGTGCTGAAATGAACTTTAGAACAGATATAATTCAGTCAGAAGATTTTCAAAGATTTCAGTTAATTGACAATTAGTTCCATCTCTTCATCGCATCAGAAGTTTACCATTTCATGTTCAGCTTCTAGACACCAGAAGAAACTCATAAACACTTTAAATCTTGCCTTTGAGAGAATACATGGATTGCTTTTCAAATATGTCAACCATGAGCTATGCCTTTTGATATAAAGCCAGCATTTTAGGATTCAAATGTTACATAACCAATAGGGAAAGATTAACCTATTTCTGGCTTTTAGAATCACAGTCGCTTTTCAAATATAGAAAAAAAATGTAACGAGGAATGATATAGAAGATCAAAGACTATCTGAATAGCCGCGTCAGAGGTCTGTAGAGCATCTACTGCTTTCCTGCGCTGCCCTCAGGTACGTATGGACCCAAAACGCAGCCCGTCTTAAGGAATCGGGCACAGAAAGCATCTCCCAAGGAGCCCGAGCACTAACCGTGTTCCCCGCTCTGTGCCAGCGCTGCTGGGCTGCCCAGCCAAGGCAGAGCAGAGCAGAGCAGAGCAGAGCAGAGCAGAGCAGAGCAGAGCAGGGCTTTCTCACGGCGCCTTTGGCACAGTCTTCGCTTCCTCACGTGTACTTAATCTCACAGGCAAAGCGGAAAGATGACTAACTTGAAAACAGTGAAATTACCTTTGAAGAACATTCGCTTTCACTCTGCCTTCTGCGAGCTCAGAGAGTCTCTCCGGAGGTTTTGTGGGCCCCCAATGTAGTTCTCAGTTTACAATAAATCTACCATTCAGTGAAGATATTGCATACATAACATTGCAATATATTTCTAACTTACATTTTTAGGTAAAAAATGCAGTGGGAGTTAACCTGACAAAGAAATTAATGCTCTTGCCCCACATTGGTGGTTATTTTTATACAGCTGAGATGGCTACCTCAAAAAGCAGATTTAAATGGACTTTTTTTTTTTTCTTGAACTATAAATATCACTTTCTTCACTCCACTTTTTTCTGGACTTTTAAAAATAATTTTGAATTGAATTACAGTTGTATTTACCAGAACTTTTGGAATAAATTTGTTTTAAAAATCCACAATAAAGGAACACTTAGAAACAGTTTGAACCAAATTTCTAATTCGGTTAATGTGATGACAAAGGGTCATTGCTCAAAGTCACCCTTAGTAAGCTTATTAGAAGATGCTTTGAACACGAATAAAACACATTTCTAAATCCAGAGATGAAATGACTATTAAAAATGAAACTGATGTTTGAAAAATAAAAACCCAAGGTATTAAAAAAATGCAGACTCTCTATTTAACATTGCAGTGACATGACTGGATTTTCAAAAGACATCAAAGGCTTTAAATGCTTAAGAAACCTCAAAATAGAAAGGACTGTAATCTCACTTAGCTACTGCAGAAGAGTGAAATTATGTATTAGTCAGGGCTGCAAAGATGAATTTCTTTAGTCAGACTAATTTTAAGTGGCAGTGTATGACACTGTCAGCTGGCTTCTTTCTCTAAAAAAAGGATGCCTAAGAAATGCAAATAGTTTAACATTTTACAACTAGACTCCTATTCATTTCACATGTTTTTGATGAGTATTAGACTTTAAATCTGAGTAATTTGATATTTAAGTATGCCACGTTAAAAGACAGGGCTTAGGGTACATTTGGTCTGTTTGTTTTTAATTAATGGTGTGTAGTTCATATCCGCACTTCCAAAATCGGGAAAAGCAACTGTGATCCTGAAGCCACACGGCAGTTAAACGGAACCTACTCTGTTAAATGCAAGAAAAGGCCTTAACCAAGTATACTGCATGGATGAACACAGTGAAAATGAGGGTCTCATTCCGTAGCCTCTGTGAAATAAATTGCCTCATTGCATCATAATCCCTATTTTACCATTTAACAGTCGATATCCCTGGGATTGCCGACACAGCAGAAACTAACTTGGGTCCTCCCATAACAAACAGGGATAAAACCAAACAAGAACCCTACAGCAGCTCCGACTTGCTCCTTGGTAGCAAACCCTGTGAAGACTCTGTTTGCCCTCGGCACCTCCAGTCAAACCGAAGGGCGGTTGCCGTGCGCTGACAAGCACCGTTCCCGACAGGGCAGAGCGCTGCCGGCGCTTCCCGGCACCCGGCGCTGCCGGGCGAGCGTAACCTTTCCGCAGCGAGCGCATCTACGGAGCTAGAGAGTCACGGGTTCCTGCAGTTCTGCAGCGTGCCCAGGAAGAGAAAGGGTTAGCGAGCCCACGCTCCGTGGAAACTTTGCCCACTCGGGCACAAACCATCCTGCATAAACAGCCTCCGTCTGCTCAGCAGCAGGACTGCTTTTCCCCGTCAGTATTGAAGGACACACAAAAACACAGTGTTTCTTGCTTGGTTCTGTTTTTACCGAAAGGAGAATCGGCCGCAGGGGCTAAAACCTGTCTTTTTAGTTATCTGACATTTTAATTCTACGCTAGTTTAAAACATTGCAACAGCAAATTTATAGGGTTGTCTCTTCTTTCAAAGGTCACAGCCATTTTAAAACTTCAGACTTCGGACTGCAACATGATCCATAGCAGGTATAAATCAGAATTAAAGGGTATAAACAAATAAAAGAAAGGCTATAACATATAGCGTGGTTTATTATAGTTATAGCAGTAGTCACATGAATTAATCATATGACAAAGATTAAATTTTTGATGAGGCAAGAGCTATTTTTGTGAAGCTTACTGGGTCAGCAGCATGAAATTGCACGCATTTACCTTCATAAGCAACAAAAAAAGCCAAGTAACCAAATTCAACGTTGAATTGGTCCGTTTCGGTTTTCAAGTCCAATATAAATGGTGACTGCTCTGGGCAAAGCAGTTCATTTTCCTCATAAGGGGCTCAGGTTTGCAGCTACTGCTTTAACTCTGAGCAAACGGTTGAGAAAAGATCAGTTTTCAAGATTGACGAAAATGTTTATTTTTCTTTTTTGCTAAATATACCAATTTCTAATTCTACTTCAAGCAAAATTAATAGAGAACTCTAGATAAATATTAATCAATAGTTTATTTAATTTAGCCTCCCCTCCAAGCATACCATTAAGCACGACACCAATCTAATCTTATCAGTATTAAAAATATTCAACATGTAATCTTCAGGGTAAAAAACTAGATCAAAGAAAAGGGAAAAAAACCACCAGTCTGTTTTTCAGCTGATGTTTTAATTAAGAAAATTTGTCAATAAGTTTCCTGAAATCTCCCCTTTTCCTTTTTTTTTTTTTTTTTAGAATTTTGTTTTTTAAAAACAAAGGAAATTAACCTTCTCACAGCAAGGGGACAAGCAGCCCTCAGTGCTGCTGTGTAGCAAAGAGGGGTTTCATTCAATAGGAATACGAAGCCTCAACCCCAACATCACCTACTTCAGCATCACTCGTTTCACCTCCCTCAAAGCAGCACCCTGAATTCTAAGCATTGTTTGTCCAAGGGCCAAAAACCTAGCAGAAACTCGATGGTTTTATTGGTGCTCACGAGCTTTTGCAACCAACTTTTCCGCATTGGAAGCATCGATCCCGCACAGCCGAGACCCGCGCTCCCTGCTGCTTCCGCACGGACACGCGCCTGGCACCGTGGGCTGCAAAGGCAAAGGCACACCAGGCGTGAGCGTCCCGCCGGGGCGCGGGCACCGTCCTCACGGGCACCGGGGCTGCGCGCCCGGGGAGGGCGTTTGCCACAGCACCAACACAACTGCACCCACAGCACAGCACGCACACGCGGCAGAGCCAGTAACACAGGGAGGGAAAAAATACCAGAGCAAAAACATTATTATGAAGTCCTCAAAACACCACTATCCACAGGATGGTTCTTATCCTGAAACCCATAACAGCTGAAGATCAATTCCTATGTTCGCACTTAAAAACAAGGAAAAGGCAACATTTAATGAAAATAGAAGTTAGATTTGATGGTATCGGGTTGAAAAAAAAAAAAAAAAAAAAAGAAGAGTCATCAGTAAAATGTCTCAGTTTTAGAAGCAGTTAATAAATATCAGGCTGAACTAAAGAGTTCAGCTTTTATTTGGCAAAGGTGATCCGGTTGTTTCCTACAAACAAGTGAATTTCTGAACTCTGAGTATCTCCAAATCTGCCTGTATTTTTGCAGCCTTAACCTTTATCAATCTGATCACTAGTGACTTTCAAAAAATGACTTGAAACATTGATTCACAAAAAAGATCTTAAATTTTATTCTCCTTTAGGACACTAATAGTCTGTTGGTCTAAAACAATTTCCACCAAACCTATTTTGGCAACAGGCATCTCTGTGCTAAAGTAGGATCAATGGTTATTTCTGGGAGACTTCAATTAAGAAGGGCTTTACTGACCTTTCCTGAAGATAAAAATACAGAGTGTGTGTCAAAGTCAGATGTCTCTCTTTTCTAAGGTTAGGCTTTCCAGATCCCCTATTACATCATTAAAACACTGAGAGAGATGGAGAGCTGGGGTTTTGCAAATACATCGACACGCTATCCGTACAGCAACAACATTTACGAGAGTACGAAAGGGAAACACAGTGTTTGGAGATCGGGGGGAGGACAGAATAGATGCTGGTACGCAAACAAGATCTCAGACTACATTGAGAGATTTTCAATCAGCACAATGCTGAGCAACCTCTCATGCTTACATATTAAAGAATAAACATGAACATTGCAAAAGTATCAATTCCAGATTTCCCTTCCATTTTTCACAACCTATTTCCACAGTACATATGGGGAAGTTTCAGTGATCTCTTTTCTTAAGCAACGATTCCCTTTCCAGCTGCATACTGAACATTCGGTGCAAATACTCGAGTCCCATCACGGTGCTGGGAACGCACTGTGTATCCAGAGGACCTAAGCACCAGAACCACTCTGGTGCACCGTTTTTCTCCAAGCATTTGAAGGAACTGTAAGTAATATTCATGGCTGTGTAAGTATTACTTGGTCTTCTATACTGAATTTAAAGGTGACCACAGTAATAAGGTTCCTGGTGACTAAATAAAACACAGCTTTACGTCAAACTTGTATCATTTTTGCCTATCTTGGCCTACATGTACATTACCAATGCACTTACTATTTCCTCTCATTGGAATTTACACACCTTTAATCTCTTCTGCATTCTTCCTTCCAAATTACTTTTTTTTTCCACTCCCAGATATTAATTTTCCTGCATAGTCCAAGGAAATGGTTTTAAGTTGCAGAACATTGTTATCTGACTACTGCTGCTGCCCACGCCTGCCACAGACTAACCAAAAATGAAGAAACTCATTTGAGAAAGAGTTGAGCCAGGTACTAGGAACAGGCAGTCATTCAAATTGGAAACAGCAGCTATTTTTCTTTTTTTTTCTTTTTTTCATTTGTGTACCATGAAGCTACTACAGTCAAGGAAAAATGAATTTTTCAGTCCAAAAGCTTTCAGCCATTATTCTGAGAAAAGTTACAGTATGAACAGCTATGCAGAGCTATTTAATAAAACTCATTTTTGCTACAATATCCAGTATTTTAGCAGATTATCAGCAAGAGTTTTAACAATCAGAAGCCAGGCGTTCTTCCCTCTCCAGCCCTCACGCAGACACTTTATAGTAGCTACCAATCCAGGGAGATGCCCCCACGTGCCCGGGCGCCTCCTGCCAGAGGAGGCCACCTCTGATGTGTCACCTACCCAGTGACTCAGTTTGATGTAAGCAATGGAATTGGTTTTATTACTTTCAACCAGTTACAGCATATCTTTAGGATTTCCTGTTTCTGTACAAGAGGGAAACTTATCTGAAATGTACCTTTTCTTTGGCCAATATCAGCTCTTCAGACTACTGCAACCCTTAAACTCTTGTCTATTTTCCATCAGAGTAAAGTCTACAGGATGTTCAAATAAGACAGAACTTCAAGAAATTTTACTGTGTAACAACTTCACAACAATACAGTAAAGTGTGTGGGGACTGTATATAGAAAAGTCTTACTGAAAATTCATAGTCAATTCTTACTTTTCTTATTTGAGCATCCAACCAAATGGCAACAGTTAGTTTATCCTCCTAGCAAGTGGATGTTTGGAATCACTGTCGACACAGAACCTCCTGATTTAAAGCTTATGATCAGCACCAGATAAAGGCGAACGCAGGAACCCAACTACAACCAGCTGTGCTTTGGATTTTGTGAACCACAGTCCCTATGGGACGAGTCTTGGTAGAGGAAACCCTGCTGTGATCTCAACCCATGCAGGCAGTGACTGAGAAAGCAACTTGCCTCTTGGGCATATGACCAACAGAGAAGAGTGGAGATGATTTGTGGGCAGACCTTGTTCTGCAAAGAGAAAGTGATGCAACTGCAGCACGTGGCCTTGAGCTTTCCCCAAGGAGCCATAAGGCTTGAGAAGAAACCCCTATCAGCAGCTGCAGATGTGATGCATTCAACTTCAGAACTGGCTTTGCTGGAACCAACATTGGTGGCCTGTGTCTCTCTCCTTCACAAAGCGGTTACGTAGCAGATCAGTCAAAGCAAAATGGAGCCACAAAAAACATATTTTAATAGAAAAGAAATGCAGAGGGCACAGACCACAGCATGAGCTTCAGAGGCATGCCTGCCTTAATAGCCACAGTCATATCAGTCAGGCCTCTCAGAAACCTGAAATTTGTCTGTGGGAAATTCAAGGCCTTTTGATGCTGCTGGCCAGCAGAGTGCTGATCTGCCAAGTTCCCTGACATCTCTGATCAAATAATCCAAGAGAAGGAGACTGGGACTAAGTGCGATTTTTAATATAGCAAAACAACCTTCCATATTGACATGTGCTTTAGTAAAGCAATTTTTCCTCTGCATCAAAAACTCTGAATGACCTTTGAACAGTGAGGACCACAGAACTTTTCTAGCAATTTACTGCCAGTGCTGTAAAATGTAGCTACTTCATGGTTAAGTGCATTCATCCCCTTAACTATATAAAGCACTTTTGAAGAGGCTCAGATAGGAGAGCGGTTGGTTGACAGATGCGCACCCTAGGCTGGGATCACAAGCATCACCCGGGATTTGCTTTGGCAGCTCTTTCTGGAAACTCCGGGGACAAACACAGCACCGAGGAGCAAAAAACAAGTTGTTTCTTCGCTGAGTAAGAACTGCTGCCATGACAAACCATAATCTGTATCATCTTCATATACCAAGTACTAAAATCTTCATTTTCATGTGGATAACAAAGAATCTTACCAGTTAAATTAATAATTTTTAACAACATGCATTGAAAAAGCTACTGAGCAGTATTACAGTCCTTGAACTCCCCCTTACAACCTTTCCTACTTGAGTATCTGCTTGATCACTTCAGAGGACCCTAGATGATGGCAAGATACCAAATTTATTTGCTGTATGACTCACTAGCCCTAAATGTGCCTTTCTTTAGAACGTCCAGAAAAAATAGGGATTTGTCTGTTCATATAGTACACAACAATGCATCATCTAATATGATTTGACTATTATTCCTGAAAATGTTACTCATTTGAACAGACAAACTGCTCAGAAACTCAAGACACTGGTAAGTAACCAAGGATCTGT
The DNA here is from genome assembly GCA_003342815.1 of Eudromia elegans. NCBI lineage: Eukaryota > Metazoa > Chordata > Aves > Tinamiformes > Tinamidae > Eudromia > Eudromia elegans. The sequence continues at coordinate 2,701,967 of PTEX01000022.1, read as the reverse complement.
TTAGGATATATCGGACATGGCAGCTTTGAGGGAGGGAAAAGGAAAGAGAAGGAGAAAGAAAGGACAAATTTATTGATAGAACAGATACCTGGATCTGCACAACAACCACCTTTGGGGTAAGAGTCAGGAATTAATGGACCTTGGTTCCATTACCTGCAAATCTCACAAAAGGCTACAGCACTCAGGAAAATGACAGAAGTCTTGTCAAGTCCACAGTGTTACAAGATAATTTCTTACAGAATTTCTTACAGAATACAATGAATGTTGGCAGAAATCAAAGGAACAAGAAACCCCAAAGCATCATTTTTGAGAGCTGCTGACTACCAGTAATTGCAGCCCCATCCCTGCCGCTCCCAGCCCCCTAAAAAAAGTGCTGAAAAGGAACCAAATAGGCAATTGTGGACATGACATTTGTGATCTTTCAATGGGAAAAAGCTTTCTGATGAAAGATAAAAAAAGGAGCAAAGCAGGCAGAAATGTTTTGGAAAGGCAAGACTTCACTCTAGTAAGAGTGCTTGATGTACCTTAATGAGGAAGGTGCAAGTTCCTACAAACTGGATTTACTGTTTGGTGACTGGAGCCCAGAAACTGAAATTTCATTCCTGAATTTTCACTCGTGCCTTCTAAAATTGGGCCATTCAGGCTCTCAAAACAAAGTTTTCAGTAACAACCTAAACTACTTGGGGAATATTTGGCTATATTCATGATAATGGTAATAAACAGCTATAGTTATTTGGTTAGTATAGTCATGTACAACTAGACAGAAGTGTCCTTCCTAGTGAACTCCTGTGAAGTCGATGAGGGCTAATGGCCATCGGAAGAGATCTGGTCATCCCTTCCCTCAGGCATCACAGGATGCTGACCGAAGACAGCACAACAAAAGTTGGCTAGGAAATTGGGGGTTCTTCAGAGTTTAAAAACAAACCAAACCAAAAACCTCTTGTAATCTAGCAGTTCTGAAAGAAACATGAAAGCTGGGAGAGCTCAATCCTGCAAAGTTACCTCCAAATCACATTTCTTCTGCTTGGGATTAATTCTGCAGAAATATTTTGTTTCATCAGAGTCTCATTTGCCCCTAGAAGAAGCAACAGCAAATGGCAGTGCTAGATACAGGGACAGCTTCTTGCATGTTCTTTGACAACGGGCACAGCAGTCCCAAAGCCCGACATTTTAGAACCATCAGCAGCAGGTCTGCACGAGGGCTTACTCTGCAGTCAGTCAGCACAAGACTGACAGAAATGAGGCAAAGGAAGGCTTACCGAAAAGTCATCTAAAGCCAAAAGAAAATTCTATACTGCAAAAAAAACCCCTCCAATTTCAACAAGATATTAATATTTGCCATGCAATGTATTTTTGGATAAGGAATTTCAGGTCTCCACTTTAGCAAACATTATAACCACAAACTTCAGGGGAAAAAATATTAGTTTTGATACGATAGAGCGCTCTGTCAAGACACGTCACATGTCATCTTGGGCTCTAGCTGATAACATTCTAACGTTGTATTTGCTCCCTACGACTGTTCGTCACTGCTTCTCTGGCAGAAGCTCCCAGTGCACGAAGGAGACACCAGAGCGGGCCAAGCAGAGGGCAGCGGGAAAACACCCGTGAGGGACCCTGGTCTCACCTCATTTTGCCCTAGGGATGCTCATACAGTCAGGAACGCTCATATAGTCCCCCTCCCTCTTTGTGGTCTAAATTAAAGCACGACAACAACTTCATGGTGTTCTTCTCTGCAATCCCTCATGTGCTGTTTTCTTATGCGTAAGATTTTGTCACTGATTTTCACCCCTAGCGTCCTCTTGGGAGCAGTGTGGACAAGTATGTTTATTTTTGTAAATAACAGAGTAACCAACTGAGGAACAGGGTAAATATGAGAGGATCAGGCCATCTGTTGCACTTCACATCTAAATCACTTGTAATATCAAATCATTCCTCCCTTTTCAAACCCCCACTGTCTCTACGCTCTACTGTGCTTCGTTCTCTCATTTTTATCCAAACATCAGTCTTCCTAAATGCGAAAGAGCAGAGAAAGATTCCTGCGTAGTTTTGTTGTTTTAAAATGAGTCATGCAGTTTAATTTCTGGAAAAATAATAGTTATTTCCAAAAAGAAAAGAAATAAAACAGTTTAATGCTTGAAATATGGTTAAAAAAATAAAAGGAGAATATTTTCAAAGTAGCTGGCATCATCTTTTTAATAAAAAATAAGAAAAGTTACTTAGCATAAACATTGCTCTGTTCCTTAGGCCTGCAAACGGTCAAAAGCAGCAATGTATATTTTAATTAAATATGAATTAGCAGGATTTTGCCAGAGTCAATTGAGATGTCCAAACTAAGAGGGCCGCATCATGGTAATGTTCAACTGCATTCAATAATGCTCATTAGATTATTTCTTGCCATTTCATAAATAATCAAAAAAAAGAAAAAAAAAAAAAAAAACACTTAACCATAACCCACACTTAATTCCCAAAACTCTGTGGTAAAAGCCAAGTAAACACACTATAAACTGGGCATCTGCTTACCCAGGACCAGCACATGATTTTTATATTTTTGCCAGTTCCATTGCTAACGCATCCAAACAGATGCTGGAATCATCTGAAAACTCTTCAAGGCAACCGTAATAAATTGGCCTTATTCAAAAGCAAGAATTAAAATCCCTGCATGGATGACACCAACATAAAAACATGGTGCTAAGCTTTTCAGTGCATAAGAGAAGGGACAAAATAAAATAAGGCCATAATACAGATGCTCAGAGCTAGAAATAGCAACCTCTTATATACATTGTCAGCTGTTAACAACTTCTCTGGCCCAAGTGCCTAATCTGCACTTCTAGTGACCAAACAGCTGGGTGTCACCAGGACCACCTCAGCAACTCAAATATTCAGCTCGCTGGCAACCAGCCGCACCCTAAAAGGGCTGTTTGAGCTATTAGATATTTGGGGGCTGTATGGTAACACCCTAAAATCTGAAGCATTGACCAAGCCAGATCTGTGCCTCTCACACACGCATGCCCATGCATGTGCACACAGCGTGTGTTTGACAAAAGATGCCATCAGGGTAATGAACAGAATGATATCTGGGAAAACAGGAAAAATCTGGATAAGAAGATAGTTAGCCATGTGCTTGAGGAATGTGGTGCAGATGCATCCACGTTGATCTGCAACTTGCCAAGGTCTAGCAAAAGGTCCACAAACGCACAAAACAACAAAGGCAGAGCCTTGGGGCAGCACTGAAACAGCCTGTGTGCAAGTCACTGCACCAAGGAAGCAGCCCAGTGTTTTACACAGACCAGGGCATGTCCATTGGGTCCAGCAGGAAACTTGGGATCACTGGGAGGCTGTGGTGACTACACAGGGCCAGTGACACCATCCTGCTCAGGACACCAAATTCAGACACCTTCATCGTTCAAGCTTAACACCACAGAGCGTTTCTAGACCCCAGCCGGTCCTGAAAGTAGCTTATATGACACTGGTAAGTTGATCAAGCGCACCTGCTAATAAACTGGATAATAAGGCTTGCAGGATCGAGAGTGACTACACATCTGTGGCCTGACCTGCCACTAAACCAACTAGATAAACCAATCGCAGCATGGAGTCCAGGTCACAGAATTAAGTGACATTTTGTTGTCACCTTTGCGATCACATTCCTTACCGGATGAGCCACAACTAAAAGCTCCTTTCTGTTGCTTGTGCTAGGAAAGCTCCACGTGTGTGCTGGGAGCAACCAAGCATGTGCAAGAGGCCAACAAAACAGTCCTAATCCTGTGCAACCACAGGCTATTCATACATCGCAGCACCACAGTAAACACTTGGCAAATTCCCTTTTTTGCCAGGGAGGCACTGCATTTTTCACACTGTGAGCCCCTATTAATTCACACAGGGCTGTAGCAGATGACAGGCCCCGGATACAGCTAGGAAGACACAAACCTAGGTTAAAACTCAGCTGACTGCTGGCCTCTGACAAACTCCTGAACCAACCTGCTCCAGACCTGGAGCTGAATGCCTAAAGCAAACACGGAGTAAAGAAGAAGGCTGCTATGAAAGGGGCACTGATGTCTGGCTGGAGGTGAGAACAAATCCTCAGAAAAGAGCAGGGTTCAGGTTTACTGCCAGTAGCGTAAGCTCAAATAAGCAGGAGAAACTTCAGAGCTCAGACGTTATTAATGGGTAAACACAGATTAGCCTCCGCATCCTCCCACTGCATTCCCACAATCCATTTTTTTGTTTTCCTGCAGGATTGCTAGAGCACAAAAGTAACTCTCCTATATAATTTATTGTGCGTCTTCTTTTCTGGTCTGATTTTCAGATTTTCCATTTGAAAGAATCATATTCAAAATATCAGAGAATTTACACATTAGCAATATGACATGGAAGAACAGATACTAGATAAAAAGAAGGGAGAACATTTTCATGGGTGAGTATTTAACTTCTGAATAAATTGTCTCACTGATTTTTTTAACCAAGGATAATTTCAAACATTCCTTGTACATTGCTGCATTTTAGAGAAATGCCTGATAAAATAAGTCAGAACAGCTTAAAGCAAAAAGTTTTTTAAAAGTCTCTTTTAGCACTAAAGCAGTTTCTAATGAAAAACAGAAATGAAGACATTTTATTGTAGTGCTTCTGTCAGTATTTCCATAATAATTTTTAAAAAAGAAAGTATTCTTCATATGTGTAACAGATCAAAGAGAAGAACATATTCATAATATATGCTCTAACTTCACTCATAGTCTCCAAGCAGTAACATTTCTATCCTCTATGCAGATATGATCTATATAGGACCACAGTCAATCAAGGGTATTTGACCTACCATGCTGAACATGACTGTAAGTGGATCTCAGACAGGAATGCAGAACGTACGATGCTGAAGCCCTGATTGATAACTCAGAAGTCAGTTATAAATAAATCTGGAACAGTTGGGATTGACTGTTGTTTAGCACTTTCAGACAGACATTCAGGGCAACTGGCAGGGGCTTTGAAAGCTGTTTCCTATATTAGAAGCATGACAGAAATAGAGGAGAGGCTGCATTCCCTTGTCTTCTGCTAAAATAGCTCTTACTCAAAAACATTTCTACAAGTTTGCAAGGCTTAACTACTGCACTGTCAGATGCAGCACTAAGTCAGTTCTAATTAGAAGTATCACGCTGATCTACCATAAATATATAGATACTTACTAAACTAATAAGAACAGTGAGATAAACTGGATAGGAAAAGCAGAAGCTGTTTTTATAACTGCTTTTAAGACTTTGAAGTGAAAATGCAATCACACTTTCCTAGCCAGAAAGACCCTAAAGACAAAAGAAGGAAGAAGTATATGAACTATGTGTAGAAATATATGCTAATGTTTTATTTATGCAAGAGCACACGTTGCATAATAATTATGGACAGGAAGGCTTGGTTTTGAGAGAGGAACAGGAAAGAAAGAGCATTATTTTTTCTGTTCTGTTTTCAAGTAAAGTATTCTAAATTGTGCTTACAGGGGAAGCTGCTGTCACAAGGCTACCTTGCCTCTAGCTTCCAGATAAGTGTAGTTTTTTTTTTTTTTTCTAGTGTTTTTCTATGATCAAAATATATCCATAAAAACTCTTTAGCATTTGCTAGTTCATTGGCTGAACGCTCCATTGTGCTGCCAAATTATACAGTGACCTTAAGGAGCAATTAGAAGTTTTCAGGACCAGTAAGAGTGGAAAAATATCAACACAGAGATCCAAAATTCAGTGTCTAACTTTATGCTACTGTTTCAGATCCACAAGTGAACTCAAATGATATATAACATGCAAACTTGATTGAAAACAAATGGATACTGTAGAGTACTTACAAATTCATAAAAGAGGACAGGAAACAATAAAAATCAATTTGCGTTAACAAAGCAAACCTGCTTTTTTTCTCACCCAAAACACACCTGCATAGTATTTTGCTGACAGATACACGATTGTCCTATCTGCATTTTAGGTCACCCTGAAGTAACTCCAAACAAGAAACTCGGTGCACAATTTTGTAGGCTCTCAGCAGAAACCAGTGCTGTGGTTCAGCACCCAACTAACCGCTGATACAAAACTTCTGGTTCTGAGCAGGATCACAACATCTTAGCAGACTCACATTTCCTGATTAAATACCATGCACCCCATCCACCAGCAAGTTTTAGACTATGACAAAAAAAATCTTGTTTACACCGTCATTGCAATAGTTTCTACAGAAAACACACTGCAGAGTCAGCATTAGAAAACATTTGCAACTTTCCTTCTAGAGTTAGCCTAGTATAAATTAAAGTGCAGTTCATGGATTCTAGGCTCAACTCTTTCCACAGCTGGAAGTGCATTCACTCATTGAATTGTGTTTCTCCCATTAGGAATGACAACTCCTAAAAATGAGATTACTGAAAGAGAAAGAATTCATCAAATCCTTTCTTTGTTATGGATCACCGCATTGCAGAAATAGTTTCCTTTTACCAGAACAGTCTGCAAACATGTATTTTAAGTTAATTACCTTTAGGTGGAAAATATGACTTGCTTTCAGCTTTGTGAGGCCAGTCCACCACCAGAGGTCCAAACCTACGAAAGCTGGCAGTGATCTCATCTACAAAAAACAAATGAGGCACCTTAGAGAGAATCTGAAGACTGACAGTGGTAAAATCAACATTCTAACTTAAAAAAAAAAATGGTTTTCCATATCTTTTAAAAATGAGGAAAACTTGAATAATATATATAAAATATCAAAATATACTTTCACCTCTGTGCTATCTATACTTTGCTACTTACAATGAGCTTTGCCTTCCACTAATGGAGAGTTGCAGCAGGATTAAATGCAAACATGATCTATCAAAAGTGAATATGCTTCAGCTGTGGTCTACTTCTAATAATAGCCACAAAGCTGGGTCAGATGCAGCCACCTGGGATTGATGGAAGAGCTACATGTCAGCTACATGGCCACTCCTTGCTGCATGGCCTAGAACACAGGCTGCATCAGATGACATGACTGGAGGCTTCATCTTCCTCTGTCCCCTCTGAGGATTTTCCTTGAACTAACAAATTATTTCTTTGCTTTTGAAACATTATTTTAAAAAAGTCCAAGGAAAATGCCTCTCTAAAACCTTTCCACAGGACAATTTTGTTTAACATGTGGATGTTTCTGGAGAAAGCATTTTCAATTCTGTTAAAAATTTTTTAATACATTTGATAGAATCATTTGTAAATTGTATCTAATGTGATGCTAGATAAATGAAAGTGACAAACCATCCAGGAGAAAAAAAAGACTGTCTGAAGAAAAGGGAAGTGGTTTCCCAACTTTTTGATTGCAATTTTGAGATGCGGCAAATTCATGTGACCCAACAAACTGCACATCAGACACCTAGAGCCACAAAACACACACATGTAACTCAGAAGCTGAAGGAAAAAAAGTGTTATTGTAGTAGGTGTCTCATAAGGAGGGTAGTAACTCCCAGGTGGGCACACTGCTTCCTTTTAGGATGAGGCCGAATGTGTATTTCAGTTTGGCGTGATCGGCAGTGCTCATGGCAGCAATACCTGCTGACTTGCTGCTTCCGACAGCTGCGGATGGAGATTTCCTAGCAGCAGCCCCTATTCCAACATGGTGACCCATACTGTTCCTTTATGAAAACTGTGTGTTGTTCAGGCTGAGCCACTTAGCAATTTCTTTATTAAAACTGTATATTGAGATTTGGCAGTACAATGTACTTGGAGTACACTCTGCTTTTAAAAAGAAAAGGGATAGACTGTGGAGGAATGATGGCACAAGTTTCCCTTTTTCAGTTTTCCCACTTTACACACACGGACAGGCTCTTCTGTCCTTGTCTTCTCTGATCTGCAGTACAACAGCACATCAAGCAAGTTTTCTAATTCAGGGAAGGAAGGGAATTTGATTTGCTTTAAATAATGCCACAAGCACTACAAGTGACATACCTGAAAAATACACCTGCTTTATAAAAAGTTGATCTTTCCTAAGTAATTATACAAATGCCAATTCCCTCCCACGACCATAACTTATTCACAGTACCTTCATCAATGTCAGGAGGAAGACCTCCAACAAACACCTTTCTAGAATAGCGTTCCACTCTTTCACCATTCTGACAGCGTGTTGGAGAGCTGAGACCCGACGATAAAGACTGATCACCATGGCTGTCGTCTAGGAAGCCATCTTCAAAAGGAAAGAGTGAAGACCGACCTGTAACAGATTTTGTAGTATCTATAGTTAAAGCTATTTTCTAGAGAAATAAATCTTTCAGCAAAAACGTGTTATAACTGCCTTTTTTTTTTAAGGTGCCACTTTGTTTTAACATAATTTGCATTAAAGGACTCAATTAAGCACCTCAGTAAGCCAAATGATCTGTTTATTAGTATTTCTTATGTTTTTCCAAGTATTTAACTGTATTATTCTTAGTAGACAAACCTAACTTAGCTTTAAAATAGAGGTTCTTGCAAATGTCTAACAAATAAAAAAAACAGGTTATGTGATCAAATTGTGTGTCATAGCCACAGAAGGAACCTTTGTAAGATTTACCAATCAACCAATTCAATTCTGAGAGATTTAGATCCTCCAGAACAGATCTTAAAGAGCAGATCACTCTAGCCACTGCTCGCAGGGTGCCCAGGACCCCAGCCACAAGGCTGAATCGTCTCCTGCTCCTGGAAGCAGAGGGGCAAAGAGCAAAAGGGCAAAGCTTTGGAGAGTTGATACCACGCAGGTAGGTGAAGCAAGTAGCTTAGCTAATAGGATCCAATCTTTCAAAGACTTACTAAATAAACCGCAAAAGCTTACATTCTACTTGAAAAGTTAACTGGGGCAAGCTGTTAAGCTGCTGCTCGGTGTTAAAATATACTTTCAGTAATGAACAAACACAAGCCAACATAAATGGCTCCTATTTCACTTGATTGATGAAAATACATAATTTATCAGTGACTATCTGATGCAACTAACTTGTTTTTGACAGAGCATGCACAAATCATCCTAAGAACAGACATTAACCCAGAAGATAGGAAGAGTTATGACATATTCAGAGGCTTTATTTAAGGAGTACTACAGGTCATACCAACTTTAGCATTTATCTATACCTGAGCTGAAAACTAAGTCCTTTAATATAGAGAGACATAGAAATGGAAACCACATCTGAGCTCTAAGAAAGCTAATTGCTCCCTCCTGTCACGGTGCATTGCTTCCAGGGATGGAATTATAACTGATACAGTTTTAGCAGATTAAAAATATACATATAAATATAACATACATTATTAAATTCAAAAATAATGAAACACATGTAAGTGACTTCCAGCAAAAACTAAGAAGAGTTAATCTATATATTGGTGTTAAAAACACATGAAGTACAGGAAAGTAAAAATGGGAGCAAGGAGAAAAATCACGATGTGCAGTGACACACTATAGTAAAACAATGCCTATTCTGGGAGTATCAGTAACAGAGACTTCAGTAGTAAAGGGTAGATTACAAAAAGAAGCAGTAATCCTATTTATGCAGAACAAATAAACAGACAAATGAAAACCAGAAAGATGTTCTGACAGACTATGAGCACAAGTTTTTAGGAAAAAACAGGTGCAAGAAAAGGATTAGAACATACTGACTGCATGATATTGACACAGATTTTAGGTGCAAAATCTACTGAAGCGCTACATTATTGTGCTTGTAAGTACAAAGATCAGAACACAGCAAATGCCTCAACTGAAAAAGGATTCTGAGATGCTGCTAGTCAAAGTCTAGAACAACTCGTTGTCTGCAATGGCGGCTCCATGACGTAAACATGAGAGACTATTCTCGCTGAACTGCTCCGTAACACACTGCGAGATCAGGCACATGTACACACATACACACTTGTGTAAGAGCACATGCATGAGTAAAATAATAGGAATGCTAAAATTGAGTAACAGTATAAAATCAAAAACCCTCCTGAAAAGTAGGTAATTTGCAATATGGCATTGCTAAGAACCTATATAATCTGTTCTAATGTATTTTCCCCACAAACTTACCTTTATGTAAAAAATTATTAACCATTAATAGAAGGTGACATATCAAAGGAAGACATACTGGAATACAGGAGATGATCTAAAACTTTATAATTAAATAAAATATACAGGTATTTAAAATTATAAAAGGCATGCAGAAAGGGGGCTAGGAAATGATTGTTCATCATCTCTTCCACACAGCACAGGCTTTTTAGGATGCTAAGAATTTTATATGGGTTCAGAAAATGGACTGAGCATGAGCAGAAGACATCCTGTTGCACAATATATTGGGCCACCAACTCAAAAAATCCCTCTGGAGGAGTATTACAGGAAGGCTTCGCTAAACGCCCTGGTGTTATATGCTGTCTCCCTTCATCTGGAATGTCCAAGCTGTCAGTGCAGGAGAAGAGACATCGGGCTGCCTTTCCATGGCTGTGCTTACACGTCTGATGAATTGTTGAAAACATAAAGCAAGATACCTAAAAGAGCATGATTCAGCAGCTCTCAGCAGCAAGTCTACAAGGAAAAGGCTCACCTCTTTACTCAAAGAGATCAGGGATCAAGTAGAGCACAGATGGGCTATTGCAAACCACAAGAAACCTCTTCTCACTAGAGATGCTTAGTCACAGTGATAAGACCAAACACTAATACTGTCAATTATAATAAACACTAAGAGGAGTCCCTGCCCTGATCTGCTGCTGGGTACTCCAGCTATTGCACAGCACAAACAGTAAAACCAGTAATAAAGAGGGAAACATGAGACCATTTGACAAACAAATCTTTTTAAAATAGACTACATTAGAATTTCACTCCTAAGGTAAGAACGCTCAAAACAACATTATAATATTCAAGGTAATGAAAAAGTATGAATGCCACAGACTTAAGAACTATACAAGTAGTGCAAGTCACAAAATCCCTAACATAGATGACAAGACGAAAAGAAAAAAATCTACTTGTTACCACAGAAAAGACAATTTCACACAGGAAAAAGATATTATGGAGTGAAACATGCTTTTTCGTAGTGTAAAAAATACTGAAACTCTAAATATTGAGAACTTGCTTGGCCGGTTTCTTATCACTATAATTTGCATAAGACGCTTATTTTACAGCCTAACTTGCATCCATCAAATTACTGCCACATCACTGTATTTCACTTCTACAAGTAAATATGAATTGCATAAGTCAGTTGTGTCCAACTGGTTCCCAAATTCTCCTCCATTTTGGTGTCATTTGACCAATCTAGAAACATTTGCCACAATCTTACGACGAGATTAATCTTAGGGAGGATATTTTATATACAGCAATCTTTCCAAGTGGTTTCAATACCATGGAAGCACTGAAGAAGCAAAAGCATCAGGATGCTTCCAACATTTGTAACAACAGCTTCTCTGAAAAGATCGGCAGGGGAGGAAGGCTACCCAAAAATTGCTTTTTAATACTACAATATTTAAAATTAATTTTTTGCTATTGAAGAAAATACAAAAACTACTACAACCAAATCTCTATATATGTGCAAGTTACAAGTTAGTTCTTTGCTTGAATAGCTAATTTTGTCTCTAAGCTTCCTCACAAATTTGATGCATCTCTAGACTGCAGTGAGGGGAAAAAAAGGCCTTCAAAGTTATAGAAATCATATGCTCAGCTGTCACAAAAATACATTTTTCATTTGTTTCTTTCATAAATCAAAAGAAGAAACAATGAAATTTGGTATCAAAGTACCTAAAGCACTGCCCAATGCTCAGTATTAAAAGCTGCAGTGCTCACTACTGTTTTCTCCGTAAAGGTTGCTTATGTTAGCTTCAGCACAGTATATAAAAGCAAGATAAATCAGTAGCTTCTTTGGTAGTCATTAAGCTTGTTATTGCCCATGTTCATTAATCTCTCAAACTTACATGCAGTACTGTACTACATTTGTAAAATATTTTCAATCTGCTTTTATTTTTAAGGGTCGCTTAAACAATGAAATACAATTAAAAGGTGCACAGTCAAATGTTATTTCTTTTCTTTTTTTCATGATCAAAATTCAGTGCTGAGGACAATTGTTATTGGTATTCTCCATGTCCCTCCAAAGGCAATCCAATGCAATAGCTGAGTGTAATATTCAGTGAAAGAAGAGATGCCTCACCAAAGAAAAGCACTTATATAGTGTTCAATGAACTAATTAAGCATAACACTTCTACCAAAAAAAGAAGCCTGAAAACAATCCTTTTCAGGACCCTACACATTTAAACTTATAGATATTTATCATGAAAAAAATCTTTACATTTTCTCATCTGTCAATTCACTAGCAGTAGCAAAGCATTTCAAGTTACCTGTTCAAAATCATCATTGTTTTAAGTTGCTGTTAATTGGAGATATTATGCAAATAAAGAATATGATTTATAAAAAGCAATTGATCAACAAAATAATGTTAAAATTGGTAACATCATAAGAAAACTAAATATTTATTCCTCCCACTATTCAGCAAATAAAACATTTAGTAAATACTTTTACCTCTTCTCCGCCCATAGCTCCTGGCTGCATGTAAACACAGAAGAAAATTGTCGGTATAGCTGTCATTAGATTTAGCTCCAAAAGCAAAGAAAATGTAGTTTTATTTCTCCTCTCTCTCCCTCCCACCATAAAGAAGGAAAATACATTTTTAAAAGTTCAAGATGAATTTCAAACAACCCAGGACAAGAGGAAAAGTTTGAAGAAGAAACAGCCAGAGGAAGAAAAAAAAAACCACCACCTGCTGTGCAAGTTTTCTATATATCAAAGTAACTGAAAAAATAAAGCAGGCAAATCAGACATGTAACGCTATAAAAGAATTTTGAATTATGGTTTTAAGAAACAGTAAACATCATCATCCTAATTAAAATAATTCATTTCTCATTTAATTAATCAGTTTGTGGATAACATTTTCCAATTATTTTTCCAAGTTAAATAGTTAGCCATCTGTAAATGCTAAAATCCTATCAAAATAAAATTCAATATCCAGTTGGTCCAGACTAATAAAAACAGATTGATTTTTTTTTCAATAACTATCAGGTTTTTTTTAAATAACCATCATAAACCATTTCAATATGACATTCATCTAGGGCAAAATCCACAACGTTGTACAAGTGCAGAAGTAAGCCACAGAGTAATCAAATATTTGATATAAGCAGGAATGCAAAAAGCAGCACTTTTTGTTCTGAAGATTCAGAATACAAGAAAATTATCTGAAAAATAGTGCCTTTATACTACGCAGGAACCTCAGTATTACAAGAAATACCTGTGGCCTTCCCACATAATGAAATACCTGGTTAAGAATCACGCCAGGCAGGGCCAGTGATCGAGCCTGAGCTTGCTCCTTTCTTTCCCAAGCGATAAGATCATGCTCATACATGGAACTCTTCTCCTACACCCTACGCAGCACCCTCAGGACCTGCCCAGCATCCAGGTCTTCCTCAGGACTCCTGTAACTCTCTCCATTCCCTCACCCACTTCATCCAGTTCTTTCTGCTTATTTCTATACACCAAATGCCCCTTCTGATAAATCTCAGTCCTTCCCATATTAAGATACACTTTTAAGATACAGATGCACTTTCTTCTGTCATTTATCCCAAATGCACATGTACTTTTGCAGCTAAACAGGAACCTCTGTCTGCACAGAAAACATTACCAGATGGTTTCAAAATTCAACACAAAGAAGTCATTCCTTCCTAAGTACCTTATGGAACATAATAATGTTGATGAACTTTACGAGGCAATGAATGGATTTTACTAAAAACCATTTAAACTGATAGTTGCAGGCAGAAACCTGTTGATGGTACAACTCCGAACCTCATTGAATGATCATAATTGCATTAGTATTTCTCCATCTCTCTGCAGTTTTCTTCAACTCTGACAAACAGAATAAAGCTACCTAAACACTATGTCCTAAAATTGCATGCATGAATTAGAAAGGTACAATACCTTTTTTTCTTTTTTTTTTTTAATCTTCTGATAATCCTGGTACTCTCAAAAGTGTGCAACTAAGATCAGCCGTTGTTTCAATGAAACAAGATAAACTGAACTGAAACACTCCAATATTAACCACAGCTCAAGAAAAGCTATATGAAACTCATGCAAAAGAAGAACTTTAAAAGCCTGAATTTGCAGTGTCTTATCTGGTAGTCAAGAGAGAGGTCTCTCTCTGGCATAAAAAGTGCATTTGCAAAATTTTATAAAGTTTATGAATTTCACCTCATCAACCAGAAAATCACCTTTATTTTAGCTCACTGCCAAGACTGGGGGTAAGTTTGGTTATTTCCATATTGTTTAAGTTGGAGAGTTCCAACACAAAAGGGGACATCTGCTTAACAAAAGCAAAATGTGTAAATAACCACCAGAATTACACAAATGATTTCCCAGAATTAATAAGGCAGGTTTCATCGATTTATTTGAAAGAGATGAAACTAAGAAAATAGCTAAAGAAAAGACTTGGACTAAACTGATTCTCATAGACTTGGCATCACCTGGTATACTATGAGCCTACTGTGTGCAGGCCTGAATCACACAGCTCAGGAAGTCCTAGGAAATGCCCTACTGGGTAAGCCTGAAGGTCTGTCCAGACAAATACTCTGTTTTCAAGAGGGGCACCCGAAAGAACATGTTAGACTGGCCACTACTCCTCTGTCCCTTAGCATCCCCAGGGAACTGGATTCATGGTGTTATGTGGCCACTCCTGCTTACTTCTACTACCTGTTCGCACAGCCTTTAGATCATGATCTGTCTAATGCCTCTCTGAACCTGCTAAAATCATTCACTCCAACAAGCTTTGGGGACAGAAAGCTCCAAAAGTAGAGGGAAATACTTTCTTTTGTGTGTTTTAAATGGATCTACTAGAAGTTTCTCCAAACATCTCTCATTTTGCCATGGACTGTGGCCCTACGTTTCCCTCACCTATCACCTTCACTGTTTGTACGGCTCCATCTCATCCACCCTCAGCCTTCTCCTCCCCAGTCTGAAGGGCCTCTGCTTCTTTAATCCCCTGTTATATGGCTTGTGACATACATTTTTCACAATAGATTTCAGTTATAAGGTAACAGAAAATAAAAATTATTGGCAAAAATCGACAGCAGTGATGACTACATGAATATTCAGTCTAGGATTGTGCATTATCTGACATGACTCAATTAAATACTGTCATGGAATATCAGTACAAGAAGGTGTACTGATATTTTACAGCTCAGTACCCCAAGAACCAAGCCTTTTAAGTTAAGAACAACATAAAACACCTTACTAGATCTCCTGTTTCCCTTAGCAACAACAGATGTTAGCCTGGGAACAAGCAATGAGTTTCCATTCTGGGTTTTGGGTTTTTTTTTAATTCCAGTTAAGAACTTAATTTTTATTGATTAGAAACTGTGGGGAAGAGCTTCCCTGGAAAAAACAGCCAGCTGTACATGAGAGGAAGTTAGTAAAACAATTAGGAAGTTTCACTGAAACACAAGCACATTCTTAGAACAATTTTAAAGAGGCCAATCACATGGGGCTTTGTATTTATTCAGCATGTTAAAATCACTATCATTAAGGAAATTACCTCCATAGAAACTTGAGTACTTGTCAACTATGTCAACAAGATCATAAGTTTTCAGCAGCTTCATTATGGCCATATTAATATGCCAGAGAACCTCCAGGAAACTTTTTTCAAATGCATCAGACCTTATTAAAAATTTGATCTCAAATCTACAGACAAGCCAATGTACTTCCATGACATTTCATGACTTCATGACATTTCATATGCCAAAGCAGGTAGTGAATTATGAGTTAACCATCTGTTTTCTAAATTACTTTTTCTGTCCTGACAGAAATGTCTTTTTTTTTTTTTCCTCTCATTCCTTTACGATAAAATGGGACTGATCTGCACCTTGTACGTAATTAGATAGACGGTTAGCATTTCAAGGAAATCATAAATTTGCCAATCTGAAAATGGCTAGCACAAAAGAGCTAGATCTAAACTATTTCTGTAACAAAGCTAAAGGTGAACCCAGTCAGGATGAAGACATAAGGAACATAATTTATTTATATTATCGCATTTTAGAGAAGACTTAATAGAAAGTGTTTTGAGAATGTTAGCAACAGTTTTTCTTCACTGTTAATGCTATATCTCACCTTCTTCTACCAATGATTATGCCCACAATATCAAAAATACACATTTCCCCAAATTTTACAGATACTTCTTAAATATTAGTAAAAGAGCATTATCTCTATAAAAAAAAAGTCAACATTTCAAAATATGAAATTTGGGGTTAGAAGGGTTAAAGAAAAGCTTATTTGACAAGACTGGGAACCTCCTTGATTTACAGCCTAGTGGTATCTTATTTCTATCTTGGAAAACTCATTTGACTCGAAGCATTCAGCAGTTCAGAACAA
This sequence comes from Eudromia elegans, assembly GCA_003342815.1. Taxonomy (NCBI): domain Eukaryota; kingdom Metazoa; phylum Chordata; class Aves; order Tinamiformes; family Tinamidae; genus Eudromia; species Eudromia elegans. Next base: position 2,685,623 of record PTEX01000022.1, on the reverse strand, counting down.
TACTTGCTTTAGGACAGTACGAGTTATGCAATAACCTTCTAAATTTGGAAAGGAAAATATGTCAGCCTTTTTGTTTTGAATAGTTAGTCTCTGAAGTACTTCAGAGATCTGGAAGTTTACAACCAAAACAATTCCAGGGAAAACTGAAATAATGAAGTCAGAGAAGGTGATGGAATCAAGGGTAATCACACAATGAGTCTTTGCTATAACGATATCTCTGTAACACACAACTGGAACTCAGTGAGGAACTATTTTTGTTGAACTAACATTAAAGAGCAAGTGAACAGAACAGTCTGGGAATCCTGCTTTTACTCTGCTAAAATATTCAGACCATGAACAAGTGTTTGTATGTATTTAACCAAGTCAGATGCTAGAAGTATGCAACACAGCCAGAATTTCTGTCATCTGCTTTGAAGACCTCATCTGGTTTATTGTGAATTTCTAATATTACACATATGAATACTAAGTACTAGATTGCTCTTAAACTTAAAAATGAAAAATTGAATATGCTTAAGATTGTTTAATGAACTGTCAAAACACACAAAAAAACTGAGAGATAGGTAAGGAATGTCCTGTTTAGAAAGTGGATTTTCACATAGTTGGATGCATATGACAAGCAGTAGCCAAATCTGAAACAACTTGGGTAACTTATTTTGTAGCAAACTAAAAATTATATATGAATTTTTGCCCACAAACAGAGTTTAGAAATAATTCATCATTTCTTTAGAACTAAAATAGCAGTCAAGATTGGCAAGAACAGTTTGCATATAAAAATCAGGCAGATGCTTAATAAAAACAGCATAAATATATTGCAAATAAAATACTGTTATTTGGCTAACAATTTCCAGGGAAGAAATAAGCTGATAAAGGAATGTAGCATGATAAAATTGAGCTGTCCAAATGTGTAAACATGTAGAAAAATAAGAACTATATTTGGAGGAATAAAGAATTAAACATGGTTCACTATATTTTCTTTTGTGTTTCTTGCATTAGTATGTTTGTACTAAGCACTACATTCATAGAAATCTATTTGCTTCCAAACAAGGTTTTCTATATATTCTATCACTTGTAGAGTATCCCCCCCATTCTGCCCAGGATATCATTTAAAATTATTTTTGTTCCAGCATGTTTCGGTGTTGGAGATTTGGGTGGCCTATTTTCAGTGATGAGCAATGCAACAGAACAGCTTGTATAGGAAAATGCTGTTCTTTCTTTCCCTTTTTGTATGGCTGCCCCAGGGAATAACTTTACAAAAGACAAGACTTCTGACCTCTACCTTTTGTAAGAGGTTTTTGAAAGAAAGGATTAATGCAAGTAATTGGGATTTGGGGATTGACATGAATTGTTGCTCATCTATGAGTGGTTTCAAAAGATGGTTCTCAATCTCCACTAATAGATAGGCTGGATGTGCAGATGGGTGTTAGGATAATTTGGTGATACCAGTCTCAACAGTCCCTTCTGGTTCACTTCTTCTCAATGTGAGCAGAGCAAGCGTTGCAACATGCTCTTTGCCAATATCTGTTGGCGTGTCACCAGTTCCACAAGCTGAATCCCATCACTGGTAGAAACACCATCTACTTGCAAGCTGCATGCAGCTTGAGGTCCGCACAGCAGACCTCAAATACTCCATCAAGACATGAACTGCAAAACATCTTTTTATTCTGACATTTGATACCCAGAACACTTTTTTCCCCAACAATTTAGACCATATCTCCTCAGGCACATTTAATGGTTAAGTATCTGTGCAAGAGGGAACCTATTTTCGTTGTTTGTTTGAGGTTTAGAAGTAGATTAATGATAACGCTTACCCTCTTGACAGTTTGGGTGATGGGAACTACCTTCATATTGCCTCTGATCTACTGAATCTATTTCCCTGACTGTGAGTCTCCTCACTTCTAGCATCCTGCATAAGGGTTGTGGAAAAGTTTGGCAAGGGCCAGTCATAAATGCTGCAGAAACAGATGGCACTCGCTCACAGTAGAGAGGATTGCACAAATGAAAGAAATGCACATTGCTGGGACTGCAAAGCAGCAAGAGTTGTGGAAAAGCAAATAAGGTAGTAAAGAGCTAGAAAGTGGGATCAAAAGGAAGAAATGTTAAAAAAATCCCTCTCTCCTAGAATAAGTAGTTTTAGCAGTCACTGCTAAGTGATACTGCACTCAGTAACAGCCAAATCAGAACTCAAAAAATGCAGATGCTACTGTAAAAACTTGATAGGGAGAAAGACGAGAGAAAGATTTCTAATTGCTGCCCCCATGGAGGTTTTTTTAAATGGTTTAACTCTGAAAATGCAACAAGGCTACATATACAGCAACAGTTCACCTACTCTGGGACACTTATGAACCGTTTGCTATTCCATCAGCCCTCCAACAAAATAAACTCTAGGTTTTGCTTTGCAAATCATAAGGATCTTTTATTCATTTATATTATTCCCTACATGAAGATCAATCAACAACAGATCATTGACCTATCTTAATAACAGGTACTGAATTCCAGTAAAAAGGTATCAATCTTCTTGGGCTTTAGTTTGCCCTTTTTTTTCTCCCCTCCTCCTCTCCACTCTGAAAATGACAAAGCTTAGCAATTTATCTTACAGACAGTTTGAAATTTGGAATTGAGCTGTATAGCCAGAAATTGAGTAAGTACCATGTCCAATCAATATTTTCAGAGATGGACGGTTAAATTCATTCCAAAAAGCCTTCAATTTTATAGCAAATTCAGGCATCAACTTGCGACCTCTATCCAGTATAATCTTTACTACTCAAGGTAGAAAAAAAAATTAAAAAAGAAAAAAAAGTGTAAAAAGAGAGAGAGAAAAAAAAAAACTATTAAAGGAGAGAAACACCTCTGGCAAGTTAGCTGCATGTTCACCCTCAATCTGATCAATGAAAAAACATGCTTTTGTCAACTACTAAACTGCCACTAAGCTCCTAAACTGAAGATTTTGCAAAATGAAAAAAAGGCAATACATTTTCCATTAAGAATTGCTCATTTCAAGGTGTATCAATTAAAACAGCAAGATTTAAACACAAGACCCTATTTCAGAAACCTTCCTATAATGTTTGAAAAAAATACACAAGATATGAAGAGCCAAGTACAATAGATCTCAAGAAGACAAAACAACTTTAAAAGCCATAGAAACAAGTAAATACAAAATTAAATTTTTTCTCTGACACTACATTTTGTCACAGCACAAACACTTGCCTGTGTAACTATTATTTATATTAACGAAACACAAATCTTCATACAAACATCAAAAACGTTTCCCAAAATAATACCTCAACATACTTCTCAATCTATTTTATTCAGATAATCAGATGGAGACCAAACAGTCCCAGGCCTTGCAGGTGATACATTATCCATATGGAACATCTGAAGCTCAGTCACAGTGCAAAGTTACTGCATATAGGATCTTCAGGAAAAACACAATTCTAGCAGGTCACAAGTTTGTTTGTTTTTAAATCTACTTTTAGTGCAAACTCATTTGGTAAAAGCTAATATGAGTGTTGGGCTTCTTTGGGGAAGATCTCACACTCTAGTTGATTCTCCTTCTCTCTTTTTATCCCACCCACCCCCCTCGCATTCAAGTTTGCTGTTGGCTTTTTCCACTTCACCGGTAGCTCACCAACTAGCATCCAGCTGATCACTTCTAATATATCGAGTTAAAGGAGCAGGTAGTAACTCAAAAGAAAGCCCAGCATCCCATGACATAAGCAATAAACATGGAAATGCTAGCAATAAGAGGGGACAAAGGAAGCCAGATTTTATTTAAGCCAAGTAAATTAACTAAAGTTGTCCCAGGCAATATTTGGTTTCTACAAGGTCATAAGAAATTTATACAAATAAATACAAATCAGTAATTCTATTTATGCCATTGCTAGAAATTATAGTATCATGTTCTTCTAATAAGTCTCTTAAAAAAAACTTGTATCTTTATCTCAAGATCAAGATTATACTAAAACAGAGTTTGTAATCAAGCAGTGAGAGTATTACTTAACTTTTATTTTGAGAGATTTATTTTTAAGATTAAAACTAGTTATGTACTAAATTCAGATTTCTTGTTTAAGTAGTAGTGAAGGAGAAAGTAGTGTATATAAATTTGCAAAAGTTAAATTTTATTTGGTATCAGCAAGTTCGTCAGCAGTTAATAAATCCAAAAACACTATCCTTCTCTCTTGTCTCAGTGTTTCCAGATCTGCATATTTTGATCTTGCTTTTGCTTATAAACTAGATTAGACTCAGGTTTCCCTGAATATTTTGCTGCTCATTCCTCCAACTCTTGTTCTGACCTTCAAATTTCACTGTTCTATAAACGTGCTTTTACATATCTACACATGTGTTTGCATGTATCTACACAAGCACAACCATTAACAAGAAAAGCATTCATAGGAGCCTAAACTAAGCATTTATAAATCCTCTTCTCTATCCCACTGACACTATAATTTTAGGTACGTGAGGTACCCACTTCTCTATCCCACTGACACTATAATTTTAGGTACATTTTTAAATGGCACGTGATGCCTGCTCTCAACAGGGCAACCTCAATAATTCTACCCAGAGGCTCAGTCAGGTGACCAGTTAGGGAAATCCCATGTTTCAAAAGGTTGTAATCAACACCAGCTAGAGCACATTTGGAAGTGTGGCCATGACGGATGAGGAGGTGGCAAACAGCTGACCACTACCCAGAATAGCTGCCCTCTTGCTCAACATTTTGAGTGAAAGCTTTGTATTGCTGTAGGCATGAACCTAGACTGCAATGTAATTTCAGAGGGATTGGTATACTATTAACAATAAGGTGAGGTGTGAATAATAAGTCTGATTATTATTACTGATTCTTAGCAAGGAAAATATAAACGGTTATATAAGAACTATAAAAATAGTGTGAAGGTTGTGTTTTGTGAATTCCACAGCCAATGTTTGGTTGCATAGAAATTATATATAGATATTACCAGTATTGTGATGATTTAAGTTGCATAAATTCTCCATTTTCTTTCAAAAATTACTGGGCTAGAATCTCTTTTGGGAAATCTTCTTTATTCAAACTGCAGCCATTCTGGCAGAAGAAAGAATATTTCTCCTTGGATTACCTTTTCTTATTGTATTTCACCATGGCAAAGAACATGGATCATATGAGAGGTACATAGTTTCAAATTTGTCAGTGTTAGCTGCATATGAAAAGATTTACCTGATCAACTACAAGTAATTTCTAAACCTGTGGACCTGAAAACTTGCTTTTGGTCTTTAATTTTCAAAAATCTTTAAATCAAGGATTTAACACCAAAAAAGAAGACAGAAAAGACTGTTTACAGATGTGGAATCATAGAATTTATACAAAATACTAGCACTTGTTCTTTTGAGTAAAATTCAGTACAAAGCATCAAATAAAGACTTTTGCATGGCCCCTCTCTTGCATCTTTTCTGCCTCTCATTATTTATTAGACAAAGTCAAACAATTTTTGTTAAACTAAGTGACCAGAAGCCAGAGCTTTGTACTGTGAAACCATTCCTTTTTGGTGTTAAATCTTTGATCCTCAGACTGGAAAGACAGAGCATGGCAGACTGTGCTGTGCAGAAATTATTTACATAGACCCACACATATACTGACCAGCTTTCCCCATTCAGTAATACCTTTAATTAGGTGGAGCATTTCTCCCAATTAATTATCTGACTTCAAATAATTTGGTATGACCAATAACAAAATGTGGCATATGTCATATCTATCACAATAGAAACTGCCAAAAATTCATATCGTTAACTATGTAGAGCTAAGGAAAAGCGCACTAAGTGTAAGTTTTATACATTCTAAAAACTGGCTCAAAAGTTAATTCTTACTCAACTGCACACTTCCTTGAAAATGTCTATTAGAAATTTTCCATATTTCATTTACAAAATCAATTTTTAATTACGTTCAGTACTACACAAAATCTAAGACTAAATATCCGAAGCTCTTATAAAAGTAAAATTAAAACTTATAAAAATGATAAAGAAATTAGTAAACTAATGCATCTGATTAACACAACATGGTAAGCAAATACTCATATTTCAAAATACTTCTTTTTTTCCTGTGACGATGTAAATTCTTTGCAGATTAAAAAAAAAAAAAGGAAAAGTTTGCTGAACCTTTCCACCAACGTCTATCTTTTCTTCAGGTTACAGATATGTGGCAAGGAAAAATTCTTGAGAAAATCAAGAGAAATCCAAAAACTAAATGCCACCAGCAAATTCAGTTTTAGGCAAAAGTTGAAAGAACACTTCCCAGCAAAAGCAGTAAGTCTGCAGAGATTTGGGAAATTAAATTTACAGATTTAACACGTGCATGTGCACACACACGTCTGCACAGAAGGAACAGAAACCTGTTCTGCAAAGCCACGTAGAGCAGCACTGGGAAGGTTCCAGGGGAACACATACAGCTACGTGAAGTGTTCAGTCACCAGTTCTACCAGGGAAATCAGAGATAAGTGAATTTTTTAAGAGAGTGCACATAAACCTCAGTTAAACTACTATACATTGTACACACACATATAGATACAGATATATAGTATGAGAAAGAATATTGAACATGAGTATTAGTCATTAGATATTAACTACTTACTATTAAGAGCCATAATATTATCTGTTCCTGGATGATGGAAGTTTATTCCCATACGCCCTGGAATGTAAATAAAAGTTATTTTAAATATTTTTATTTCAAGACTAAATTAACTTCGTGAATATTAAAGATTGCCAAAAGGGATGAACAGTTGAGGTAGCTGAAACTTCCATCTATAAAAGATACAATCCCAAGAGTATACACTTAAGATACTTAACACTGGAGTAGCTTCCATATTATGTATTTAAAATAATGAAAAAACAACCACAAAATAAACAATATTTTTTGTACATCCTTTTACTTTGTACTAGGAAAATCGTATGCTTACCCTTCCAAAATAGGGCTTCATAGCTCAACCCACTGCTTGCTGCAGTTTTGCTATTTATGATTTTAGGCTTCCAACAAAGCATATAGCATTAAAAAGTACACATCACTGTAATGGCAACATTAAATCACTACTTTCTGTGCTACCTCTGATACCGGAAGTCCTTGAGTCACTGATCACAGGGGACTGGGAGCGCTTACCCTATTTTTATATTTATCCTTAACAATCTGCCATTGCTCACTGTTTGAGACAAGATGCTGGGCTGGAGGGAGCTGAGGTCTGATGGAGTACAGATATTCATATGCACTTGGAAAAAGCACACATGAGTCTAGGAATATCTATTGCTGGCCCCTAACAAAAGAATCTAATATAAAGAAGGTTCTCCATGAACCTGAAGCCAGCCCTGCTGCTCTCACACCCGTTTCCCAGGAGCTAGAGAGATGCAAAATAGCACCAGTTTTCTCAGGTGAGATTTAGCTGTTGAAAGGTTGGCTGAGAAGATCTCTGCTGACTTCAGGAACTCGGAAATGGGAGAAAATTCACAGTTACTTAGCTTGAAGGGCAACTTAGCCCACAAAAAATCTGCTCACTTTCAAAGCAAGAAATGAGCTAATTCAACTATTCAGATGAGTTTTAGTTTTTTAGATTCTGAAGCTGAAGTACAAAGAAAACAATCCTTAAGGAAACGGGGAATTTCTTCAAGCCACCCTCCCCAAACTGAAAGCTGATATTGATATTAGTCCTTGCTTGGAAAAGGATTTTGAAAAGATCGTTATGGCCACTTAAATATCAAAAGGAAATAATTTTTAAGTGGCCATAAAGATCTTTTCAAAATCCTTTACATACATCCAAGGGCTGATCCATTTCATACACTGCTTCTGCGAGCTCAAGATCCACCAGCTCAATACAAGCCAGGGAAAAAACAATATAACCAGCAAGCTCCTCTAGCGTAAATTCCCTTCCCTACTTCTACCAAAGCAATTAACAAATTTGCTTTCACAGAACTGAGGCCACTCTTCAGGCTTCTTCTTCTCCAATATTTTCAGCTCCTACCAAGAAATTGAAGCCTTCTGTTTGCAGCCACAGTGACTGTGGTGCTGTAATACTCCTTCTGAACAGATGTAACAAGAAGTTTCAGGACACTTCAGAAACCAAGGTGCAAGCAGTTTGAAGAGAGCTAATATTTTTTTTTTACATGAGAAATCTCTCATTCCTTCAGCAAAAAAAAAAAAAAAAAAAGTGCCCCCACAGTAGGAGTGTAATGAAAGAAAAGGCACCTCTGGAAAAGAAGCACAAGGGGAGGAGAAAGGACAATAAAACTTCCATTTCAGTTTTCAACTGCTTAGACAAAAGTCCTTAGCAGATCACTTATAGGTCACAATATATTCCCATTACACATTAATCTGACACAGTTGAACCATTAAATCTACGATTATTTCAGTTAGCCTGTGCTAAATATTCCAGAAATCTTGTCAGATTGATAGCAGTTCCCATTGCTTAACAGTATGTTAATAAGCATGAAGTAGAGATTGGGCATATATATTAACCTATACTTGTAAATTAATACTTATAAATGAAGGAGCTGCTATGAAAAAATCAAGTAAACCAGGCAGGCAGGCAGACTCCATGGGGATGGCCTCTCCTCCCTTGCTTTGCTGAAGCTGAAATTGTTCTGTTTGACCAGCTACAGAAATAGAACCGTATCTGTGACATCTGGGCTTGGGTTTTCTCTCCCTGCAGGCAGTCACGGAGCCAGGTGCTGCTTGCCTGACATTTTATCACCTGCCCTTGGCCTGCTATTTTTAAACTGTTGTCAGCTATCGTTTAAGAGAAGCAGCAAATACAGGCACAAGCAGGACGTGTTCTCATATGAGCTAAGCGAGAGCGTGGGCTAATTCTGTGAGTCTTCGGAGAACCCCCAATCCCACAGCAGCAAACTATTGAAATACTATCAAAACACACTTGTACTAAAAGCATCCAGAGAGGCTGGTGACGCACCGGGCATAAAAGAATTAGTTACCTTTTTATACAGCCTTTCATATTAATCATATTAAATACTGTACTTGAATACATTACAAATTATTCATTTGAAAAAAAAGAAAAGCCGTATGCAGACATCAGAAATGCGTAATTATCTAAGAAGACTGCATGAAACTAAAATTATTAATTTATACATGGATGCAGCATAAAACTGCAAAATGCAGTTAGAAATATCTGAAGAAAAATATTTGGGTTAAACACAGACAAGACTACTGTAAAACAAGCATTTTGAGGGAAAAGCACCCATATGCTACCTAGACCTCTACAAAGTCTAGTTAAGCACACGTTCCCAACTACGGCTTTAATATGAAATCTCTGGATAAAATTTCTACTCCCCAGGAACCTTGAGCAGAAATGCACCTCAGTTAGGGCACTGAGGCTGAACTCCAGCAGTTCACTGAAGTCAGCAGTAGGAACCCATCCAACAACAAGGGCTCAGCCTTTCTATTCAGGGTACATCTGCCACTTTCAGTCTGCTCATCTGGGTTTCAGAATGGTCTACCAAACAGATTTTCAATCATATACTTCTATAACAAACTTACTACCCTACTTAGGTTGCAACAATAGCTCTTTAACATAGTCTCTCCAATTGCTAATGCAAAAAAGAAAAACCCTGAATCCAGTTGCATACTTCCACTCTTAAAGCACTTCACAGTGCAGACAAGAGTTCAAACATTTTTGTATATGCCAGGTTGATCTTTGCATGACTCTTAGGCCATGACATTCCCTGAATTCTCTCTCCTAGGGGCACTGGACAGATCTGCCTAAGTGCTGCATGCCCAGTATCATGCTTGCCATGGCAGACACCTCATTTTTGGGGGCCAACCCAAGAGCTCCAAGCACATACATTTCTTCTGAATTATCATACAAATTTCTGAAATATACTCAAAATAACTGTATATTAACTTATATGAATTAAATGAATTTATACCAACTCTTTTCCTCATGCACATCTTTTCAAAGTCATTCCAGAGATGTCCATACTTTTGGTCAGTTTACAGTTGTCATTTAAGTCAGGTGGAAGTGCTTTCAACAGAAGATAAATTTAAATATGAGAACCGGTCTACAAATTTTAGAGTGAATATTCTCTGCCATTTTTTCCTGTTTTCCTACTTCCTAAGACTGGACAACACATCTGCCATGTTAAAACACGTCCTTCACTTTCTTTACCTTTGCCACATGCATTTCTTCTACTCCATTCCAGATGTTTCTAAAAGAACTCCAAGGGGGCATATGTCAGGGGCTGATGATTGATACTGTGTGTAAAATCGCTGCTGTTTGAACTCATCCCTTTCTCATCCCTGTATGTATATATTTGCATAATAAGAATTTATTAATTTTTGCCGCTTCTATCATGATTTCAAGGTTGGTGTCAACAAAAATCTATACAAAACTGCAATAGTTATTTGAAGGGGTAGGTTACAAGTGTAGTATAAAGTCAAGCTCAGGCACAGAGAGTGCAAAACTCAAAGCATGGGCAGTCCTCCTTCAAACACCTGCAGCAGGAACTCTAGTCTGTAACCCAACTCAGCAAACAAAATATGGTTGGCTGAACCATAAGTCTTTGTCCCATGGTTCACGAATGACCAAAAAGATGGTGAAATATAACAGTGATTTTAATTGTCACAAAATCGTTTAAATCATTTTTACCTGAGGTGGCCACAGATCATTCCCTCTCTCTTCTTTCCTCAAAAATAGAGGCACTTCACACTGATGCCACACTAATATACAGAGTATACTCACACAATTTTAGCCAAAGGAATCATATAAGTGTTAGCATTTCCATAATGAATCATTAGAGAATCATAAAAATAAGAAAACAACTCCATGAAGAAGTTTCCTTTTTTGTTTGTTTTTAAAGCGTCTTACCCTTTCAGTCACACACATAATGTTGACACCTGATTGAGACCCAGATCTTTTTCAAACATGCTCAGAATAACAAAAATACCACTGTTTATTTGAAAGAAGCCATGGACATCTATCGTGCTTGTACAGTCTATATTTTTACTGTTGTGGCCATGTGAGCAGAAGTGCCTAATTATCAGTTATGAAAATCAGGAATAAAGCTTAGTGGTATTAACTTCTTCCTATCATTGATGGCATGTATTTGGTAACTCCATGAGAAGCAAGCTATAAAATATGATAATATATACAATATTTATATTACCATGAAATGCATTCTTCATAAGCAAATTATATTGCTCTGAAAAGACAAAAAGATCTTGTGTATCTTTGAGTAGCACATTCTTTTTAAGCTCAAAACCAGCTGTATTTTCAAAATACTAGTATTTTAACAGCAAGACCTGTTGAATATAAAAGGAAATCTAGCTCTACTTATAAATTGATGTACCTATTCCACATTTAGCTCTAGAACTGTACTTGAAGGAGAATTACAGACTATCTAAAGCAAGTGGGTAAAATCAACCAATATGAAAGCAATCATTTCCACCAGCAATTTACATTAAAAGATATGAAAATCCAAAAATTGGGTAGGAAGGGAGGGAAGAGAGAAGGGAGAAAGAGTATTAGGTATAGGCAAGGCTAGTCCTCAACAGCATAATGAAATAATGGAAATAAAGCAAAGGAAAATTTAATATCTGCATCACTAGTTCCCCTAAAATATTTTTTGTCATTATTTTTAAATCCTTCTGGAAACAGATTCAGCAGGTCAAAGACAAGGACATGCTTGATGCCAGCAGCAGAATTAAGAAGTATGCTCACAGTCCAGGTTCACTAAGTAAATATAATTTCTAAATAGAGAAAAAGAAAGAAAGAAACCAACCTTCAATGGTCATATTCTGACCTAAAACAAAGATTAAAGAAGATTTTCTTGTATAAGCAGTGATTAAAATGGAAAGGAAATAGAGTATGTTTCCTTTAAAAGGATTAGCTTGGGTGGCCTAATTTTACACGTAAATAGAGGCGCAAACACATCTGTCTACTCACTCTGTTCTTCATGGATATTTATGGAAAGGAGTCTGATGAGCATCTAGATTTTAAGCCCTGCTGTTACAGTGCACTTTTTCTACCAAAAGTGTTGCAAAGAGCTGTGCCTAGGCGGCACCATTGCCAGGGCTGGGATGACATTGGCTCTATTTGCACGACCTTTGTGTTGGGCTGCGGCTGGGGAACGCAGCTGTGGTCATTCACCTTCGCCTCTCTCGGGTCATGCAGCGAGCTCACAACTTTGCTTAGAAAAACAAAAGCAAGGACGAATAAAAGAGTACGAACAGCTAGGGCAGCACAAAACCGTGCACTGAAGGTGTAAAGGGAACAAAACCATGAAGATCAAGATAGAAAAGTAAACATCTATCTTAGATATATTCCAATGTTCTCTAAGTCACATACAATTTTCTCTGTGCTCAAATCTAATAAATATTGTTCAGTTGCTTTCAAAAAACTAATTTAAATTTCAATGCGGTAGTGCTCATAATAAATACTGACAAACATAATCAAAAGTTTCCCCATAAACACTATTTCTCTCCCGTATGCAACCAGTGGTTGTATATTGGCGTTCCAAGTCTCTATCTCAAATCAGTAAATACTTAGTCAGTAAGTGTGTACTCCCTCCTGAAATACTTAGCACAAATTCATTATGTGTCACTTCTGAAGTTTGACAACCAGCAAAATTAATAAAATCTACTATTGAAACTCTCCTTGTACATCTGATTCCTCCAAATGTACTTCAAGATATCCTACACTGATACATCATAAACTTCAAAATTTTGGTTTGTTTGGGGATTTGAACTTATGAAGCTTGTTATCACTCTGACTTCAATAAAAAACAAATATTAAGTTATCTTCTATATAAGTAGATTAAAAATATTTGAAATGGTTATGATTTCCCACCTCACCTTTATATTTTTATTCAGTTTTATAACTAGTCAGAAACACATGTATAGCACATGATCTAACACAGCTGAAACACTATTTAATTATTTTAAAATAGGACAAAGGCAGATGATAGTTATTATTGGTCAAAATATTTTTATAGATGAAAATGCCTCTATTTATGTTGCAATGCAACAGTTTAAAACTGATAAACATATTGCAACACTGACATGTTACACCATAGACAGGAGACACTGATGCAGGAAGGAGAGAAGGGGTTAGTCAGCAATAAATAGCAAATATCCATAGTTATTATCATAATGCAATGTTTCCTGGAAGCACTTAGCATATATAGTGCATAATAAGTACAAGTCATAAAATATTGCAGGTATGTCCTTTTCTCACTCAAGGAAAAGTCTCTCTAATATTTTTGCAATATATGATATATTTTATTTGCAACCCGGGCAGGCAGTTCAGAAAAGCCATCTTAGAAAATATACACTCCTGCAAGGTAGGCCTGGTTATGAGTGACACAAAAATCAGCCAGATGCCCACCAAACATCTTATCTGTTCCTTTATTTACTTTTTTCACTTTTTTCTGTCCTATGGGAGAAGAAAGGATTTATGTGCACTGACTGGAAGAGACAAAAAAATATTGAAATTAGTCTTGAAAGCAGAGAAAAAGCAATGTCTAATTGTCTGGGGAGAATAAGACAAGACCTAAAAAAAGTAATATTAAGGAAACAGTTTAGAGTAGGTAGCTCCCACAGCTTGAGAAAGTATACTAATTTGTAAAGCTACACAATCCTCAGACTGCAAAGACAGAGAGGGACCCACAGCAGGAAATCTCTATGCAGCAGGAAAAGCTGATGGAGGGAGGAAGGGAAACAAAACAAAAAAAAAAAAAAAAAAAAAAAAAAAAAAAAAAAAAAAAAAAAAAAACCACACCACACTACAGTTTTGGATAGTGACAGTCTAAGAGCTGACATTGAAAACCTTCTCCCAAGGTCTCAAGATAAATTGCAGCATAGAAGGGTAAATTGTTAATTTACCTAAATCCAGAAACCTCAGAGTTAGGCATCAATTCTCTCTTACAGCAAGACAGACCAAAAAAAGAACTTAAAGACCTTAGGTGGAGAGGAGCAAGCCAGACCACCAGTGATACTAGGATAACACTAGGTCAGTACACGTAATTCAATATTGCGAGACTGAAGAACATTTCATTTCTGCAGCACTAACAATCCTTCAGTCTCTCTTTTTCCATACTTGAAAGCAGCACCAAAAAAAAAGCCACTGAATCACATGCCCTCCCCAAGCCAAGTGGAGCATTTAAAAAAAAAAGTGACCTGCTTCAGTGACCTTGAAGCAAACTGTCAGCTTGCGAGGCCCACAGGACACCATGACCCATCATCGCAGATCCAGGGCGGCTCTGAAGCTTCAGCTACTGCAGAAAAGATGATAGACTCTTCCTTTCACAGCCCCAAACCTCTTCCTCCACCTCCAGGGACCAAAGCAGAGCAGGAGCAACTTTTCTAACCCCAAATGAGAAGAAAATATCCCAGAACCACCTCAGTCTGTTCTTTGTATTGCAATCCTCCAAGTTAATCTTTGCATTCACACTGTAACCAAGAGCTGTTGCCCTATATACAAAAGCACCATTTCCTACTTCAGGTGTCTGTTGGGATGTGAGGGCACACATATGGCACTAAGAAGGGCCATGCTCCTAGCAAGGTTTCTACACTCAGACACACTAATGACTAAACATCCAGGAAGTACTTCTCAAAACATGCATTTGCTGGAAACTTTGCTGCCCAGTGGCAGGTTGTCATCACGTGGAACTGGTGGCACTGGCTCTGCCCCGTGCTCTGCAGCTTCCAGGGCACATGAAGCTCCCACTAGAATGAACTCTCTCTGTCTGTTTTCAAAAACAGAGGCCATTGCTACTCATCAGTTCCTCTCTTCTGTTTAAAAAATCTATGGTAAGTATTAAAACTAATAAGCCAAGTGACATGTAAGTATTCCTAGTAAGAACTGAGAAAACAAGGCTCGTTTACCAAAAGGTGAATGATTAAAAAGATATAGTAATTGGAGGGGAAGCCATCTCCTTACTTTGTTTGTCTTGTTTAACTATTTTTTGTGGTAGTTCGACCTACTAACCATACAAGAAAAAGCTGCATTAAAACTAGGCGAGAACATAGCCACAGATGACAAAAGAAGGCAAGATTTCAAGAAAAACAAAACAAAACATAGCTGACTATAAAAGGAAAACAAAGAGGGATTACTAGTTCTGAAATCTGGGTAAGTTTCTAGATTTCTGAAAGAGCAGGTTCCATTTAGTACTAGAGGCATTCGCACTGGAATGTCTATGGGGAACTGAAAATCAAGTTTCTGAAGTATATAAACAGTTTATTCAAAAAGCTTTCAGAAGAAAACAAATGAAGAAGTGGCAGCTGCTGGACAAGGCAAAACCAGGCAGAGTCAAACACATATTTTCTCTAGGCGTTTACAGACCAAAATGAGCGGCTATTGCAAGAGGGAGGGCCAGGGGAGTGGGATAAAGAAAAAAGGGAGGTACAAGATCATGTGAAACCTGACGAAGATGTAGAGAAGGGCAGCAATCTGCATCTGTGGTAGGGGAAAAAGAGAATATATAAGGGAAGAGTCTAGATATTGCCTGTCTCTGAAAAGACAACAGAAAAAAAATGCAGTAAGAGAATGATTCTAGTGTTTTAAGTTTGGCAGAGCAATGGTTAGTTTTTTTAGACAAAGGATTAAACAAAAATAACAAAGCAGATCTGTTTAACATAGGGGGAGACGACACTTCTTGGAGGAGAGAATGAGTCTGTCCCGAAGCAGCCACTCCTCTGAATATTGCCAGTCATGCTGCATAGTGTGAAAACAGGAGGAGGGGAAAGTGCACGCTAGGTCAGGCCAAGGCTGGGGTTAGCGAAGCAGGCACGCGGCTGAGGGTGGAGGAAAGGAAGGCAAGGGAGGGAATGAACTCTAGCAGTGGAAAAACAACAGCTGGGCACAGATAGAGTGAGAGAACTAACAGCAGACAGGAATTCACCAACAGCTACCGGGCAGAGCGCTGGGGAGGAGCTAGGGAACGAGGCAGAGGACAAACTGATGGCAGCACTGAGCAGGACAAGCTCCTAGTTGGAAAGAGGGCGGTCTGCAAGCAACAGAGAACATTGGCAGAGAGAAAATGAAGCCAACAGCCTTACTAGCAAATGGCAAAGGCTACCTTGAATTTTACAATTAATCTCTAATTCTTCCCTTTTTCTCTTTGAGCAAAGGAAGGATAGTTGCTACTGCTTTCAAGTATCTCCTTAGACTACTAAGTCTCCTACATAAACTTATAACCTAGCAAAGATAAAAATGATTTTTTTTGAAAAGGATAATTCACTTGGAAAAGCATGAATTTTAATAAAAGTAAAATTTCCATTTTTACCTCATGCATTGCAATATCAATAAAATGTTGATATAAAATGGTCTTATGACACACGGAGCTGCAGCTGTGGTATATGCCACTTATAGCACATAAAATAAAAATAGCTAGGCTGACTCTTGGGAATTATTTTTGATAGGATAAGCAAGCAACACAAAAGAATGAAGGAGTTGTATCTGCTACTATTTTGTGTGCCTCAGATTCTGATCTGAAACATCACTCCTTAATAAAAAAATACTTAGCAACCTTGTGAGCAAGACTGTGAATCCATTTTGAAATTTAAACAATGAAAAAATAGATGAGTGTATAGATGAATTAGGAATAATTACTCATTGAAAAAATGCTCTAATGCTTCATTATTCAGTGTCAGGTAAGTACTAGAAACAATATGCAATTCTGCAAATGACAGAACAGGTACAGTCCTGTAGCCTAAGAAATCAAAATTTCCCAGCACTTAGCACAGTCTAACACTCGTTGTCTCTTCTCTAACCATCAAAATCCAAATCAGGAAATGCTTATAAAAACAAATCTGAAAAACTGTACAGCATCAGCATGATAAAGGGGTGATACAACTCCTTAAATCAGCCAACAATCTAAAATCAAAAGTAATGATCATTCTGAAATTGAACAGTGGATTGCCATTTCACGACTGCAGTAGGAGACCCAACTGAGAATTTGCTAATACAGAAAATGAGGGTTTCAGAAATGCCAATTATTAGATAATGATTGTGCACTTATAATAAATGTATAGACATTTCTCCTGACTCTCCTAAAGAGCATTATCTTAGAATGGGAAAAGTTTTACATAACTGACAACTCATTCATTAGCAAAGAAAGTTATAGCAATACTGAAAAGCTAATTTTTGTTTAAACACCAAGCAAGCATGGACATATGAATATTCCTAACCTGTAAAATGATTCCTCCACATTATATCAGCGAAACTCATTGGTGGGCCACTGGGAGGGTAGTGTTTACCTTTCAGAGGCTCATGATCAGTCCTTATCATATCCATTAAGGAATTTTCCAAAGAGTGCAAGTTAAAAGTGTCATAGGGCCTATTCCGGTCCTAAAAGAAGAAGGAAAAAAAACACTGTTATAGAGTAATAATTTTCTAACATAAGCTCATTTCTTAGTTTGTAAAACTCCAGCATGGAGTCCAACATATTTCAGTATTTCTAAAATTATGTACAATCAAAACTTATTGTAGCCATTTAAGTAACAGCTTAGAAATAAAACAGTATTAAAAGTTTATGCGGGAGAATTGAAGTATTTTTAGTATTTCAGAGGTTTTTTTTCATTTTTCACTTTTTCTTCATATGCTGTTACACAACAGTTAATAAATTCCATTGGGCAAACCGAAACATTCAATGTCACATTTATACTCCCAAAATTCCTAGAAGAATCTTTTCCAAACTCTAATTACTTCAAGATAATCTACTGGCTTGCAAAAATTCAAATGTTAAACCTTTAGACGGCAGTACCCAAAAGTAACAGTACCAATAGAAAATGTAACCAAACTTTGTCTTAACACATACACACTCTTTCTAATGAACACTCTTATGCTATATTTAAAAAAAGAGGGAGGATATGAATTCACCGGTATTATTAAGACTTCTTTGAATATTAATACTCAGAAAAATATTACTGCTACAGACGCCTCTCTGAAACAGATCTTTTTACTCCCAAAGATCACATGTTCCCACAGAATACTCTAAACAGAAAATTCAATTTTCATTAAACAATATGCTCATTTTATTTTATATTTTCTGGAGCGGAAAGCGGAGTAGCAGTATTTATTTCATCTACTAAGCATTTTGTGGCAGTCAAACATTACATACAAAGAATCATGTTTTTTTTCCTTGTAGAAAATGTATGAAGTAACAAAAGTGAGTTCATGGATTTTTACCATTTCATTCAGATGCTATGATTATGGTTTTTTGCAGCTGATAAAAAATCCTAGCATCTGAATATGATCTGTGCAAATTGATCAATATGTTTCTTATATGTACATACAAATATATGTAATATGAAATAAAATTTATGTGGGTAATCTAAAGTAGATCCTGACAAAAAAAGGAAAAAAGTTGACTCTGTCATATTCAACAGAAAAATATACTTTAGTTCAAGCAACTCACTGTTTGGTAGTGTGCAGTGCAGTGGAAGAGTAGCTTGTATTTCATATTCACTTTCTTAAAACAAATGTAAGGCTAATTTGAAAAGAAAAAAAGGCATAAATTGGATGCAAAGATTTTTATTTTTGTGAAATATCAGTAACAGTACCTATTCTATTGCCCCAAAGAATACTAGTTGTCATTGTTTTAAAATATTTGTCTAGAAGTTTGTGGTGTAAGTACTCCAACTGTTACAGTACTAGACTACAGTACATTTGAGAAGAGAAAATATGGAACGTAGCATACAGCTTGTATCCCAAAATAGAGAGTTAGTGGTAAAGAAGTATTTTTCAGTCGGGTCAGCTCCCTGGTCTGATTTACTAACCAGCTGTAGCAGAGAGCTGAGCTGGCACAACTAACACTGGCAGGACAGCAAAAGGGCAGGATTGCTTCTTTTGCCACAATGATAGTTTATTCTAGTCTTAAATATTCCTGAGATTACCATCTTTGCAGGCTGGGAAAAGTGAAAAGTGAGTTCAGAAGAATACATAGCCTATACATTTGCTTTCATTTTATTAACATATGCATGTTATGTTTTAAGGCAAAAAAAAATATGGATACACAAGTACAGTATTTGAAGATTGTTCCCTAAATGTAGTCATTTCTTCTGAGAAGCCTGGTGCTCCTGTGCACACACAGGATGAAGTGTCTTGAGTTCTCAGCATCAATAAGCTCTTTGGGTTTGGTAACTGAGCCTGTTCTGCCTCCTGGTTTTGCCCTTTGTGTCCCTTCCACAAACTAGCAGATCTGCTGCCAAACAACCAGAACAGCCACAATTCACAGAGGTCCTCAGTAGGACAGTCCTGAGACCAAGACCAAAAATCAGAAGATACGTGACAGAATGGTGAGGCAGAACAAAGGACTTGGGAAAGCAATTTGAAAACCCAGCAAGTCTGGAAATTCAGCTCGGGGCCCAGAGGCAACCATCCTTAGAGCTACTTAGCCATACTAAATTATGGATAAGAGACCTCTCTGGCCATGAGGCATTGCCTTTGGCTACACAGCAACCATCGAGCAAGCAGAACCTGCAGTCCAGGCTGCCAGAGCTGGATCACACTTCTGCACTGCACAGAGAGCAGCTACTTTCTTGTTGGGTGCGAGTGTGTACAGCAGCATATTGCAGGTCTTACAGCACTCGTGTATTGATCAAAAGAAAAACAGCTAAGAAGATCAGAGAAGACATGGGGCTCCCAGAAATCCTAACCCCAGCCCTGACCTAGTCATATCCCAGGCTGAAGTGCAACTGTTATTCTGCATTCACTCCTGGCATAGTCTTCTTCAAAGGCATATATATTAAGCATAAGGAAAAATTACAAATGTCCATGCAGGATCAGTTTTTTGAAGGATCATAAAATAAGACTGGAGCTCCAGATGAAATTAGGTATGACGTATCTACCTTTAAGCACCTACCTCTAAGGCTGATGTAAAATGTCACAAGATAAATGGTATCTATAATCTGTCTGTCTGTTAATTAAAGACAAAAGAAAAAACTGCAGAGGCAAGACATTTAAAGAAAATGGGAAAATACAATAACTTGCATTTTGTTGAGATTTTAGACTTTCGTGTCTATGCATTACACTAGTCTTTAATTACATACACATAATAATTTTTCAAAAGTCTCCAGTCTCCATCCAACACGTTTAACGACCTCACCCCACTAATGAATCAAAACTGTGCTGTGAAGGAGCCTGTTTATGCCTGGGACAGACGCTTGCCTTGCTTATCCCAGGAGATGGCTGAGGTGTAAGCAATGTGTCAGCAAATTCCAGGAAGGGAAAAAAATCTTCTTAAAGTTAGGTTACAATAGCTTAATTATAAAACAGAGATTACTTAGCTGTAACTGGAGTCCTCTGAAATATGTAATTGCCACATACACGCATCCCATCATTTAGGATCAAAAGAACTCTTCCCTTTGTCCTACTGTGCAACAGGCTACCCCAGGCCCCTCCCATCACAAACCAGTGCCGACGAGGTAAATGAGGAGAAAAGACTACACGGACTCTAAGTGCCTGCATGATAGTTATTCATAATATTTTTTTTAAGTGACAGTCCATATGCATGTACTTACACTATAGATGTTTTCAATAAATTTTGCCCTGTCCTATTTGATGCAGAAGGTAGGTTTGAAATTCTTCATGCAAACAGTAACAGCAGTCAGACCCAGTGGCCTTCAGGGACGGAGATGGTGCAGTGCCTGGTGAGCAGACGGATGGGTCTCCTCAGAGCTGGAAACCATACTTTGAGACAAACGTTTCTCACAGTGCTACTGGAGTTTGCTCAGGCTCCTATAAACTGCATTGTGATCACAGAAATAGGTTCCACTTTACAAGTCTCAAAACCACCACTAACAACAAAACCCAGAAGATAATAAATTGCATTAAGGCAGGGTTCTCTGAAAAAGGGCAGGTCCTCGCTTCGTTCAGAAACGGACATGAACTGCCTAGATCTCCAAAACATTGTGTAACAGTAATCTAAAGATAAAACCTCTGAGAGAATGCAGAGTAACAGAATCAGTCTTGGAAGGGTGAGCTAAAATATGAACTTCAATAAAGTAAACCCCAGGCATCACTTTAAGCAGTAGTGTTGCACATGTTTTCAAAGACACTATCTTTGAAAAAGATACAGCTCTGTGGAAGGGCAAAGAACCTGCTGGATTCAAAGAGGGAAGCCCATGAGAATATGCAAACGTAGGTTAAAGTCTATACAGCATCCTGGATCCCTAATGGAAAGGCATTTTAACTACCCTTTTGAGAACTCTGAAAATGTACAGGGACAGAAAAAAAGACCAGATCTACAGTTAGCGCCATTATAGATTTTAAGTGAACTTTAATGCAGCCTGGCTTCTTCACTAGCTCTTTCTCCTTGTTCAGGTAGCCCAGAGCAATTGCAACTGCTGATCCATAAGAGCAAACAACCAACATATCCCATGGCAAAGACATGGAGAACATGCACTTCGCTCTAAGAACTGAAATAATTTCTCTTCCCAATATCTCAGTAGTGGGTTGTGGCAGTGGAACCACCTGAAAACTACAGTCACAAAGGAAAAGTTAGACCTTAAGGCAGGGCAAGAATCTAATAATCCATAGGGTTATTAGAGGAAAGAAGAAATCTAATAATCCAAAGGATTATTAGAGGAAAGAAAATTGTTGTTGTCACATCAGCAATATTTACCTAGTATCAGCAGCTGTTCTCACCAGCACTGGTGACCTGAGTCAAACAGTCTGGCACAGCCAGTGGTACCTTTTGGCAGTTACAGGCTCAAGAGCCAGACATGTTTTTAATGGTCCTCTCAAACAGAAAATACTGCTGCTTGAACATTCCCCACTGTCAATCCTCTTCACTTTAAAAAGAACAGCAGACTGATAACCCACTAGGAATTTTTTCTTTATCTAAAGCAGATGGATACAAAGATATCTTGTATGTGTGATGAAAAACAGAATTAAACCCTCCCATTTGTCTAGAGATGAAAGAAAGAGTTTTAGGAAGAGTCAGAGAAGGGGGTGGAGGGGGGAAAAAAGTAATAGTTGGCTACAGAGAACAGAATATTCCTTAATAGATTTTTTTAAGAACTGAAATGACATCCAATATCCCAATCTATTTTCTCTGTGATTTCAGCAAAAGGCAGAGCAGAAAATCTATCTTTCCTCTTAAAGATACTGCAAAGAGATTGTTAAGACTACAGTCTTGAAAGAAGGGATGGTAGAGGCCTTAGCACAGGAAGGTTATCAACTGAAGAAAACCTAGCTTCATTCAGTTCTTGGATCTATCATGCTGACCTGCTGTCCAAGTAAAGCTACTCTCCATACACAAAATCCTTATTTCTGCATGTGCTGAACCTCCCCCCTCATGTTGCCACAGTCATCTGCTTATTGAACACAAAATCCATGATGAATTTAGAGATAAACCCAGTCTGCCCATTTTGTAGCATGTAAGTAGCACAAACTTGGGTACCTAGACTACTCCAATGACACAGTCCAAAACCTCCTGTGCCTGTATATTTCAGTCCATATATCGACTTCCTACTAAGGTTCCTATATTCTCAACATTTTCTATCCATCAGGGCACAGACATTGTGCCTGTTGTTTATATCAGAAGGAGGAGTTTCCAAAGAATGGCAAAAATACATATGGTTTAAAGCAATTTTCCTACCAGCACAAGTGTCTTCACCATGGTCATGTCACTTGATTTTTCTGAGGCTGACATAAATCTGGATTTACATGGCTGCACATGATTGCTAAGCATTGCCAAGTAAAGCTGAAGTCAAAAGAAGCAGGAGTCCGTCCGAATAAAAATGGTGTAAAATGTCAGCATTGCTTTAAATGGAGCTCAAACTCTTGCATGAACACATGTTCTTGTTCTCTTTCTCTGTTCCTGCACCTACAGGAAAGGTTATTACTAAGAGCACAAGTTAAACATGTTGACCTCACTCTGTAATATCCCATTCCAAATCAGGAACAGCAGCCACAGACAAAAATGCCATGGAAGGCTGGTCTGGGAAGTGCTCAGTGTGCCAGGATGGTGCATACGAGCAACCACACTCAGCAAGCTCCTCATGTTCCCAGAGCCCTTCCTCCAGCTCCTAGAAGGCTCCAGCTGTGAAGTTCCCTTAAACCTGCATTTGGCTTGCACTTGCAGCCTCAGTACCGTTGAAAGCAATCACTTAAAAAGTAGGAAATCTGGGGAATATGGTCACACAGTAAAATCAAATGATCATTCTGTAAAAGAATCTAAAATACTTTAAAATAGCAAGTGTTACTTCCTTTGCAGCTTGGCGCTGGAATACTGCCAATCACAACATGACTGACAACACAGATGCAGGCAGAACTAGAATAACCATGAATTTCAACATTTTTTTCCATTTAATGGTTTTAAAAAACATAGAATATAAAAATGGATAGAATGTAGGAAAGAAGGAAAAACATGTTAGATTTTTCTAGGCCCATAGTAAAGAACATTAAGTGTAGGCACTGGTATTAAGCCCAAGTGGAATGATTCCAATTCCTCTTTCTTTTTTAATCTTTTCAGTTAATTTTGGCTAGCATTATATTAAGCAGAATTCACTAAGTTTCATTTCAGGATCAAAAAAACTTGTTTTCTTATGTTATTCTTGCTCTTGTCTTCTCTTGCTATCAAGGGTAACAAGTTGATACTTTAGCAAATGTTTAGCAGGAGTTAACTAGGCAAAAAGTAATTTTCGCATCCCCTCATATCTTGTTGAAAAAGCTAGGAAAAAGAAAGAGAAAATACAAATATAAACCAATATCCCACTGTACACAGATTACAGAAGACTTCAATATTACTTGAACAACAATATTTCAGAATTTTAGTTAATAAGATTTAATAATCTGTATTGTATTATGTAACTTCCTGTAGTTTCTATGCAAAGTATGACTCCAAAAGCTGTGAATTTTTCTACAAGATTGTCAAAGGTTCTATTCAAATATTAACTCTTTGCCAATTTTGTGTTCCCAAGTTATTCTTTTAGCTACTGCCAAACTTAATACTTAGATCTCTCTAATGTTATTTCTCCACCTCAGATTCAAAGACAGGAAATCATCTAGTTAAATGCTTAAAACACCTAGCCTAACAGTGCAGTAAGGAATTCTATTTCTAGCCAACAGAAATATAATGCATTCAATATTTCAAATATCTTCTTTAAAACAATTAGACAATGTGAGTGAAAAAAAATCCTACAAAACAGCTATTGTTCTTACATCCATTACTCTACTATAGGGAATTATCTGCAGACATTACAATTGACTGAGCACTCACTGACAGCATTTATGGCTAATTATATTTTGCTAACGTGATGTTTTAGATAAAAATCTGCCCATTGGTCCAGTTGCTGAATGCTTCTCAAAAGGCTGATGCATCCACTTTCTATTCTAGTTACTGAGTCCAGGAACAAATGGTTCTAGCACTTGTAAAACACAGGATTAAAGTAGCTACACCCAAGATGACCATCAATTCACAAAAACAAGCAAGTGGAAAAAAAAGATGTCAGCAGTAGGATTTACGAGGCCATTCATTATACCCTTGAGCTATTAAAATGACCTAATTCAATTGGTTCATTGGTCTGCTGTGCAAGAACCCAAAATTGCTAAGTTACCTTTGGGCTTCTACACCCTGCATCAAGCAGAATGTTTCACAGGACAGGAAAGTTGACATGGACATAAGGACTCTCCCTGCTCGCTATACCAGCATGAGAGGGGAGTGCCAGCTTCAGATCACCAGATCAAACCCCTCCAAAGAGACAAAGACTGCCAAGAGCCGAAGAGGGGGAAGCTACTGCAAGAATGGATCCAAGGGACCAAGTGCTGGAGTATAGATCTCAATGTACAAAAGAATGAAAAAAATATAATACAAAGAAGCCATTCTAAAAAAAAAAATAAAATCCACAATAGGAGCAGTCTATCTCATAATATTATGAGAGAATGAGACAAAATGGAGGTAGAAAATAATACAAATAATTGTCATAAACATAAGCTCTGAACTTTGGTTACCATTGCCCAGCATCTTCATTTACTTTGGCCAGAGAAGTCAAAGAATCTAAAGGATTTCTCTGACACAAAAGCAGTCATTGTGTGTGTGTTTACTAATACTTACTGACATCACTCAAATTTTTAAGCATTGTGGCAAACAAAATATTGTGTCTCATTCAAATTCACTGTGTTTTTAAAAACAATGTGACTAAAATAATATCTGACTGGCATATGTCAAGCCAGCCTCCTGTTCCACTTCTGTGGTGTTCAGGAAACATTGCCTAAGTGAAACAAATGAAAGGTGCCAAAATCACAGCTAACATTTCAGTCTAAATTTCAAACTAAATATTTCAGTCAAAAATGGGTGTTTATACAGAACAAAATCTTTACCCACTGTTTGAAGAACTACCCTATAGGATAGTTGTCCCCCACCCTATTTCAATACCAAATATTCCATTACTTATAACAGGAAACCAAATAAGTACAGTGGGAACAGTCATTCAGTTAGAAGAAAAAAAAGGAAAAGCAATTTGTTGATGTTACCTTACCCACATTCTTTTATAAAAAAATATTCACTGAATCACACCTTGCATATTTGCATCTGTCATTACCTAAGAGGCTTAGAGGCAAACAGGAAAAGAGTAACTATCTCACATACCAGGTGCCTGAAAAGTCATCCACATTACAATCCTACAAAACAGCCAGACTGGGTATAATTTCTCCCTCCTGGAAGAGGAGGAGCCATAAGCATTTGCACATTATTAGAATTATGGATTATGCATTACAGTTACTGCTGCACATTTGGATTTAAGTAGAATAGTTCAGAAATCACACACAAGATATACAAATGCATAACTGGTCAGACACTTAAAGAAAAGGAGAGCTTTTTCTTGTTAACTCCTGACAAATATTGGAAGGATATTTACACAAGCAAGAAAAACACTTTCTTTTTATATTCTGACAGCTGAAATAGATTCAGGACAGAACAAATTTAGTAAAGATTGCTCCAAACATGGAAAAGTTAGTGAGAAAAAAAGCCTATGGTATTTGCAACATAATTCTCCTATTTCTAATAAAGATTGACAAGTACCTTAAAAATGTTACTGCAGAGAAGGAACTAGAGAAGGACATTCAGTCACTGAAGCACATTCAAGAAAATAATATAGTATGTTTTATATGAGTATCTTGGACAACAAATGCCCAGGAAAAAAGTCTAACAAGGCTGATTAAAGAATTAAATGAAAAATATCAGGAAAAAAACTGCAGTGACTGAAGCAGAATAGGAAACTATTGCACCAATGACAAAAAAACATTTCTGGAATTTATGACTGAAAGACAAGGGTGCTTCTCTTTTTAAAAGAAAAAGCAGAGCTAATAACATAGCATGATACATTAATGACCCCAGAGAGTATGATTTCTGGTTCTTGAAGGTGACAGGGCTGTTACAACAAGAACTTCTCTCTAGACTTTTGTTACACAGTGCAACAAAGAAAGTATATAAAAGGTGAAGGGAAGGGAATTTGTGCAATTCAGGAAAGAAAATTATAAAAGAGGAAAGAAGTGATAGTAGTAAACAGAAATATCAGCTAAAGCAAGATTACTAAGGGAGTTTCTGAAGGACCAGTCTGGCCACCAAATTAGTCAAGAATGTTGGCAGCTGAAACACGCTAACAATATTTACAAGACATACCAAGATACAGCAGATCATATTGGAAGAACTGGATGAATTTGAAGAGTAGCAAAGAACTATGACATTTTATAGCAGAAACTACAAGATCAGGTCATTCAGGACTCAACTTTCATTATAAACTGGGACCTCATAAACCAGAAAGGACATGAAAAACAGAAAGACAAGAACTTATTAGCTACGTTCCAGAGACTTGTAAAGCACAAGTATAAACATAGGTGTGAAAGGGCAAACACGATTTGCAGACTGTATGAAACAGGGCCCTTCTAGTAAGGGTTGATTTTTGCATCTCATATTTGTATCCATAAAAAGATATTATTTCCCTTCCTCTGTACTTCCACTGAGCTATATTTTGAAGCATTCATTGATACCAATAAAAGTTTAAAAGGCTACTACACAGGAAATATCAGGAAAACATCCAAGTCTCTCTAAAAACTGAACCTTTTCATACTAGCTGTATCTTTTACAGAATTCTGTTCAAAACTCATTTTAATAAATGTGCAGGAAGTCACTTCTCCTTTGTCTAAAAGGAGAAAGAAAAGTTATATAAGGAAACTCTTATTTTTACTTGTGAAATAGTGTTAGAAGCAAGTGTTCCTGTTTAAACAAGGGAGGGAAGACTGTTCACAGAGGCTTTGATAAGCTCTGCTGACAAATTAGGTCAATTCTACCTGATGTTATATTACCTGGATGTTATAGGTACAGCTGCATTTACAAGCAGTCAGTCAAAAGTAGTAGGAGCCACTGATCCCTATTAACCAAATGTGAAATTCAGCCTAAAATTAGCAAGATTTTATCTGCAGAAATTCCTATCCACCGAAGGCAAATGGGTATACTAGCATCTTGGATTCCTATTCATGAATACACCACACCAGCACTTTTCCATGTTTATTCTCACTCTGACCTGTTTCCTTCACCCCCTTGTCCTGTTTTAGTCTACCAAGGGCACAGTTATGTGCTACTAGGGATTATGTGAGCTTTAAGAAAAGCCCTTTAAGTTACTCTGAGTGGTTTCACCAACTATTTAGATCATTTTTAATTTCAAATGACACAGAAAAAATATGAGCCTTTTACAGAGTACAAATAATTGAATTATTTGAAAAGACAAAATATTGGTCAGATTGTTAAAGTTATCATACTTTAAAATTCAAACAGGTATTTATGAATAGTTTAAAGAAAAAAATCAAAGTCAGAACATATGTTATAAACATTTGACAGACTTGGAGATGATGCATCTGAAATGGTTACTAGGCACATTGGGTAGATGGTATTATATTTGGTTATAAGCCATCTGTTAACATGCTGGATTCTAACAATTGCTTAATACATTAATCATTTATTAACCCTTTACAAATGTGCAATTAGTGCAAAGGTCACATAGCAAACAGTAGTAATACTAGCTACCCACTTGTTAGTTCATTAATACATCTAACAAATTTTTTCACAAAGTAAAACACTACATTAGAGAACCTGCACAAGAAAAACTCTAAACACTACTCAACAGATAATATTTTCTTATGAGACCTCACCAATATAGTAGTTTAATATATTAGACTTAAGTTTCTGAAGCATCTTCTGTGACAGCTGTAAGGTCAATGAAGCATTTCATGCTTATCTATAAGAAAGGGTTTATCACATGCTGTTCTCTAACATGTTCTGGGTGCTTCACAAAAAGAAAAGGGAGGGGGGATAAAAACGGAAACACTCATTCAAATGACAATATTTATACATAGGAGTTTTCTTTATTCTTAAAAGGGCACTAATAATTACGCCTCATGATATAGCAACACCGTATCTGTTATTTAAAGCCATTTTTTGGAGAGGGCACTTTACCCTCTCTTCCTTTAAGCGCTCGTTCAGATCACTTTTCAAACAACTGCTGCTGCTGCAGCCATTAACACTGTGCACCTCCCTGCACTCAGGGAGAAAGGCTCTTATATTACAGTTCCTTGCTGCAGAACAGCTTCTTTCAGCAGAAATAAACTGATTATTAAAGTGGGAAACAAACCTATGCCTTATCCCTAAGCAACATATCATAATACACAACAAGAAACTGCAATTCAAGTAGAAGTTGTCGCATTTGCTTATGGGGTAGAAAATCGTTACTGAACATGAAAGAAATGTCATTTGAACTGAAGCACAAGTACCTGTTTGTAAATAAGGGTTATATTTTTTCAGATAAAATTTTTCAATTTGACTGCAATTCAATTTGATATTTAATCAAACGTTGTATAAAGGATGAATTTTTACCTTAATATATAAGAAATAAAAAAGAAAAGACAAAATAAGTTAATAGAAAAAGATCAATAGGAAAGAGAAAAGGAATGACTGAATGAACAGTCACAGAGTCTCAAAAGTCACTAAAAAAATGAGATGATCTAACATTCAGTAGATCAAGAGAGTAGAAGCTTGTTTATTTTTGCATTGTTGTTAGATATTTGTAAGTTAGTCGTGCAGTTTTGTAAGTCCAACTAAGCACATATAAGTTAAAAAAAACTATTTTATTTATCATCTGAAAAGAAATTTGTACAAATAGTTTACAAAAATCTACAATTCTGTCAAAGAACACTATCCCAAATATGAATAAAAATATAGGTGAAAAGGAAAACCCTGCATGTCTGAGCTTAGAAATTTGAGCTCCACTGACACTTGACACAGGCAAGTAAATTAGCATTTACTTATTCCACACCATTTTTGTTCAATGGTCTAAATGCCCTGAAAGCAAGAATTGTTAGCTACACAAATTGTATAACATATAAATAAAACTAAATGAAAATTCACAGTTAGATGCTGGTATGAATGTCTTAGTGAGTCACAATGACTACTCATTTTACAGGATAAGTAAAACCTGGATTTAAAATAAATTTTAAGTCTTAAATTGTTTTATAGGTACATAGTCAGACCAAATCAGGAGTTCCTGGAAGAGATAAGCACTAATTTAAGATTAAAGGAACACTCAGGAGACTTTTTAAAAGGTTAAGGAAGTTTTGTAAAGAGAGAAAAGACTGCAATTCCTATTTCACAACATTGTGTCCACCATTTAGAACAAATACATTGATACATAAACGTATTTCTTTTTGTGGACAACTAAAAATTAAACATGAGCACTAAAAGAGCTTAAAAAACTGGAAAAAAAAAAAAAAAAAAGTTAGAGATTAGAAGTTCCAGTTTCCAGAGTCAGATTAGACAGAGAAGCTCCACTATGCAGAGACAGAGGTTCCAGTTTCCATTCCCAAATTTAGTTCATCTACATATATAGCATAGATTTGGTAGTGATGATGCAGCAGCACTCATGATGCAGTGAAGATTTAAACTTCATTGCTAAGAATCAAGTCAAAATCACTGGCTTGTCTTTTTTAATTCCTATCACATAGGAATTGCATAATCATTTAAGGCAATATGGCAACTCTTGCCTTTTTTTTTTTTGCCTGCTGATAGCTAACAAATAAGAGCAGCAAAAGCGTAAAGCTTTCACTCTTTCAAGCAGAATGATGTAGCAATTTCCAAAGAGGAAATCAGAATTTTCATTTAATCAAAAATAATATTTTACTATTCATGCATTTTAAAATGTTTGCTTTTATATTTTATTTTGAATAATTTTCTTAATAAATCCACAACAACCTTAGGAAACAAGCCTTACTTGTAAAATAAGCCTTTACCACTCTGAGCACAGGTAAGAAAGCTTTAGTGGATGATTTTTTTCATCTTCAAGAACACTTTCTATACATAGGAGAGAGTAATTCAGAAGCATGTTACATTATAGATAGTGTCACTTTCTAAAGTTACCTGACATTTCCCATTAAAAGGTCAACTCTAAGTTGCTTACATTGTTGCCAAAAATAACCTTAGGGGAGTGACTCTTTAGATGGGCACCTCTCACAATAATTCTTCAATGAAAGAAAGGTAAATTTCACCAGACCATGAATTTACAAAGACTAGGCCATAAAAGCAAAGTGTAGAAACAAACAATGCCCATGTTAAAGACATAACATTTCTGCTTATCTTGCAGAAACACTCTTCAATATCAGAAGTGTCCATCTGCCAGGTTGTGTGAAACTCCATCTGAAATTGCACTTTTTGGAAGTCAGGAGAGGAAAAGAGAACCAGTTCAACACATTCAGCCTAATTACACATTTATTGTCTCTTGCTTGAAGTTTCTAAAATTCAGAACTTTCAACTAACATTTCTGAACACTCCATTTTCCCTGTGTTTATTTAAACCTTCTCAAAACTCCTTGTACTACTGAGTTTGCACAGGAGTCGTTCCCAAATGAGCAAGTGAACATGATTCTGCTTATGACTACAGGGACTTCCCTTGTAGCTTTAAGCTGTGACACACAAAATGCAATAGGGAAGATAAATGAGAAGCCAAAGTAAAAAGGAGATCAAAAAGCAGGAACAGAAAGGAGGAGAGGAGAACTTTGAAAGCAGCAGAGGTGAACAGGTCAAAGCTAAACAAAATAGGAAAAAGAGGCTATGCCACAAATCAGGCTTCAGGGAAAACCTTGTCACGATTCCCACACCTCCAACACCTCTGAAAGCCCCTGGGAGCGTGTGCTACTTCCACCAGCTCTGTTACTGCGGGAACAAGCTACAAGCTTGATCAAAAGATCCCAGCTTGTCTGGTGAGTCATGTGAATGTCATCATAACAGGCAACAGAATTTGTGGGTTTGCATAAGCATTTCACTTAAGCTCTAGGAAATTCAAAAGAACTCTGAATTTTGCAAAGCCAAACACTGAAAATGCATGGAGAAGTAAGATTGCCTGGGAAATATGATCCCTTCACGTGAATAAAATACACAGTCTAACTAATTGATCAAAAACATTTTCCCCTCCTGCATCCAGCACTCAGAATCAATCTTTTCAGTAACCATTCTGAGCAATTACTTGCTACAGAGCATCTACATTATTTCTTGCAGAATTGGGAAGATGACAGTGAGTAACACAGAAAGGAAAGAGGGTCTGACATCTAGGGAAACTATTTTTTCCCTTCTTTTCCTTAATGAAGAATTGTAATACCTAAATAGCATTCGGCATACAATTTTGAACTTTTCACATATGACAATTTTTCTTCATTTCTGATGACAGTCAATAGAGGTTCAGCTTTAAATAAAGAGCTATATATGTTTGCTTGTTTTTGTTTTTTTTTTTTTTTTTAAATAATTTCAGGCTTCTCAGATCGAACACTGAGAAGAGAATATCATCTTCTCCAAACTCTGTGCACAAATACTATCTGTAGAATGGGAAATGTACCACCTCTCCTCCTCCTAACACTCTGGTGACAAAGCAAGCAGAATTTCCTACCCTGTTCATCACAAGGTACTCTTAAAATGAGTGAAAGGATGAGCTTGAAAATCATACAATAAAAAGAGGAAAGCATGGAGGAAATAAAAAAAAAAAAAAAAAGGAAAGGAAGTCATCAAGTAGCTGTATGTTTTTAACAGTATAGGGAACTTATAGGAAAAAACAGAATCATATGCAAATGAAAGATGTGACCAAATTTGAAGATGCACAGATAGTTTTTCCCCAATATTTGCCCAATTGATTTTTTTTTCATTCTAAGAGCTACAAATAATAATAAAAAGGCAATAAAAGTGAAAACCTATTTCTGTGAACAAAATAACACACCCATCTAGCCACTTTATCTCAGGACACTGCTTATTATCATTATGTGCTGTATTCCAATATCAACTGCTTAAAAGTGATGCTTTTGCACATCTCTATTCAATTTCTAACAAATTAAACAAGGAACATTTAAATGAAAAAATAATGAAATGACATAGAAATTTAAATCTAGTTACAGAACGCATAAAATGCAGAAGAAGCCTAAAAATGAAGAGTCTAAACATTACTCAAACACATCTGTTATAAAACAAGAATGAAAAATGTTTTATTTCAATTTTGATAGCTGCTGGAAAAAAGAAATGTAGCTTAGACACAAAAGAAATGTGAATTATTGTAATTCTACTAAATCACACTTTGACACTGTTGTTTTAAAGTAGACGTTATTGAATATTATTAGAAATGTTTGCTGAAGAAAATGAACTATCTATGCATACAGATACAGATTTTACATGTGTGTAAAGTATGT
Source organism: Eudromia elegans (assembly GCA_003342815.1). NCBI lineage: Eukaryota > Metazoa > Chordata > Aves > Tinamiformes > Tinamidae > Eudromia > Eudromia elegans. The sequence continues at coordinate 2,652,955 of PTEX01000022.1, read as the reverse complement.
ATTTACTTGTATGTGTGTAAATGTATGTTACACACATACATTTACATATAAAATGCTGGTTTTCTTATGAATGGGAGATTTGCCTAAACCTTTGCATTTTTAAGACAGTAAAAAGGTCTCTTATACTACATGTTCCACTTACTATTGTTGCTGGTCATGGGAAAAAAAAAAAATATATATTTATATATATATAACCATATGGAGCTATTTAGGAAGTTTCCTTATAGAAGAGAAGTTACTAGTCTAAAGAGCACCAGAAAAAGTCCGAAGGGACATTTAGCTGACCTTATGCTCAGTAAACAGGAGTTAGAAAGATCTGTTTCCTGCCCTTTCTGAAATTTTATTTCCACCCACCATAGCAAACAAGTAGTTGGGTGAAAAGTGGTGCAAACTGTTCAGGGCAGCATTTTGTGACACTAAGCATCTAAATGTTCTTGCCCCAGAGAAGAAAGGCCCAACAGTCTGAGCACATGACCCATGGCAGGAATTCTTCTACCGACTTTGATCATTTTCCCCATTTGAAGATCATACACAATTTGTTTACCTAGCTTGTCGTATCTTCTGACAATAAAAATACAATGCTTTAAAGATACGAGTAAAAAATCTTCTTTCATGTTTAGAGAATAAGCTGTTCCCTTCTTGATTGGTAAATACAACTGACAGTTACACAAGGGGAGGTGAGAGACAGAGTGCAAGAAATAGGAAAGATGAAAAGAATATCTAAATATCTATCTTAAACATCTAAAATCCACAAACTATGGATTATATGTCATTATACTAAAGGATTGAACATAATATATTAGTAAGACAAAAGCAAAATTGAACTGTGATTATTTTAGGAGAAAAGAATAACGTTTGTAAAAGCTTTAATTTCCTTGTGCCAGTTTGAAATATTGTGATTAAATTTCTAGGACAAGCATCTCACACTTACAAACAGTATTTTCAAATTTTTAACATTACCTCAATTATCATCATGAAAAAGGCAATAAAGGCCAGAAAGCCTTAGATCTTCTTTGAAAGTTAATCACTGGATGGGTTTGTCAGGATTTTGTTCCCTCCAGCCTACTTGAAGCACTTGAAGACAGAGTCTACCCAGGTCATAAAAAATATAGATGTGAACAGTTTAACATGACTTCATAGCTTCAAACCAAGCATTCTCTTTTACCCCACTTTGGTGTGCTGCACGTAGATCTCTGAAGGACAGAAGAGCTGTTTAGCAAACCTTAAGAAACAAACGGACATTTTCCAAAACACAAGCTCATATTTTCTCCTTGAAAACCCCCTTGAACAGGAAAATATTTATTTTCCAGTTCTCTCTTCTTCCTATATTCAATTCACAAGATCAGTCTTTAGGCAAAAAACTACACCACGGAAGATGATCATACAAAGGAAATAACAAAAAAATTGCAGTGCCTTCCCCTTTCCTTCTGCCTTACCTCCTAGAGCAAAGACAGATGATCCCTTTGCCAAATCTTTGTGATAAAATTCTATTCATTGTATTTTATTACAACCTTTAACCATTTAAAGGAAGTCATGTCATTCTAGTTTGCTCAGAGTACCACCTGGATCTGAACTCGCATCCTTGTTTCACCTTCAAAAACTTTGGTCAAGAGCTTGCCTACGATTCAATTGTTTACTTAATAAGAGCTAGCATTCAAATCATCACACTTTAAATAAAAAACAGTAATGCACATCCTTCTACACTATGTTAATCTGTTTTAATTAATTTGAAAATTCAGACATTTAGAACTCAATCAAATTAAACATCAGAAAGACTGCAAGGTCATTTGCAATTACTAAATCAAGCAGATAGCACATTGGTTGGACTCAAACTAGAGAGTACTGCAAGACCATGAAACAATTTCTCACATATTAATACTCATAAGTAGACACATATCACATTAATCAGAGCTACAACAGAACTACACAAGAAAGGAGGGGAAAAAAAGTGAGGTATTTCTACAATATCTAGATACATTTATTCCAGATAGTCACGTGCTCCCTGCATTTGTTTATCATCATATAAGAAATTAGAATTTAAGAAATATTTTTCAAAATACCAATAATGCTATTGATACTATGTATGTTTACCTACTAAACTGTCAAGAATCTAACTCAGATTAAATCCCAGTGCAAAAGCTTTCTCAATCCAGTTATCACCAATTCCTGGGTAATTAGCAGTCTCCTCTCAAAAGATAGTATTTTATAATTATCTTTACTCAGCATACCCTACTCCCCTTACTTATTTCTGATATATCTATATATATATATACACACCAGTAAAGCTGATGAGAATGACAAGATTTATGCTAAAAAGTTCAGAACACCAAACTGCTATGCATTTTTTTTTTTAATTTACATATTTTGGATTCTTTCTAAAGCACATTAGAAGAGCAGCATACCTAACTGGACCTGAAAATTTTCTGGGATATCTTTCAAGATATTCCTAAATACTTATACTGTTGGTCTCCTTGATTAAGATTCTGGTCTCCAAACATTTAAATGCTTCTCTATCTTTTCCACAGGAAGGATAATTTCTTATCCATGCTTCTAGTGATCTATTTCAGATACAATCCTGAAACCTCCTAACCCTACCTCTACTGGGATGCATCATACGGCCAAGAGCCAAAAGCAATGTACTATTTACCTAAGAGAACTGAAGGAAAAGAAAACTCAGGGAGCAGCTCCAAGGCAGGTGGCAACAGCTCTCCTGTAGCCTCACTGTTCTGCTATGCAAAAGGACTGTACCGTGGCAGGGACAACGAACAGTGGCAGCCTCTGATGCACTTGGTGGCTCCTTCATTTTACAGCCAGAAATGGGGACAATCTGGCCTCGTGGCCCAACACTACAGCTTGTCACATGATAATCACAACTGAGGAACTTTGCCTGAACCACTCAAAAGCCAAATAATAGTCAGCAGAACAAACCAGCCACCTCCCTATGTTTCATATCTGACCCTTCTTCTACATCTATTCCTGTGATCTTATCTCAAAGTCTAATTCAATATATAATATTTTATTGGGTTTTTTCCTGTTTGCTTTCTCAAATATCAGCTTTGCATATTTAGATTTTTTTTTTTAAGTGCAACCAGTTTTGCTCAGTAACCTGAAAAAGTGCTTCAAAGTAGTTCTAGTTGCCACTCAACACCATTCAAAATTTGGATACCAACGAAACTCCCACTAATTGATATTTTAAATGCTGTTATAATTCAACACACTTCCTCAGGACAGACACCTCAACAGTTTTGACAATCAATGCACACCAATGTTTTACCCAAATTAGTACCTATTACAGTTATATCAGAAACTGATATCAGCTATCTACAAATATTATAGATTTAGAATACACTCTTTAATTAAAGAGGATTCCGTTTAAAAATGTTGATTACCACAAAAACCTGAATTAAAAATATCATTGACATGAATTCAAACAATTAATTCAATGATGCCTCACTTGTATTCAGAACTTTAGCTTCATATCTCAGTGTTTAAGTAATTAAATGCCATTCGTAAATTTACCTTATAATCTTAAACAGAGAAAATAATTGGTTAGTACAAAACAATTGCTAATGTGCATTAATATTTCGGCAGGTTTACTGGAAGACACTTCTGAAACAAAATAAAAAACCTGCAGATATGAAAGATAGCAGATGCAAATGGATAAACCTGCCAAAATTACTTGATAGTGCTGACAGGCAGAACCTACTGTGTCAACACATTGCCCAACTTTAAGGACAGAGGGAAAAAAGCACACAAGCCAAGCAAAAAATATTAAGCTTGTCTGTAATCAATACTATAGCTTCAGAATTTGTGAGGAAGAACAGCATCAATCTGAGGAAGAAGAGCATCTATGCAGCAATCTCTCAAGCAAAATTGAGTATTTTCTATTAATTAGAGCCTGCTAGAAAAAAGAAATGTACAAGTTTCATGAGTCTCTGAAATCAGACTCTTATTCCAGTTGGTAATGAGAGTAGCCTAAGTATTTGCTTTCAGTTTAAGTTTGCTTTTCAGGTTAAATTCACCGAGAAGAAAACAAGTTTCCAAATTTACATATAAACATACACCTTATATTTTCAAAACCTTAATTTTAAAAATCAAACTAATTTTTCTTTAAAAACATTCCTTTTTTTCTGATGATGACTAAATAACTATCAGTTTCAATTTCTGATTGTTTTCACTGTTAGATAATTCTAGGATAATAATGTTATGATCTGTGGAAACATATATAAGTTATAGTTGAACATTCATGAAAGCTATACCTCATTGCGCAAACCACAAAAATAAGACCATTTACTCTTAGCTTTTCTATAAATACAAATTCTTCACCAGAATTCATGAAGCTGTACATTTAGAGATCTTCCATAAAGGAAAAATCACAAGCCGAAATGCATTTTTTATTCCTAAAAAAGATGGGGAGCTATATGTAATATTTTTTTGTGCTACCGTGGACTGTGCAATGTAATAGTTTCGGCAGGCATATCATGTCTCAAGAACAGCCCTTCTGCAGACCTCAGTGCTACAGAGCCAGGGAGCAGCAGTTTTCCAGAAACGCCCGCCCTCATTTAGGGCGGCCAATAAAAAATTAGCAACTCGCCCTTTAAACAGAATGAAGCAGCAAAATGAAATTTCAGGGCTGAGTATAAGATATCCTCTTTGAATGGGACTGGAAAGTGCATAGGAATGCATATATCTTACTTCAGCAAACTCCTAAGTGTTTTGATTTTTTTTTTAAACTTTTATTCTAATGCCAAGTGTCAATCGAAATGTCATTCTTATAGCACTAACAGGTTAAAAACACTTGAAAGCTCAGACTTTGATGAAAAAGCCATTGCACTCTAAGAGAAAGTACATATATCATTTCACTGTATTCCAAAATGGAAAACTGTAATTTATCTGAGTACAAAAGCTAACCTAGAAAACATCCGCGATTCGCTCTACCTCGCATAGATCTAAGTGCATGCTCTCCTTTTTCCAGTCTAAAAATGGAATTAACACCATGACAGGTTTTGTTCAGCATTAAAATTGCAAATCTTCTATGTGGCCTAGTTTCAGCTGCAATTGATCTGCTTTGTCATCACAGATAAAAAAAACAGCGAAGGGCACTGCAGCTTTAAATATTTCAGAGCTATGTAGCTAGTAAATAGACTCCATTGCAATATGGCTCTGAAGGTCGTGTCCTATTGTCTCTTTTCCCTGCAAATATTTTGAGCAGCAAAAAATGGTTTATTTTATACAATACCTCCCTGCCATTTCTAAATCATGTCAGTTGTATTAGGAATTTCCTTACTGGAAAGGACAGATACGCCACTCTTTCCATACACACCCACGCTGCTTCTAGATGTATTCTGATCGTATACCGTCAATATAACACCACAGCTATACAGAGCAGACAAATACAGTGTTTCATATATATACCTTAAGCAAACAAGCCCCCCCTTAAAACCAACACAGCATAAGGACAGTTAGTATTTCAACAGGGATAAACTAATCTACTAGATTTCTGGGGAAAAAGCCAGAGTCTGGATAAAATGCTCTTAGAAAACGACAACCAGCAATTTTAGTATCTCCTCCTGTTTCTCGTATATGAGAGAGATCATGAAAAAAATAATTATACAGACAGAGCACCGATAGAACAAAGTCTGTCAAACCTGTTTTCTTTGAAGATTACTACAGTACTAATGCTAATAATAATAAAAGCCCCAGTGATATTTAAGAATAAATTACAATAAAAAATAAACCTTAAGCCAGAATTTGGGATCTTTGTGTAGTCACTCCCTAGGATCGACCCCTGTAATTTCATACAAGATGACTACTTAGTGCAGATACAAGTTATGAAGATGCCTCTCAGGTGGAAGAATATCATGAAATAACCCCCTGCAGTAAATATAACTCTGTGACAGCTGTCACCATATAGAAGGTGCATGCAGTCATTTACCTGAAAAGGCAACAGATTGTTGCCATTATCCGTCCTGAAAGCGTTGTCTTCCATCCAGGATTTGGGAGTTAAGGGTGCAGCCCGTGGGAACTTCGGAGGGGCAATGACATTGCTGGAGAAGGGTTTTTTAAGGGGTGAAATGGGATTGAGGGGGGAGGGTACACCGACCCCCACACCCACGCCAACTCCCACTCCAACTGCCCTGCGAGGGTCCCTACCAGCCTGCAGCCCACCCCAGGGGTTGGAGGGTGTACTCCAAGCTGCGTTTTGATGGTTATTCCAGCTGGAGGAGGAAGAAGAGGAGGCAGAGGAGGAAGACGGCTTGCTGGTCATGATGGGCTGATGGCTGTAAGCAGCATTTCTCTGGGCAAAAGGTGCCTGATTAGGGCTCACAGGTGACCTCCGCTGCTGCTGCTGCTGAGCTTGCTGCTGCTGCTGCTGATGTTGGTGGTGCTGAGTCTGAGCTAGGCCAATTTGAGGAGAGAAAGTGCCACCAAATACAGGGTTGACGTGGTGTGGAAAATTCTGGAAAAGCATTGTCCCATTGACTGGAGTAATCCCTTGGAAAAAGCTATCATCCACCGTGTTTGTGGTCCCTGTAGACCAGGTACTGCCGAAGGAGGGAGACAAGGAGGTGCCGGCTGCAGGTTCTTGCTGAGGCTGGTGAAAGCTCAAGCCAGGCAAAATGGGGGACTCCATCTGCATCTTCTCCTTGCTATTTTGGGCAGGAGCTGCTGTGCCGATACTAGTCACTGGGCTGCTGTCTTCTGGTTTGGGTGTCTCCGACGAGATGGGCGTAGAGGGGGCTTCTGCTGAGTTTGGATCTTGCTGCTGCTGCTGCCGCTGCTGCTGCTGGGGCTGGGCTTTGCTTTTGTCCATCAGTAAATCATCCTGCATGGTTTGCGCAGCTGAAACAGTAGGGGAAAAAACCACAAAGACAGATTATTAGCATTGTCATTCATACTACAAACCAGGCTGTTTCAATCATTTGCCTGCCAAAAATCTCGTCCTATTGCTAGCGCTACACTACAGCAAGTTGCAAGGCAAACCCGAAATCTCCCCCTCCCCCATTTCAGAATATGTAACGCTCGATCGTGCCAGATTGCCTTTAAAATATATTTTAAGATGCTTCACCCTTTTTGATGCCTTGTTTCCCTTCAGTTTAAATGAGAGATGTGCTTATACGGCAGAGATATACAGCAATTTCGCCACGTCTCTTTTCTCTTACACCGGAACTCAGAGCTCTCACCCTGCAATGAGAAACTGATTCTGGTTCCTGTTTTTCCAAGCACCCTCCTCCTCCTCCTCCTCCTCCCCCTGGTTATTTGCATACGTCAATAAATACTGCTGCGTCCTTCAGCAAGGTTAAAAAGACACCAGTCTGCGCTCTTCTCCTCCCCTTTTCTATTAGGGGACCTTTAAAGGAGCCGGGTGCCTGTTTTCCTTAATGAACAAACAGGCTTTGAAGTCTTTAAATTTAAGCAGGAGAAGCACTCAGCACATCTTGCACGGGTGGCAGGAGCTGTTCTGAGCCACACCATCATTTTCTGGCCTTTCTTCACCAGGCAGCCAGGTTGTTGTTTGCTTAGAACACATGGGAAATGCCCTGGCAATGAGGTCGGGGGCAAATAGGTGTGGGGATGCTTCATGCACACCCATGGGCAGTTATGCTGGCCTCTAGAGACCTTCCAACCACTCTGTTTAAAATGGTATTTTACGTCAAAGGAATCCTTTGATGAAGAGTATTACTACTCACTACATTCCTATACAGGAGATATCACAAGGAGAGTATTTCCTTTATAGAAATAAGGTCAACATAAGCAAATCTGGGAGACAGTATTTGACTCTGAAGTTTCTGATACTTTTGCAATAAAAAATAGAAAAGGATAAATCAAATTATATTAAATATGGACACACCACATTTCAAAAGCTATTTCTAAATGCACAAACTAAAGATTAACAAGGCAATTTATATGCTAAGTCAATACATAGGCAGAAGAATTAAGAATAAAATGCAAGGAGCATGATTGAATCTTACATCTGCTAGAAATGTACTTCATAAAGAATGAGTCAATATCATTTGTACATTAAAATACTAGCACTGTCGTGTATTAGATGTCAAAGAACAGCAATTGCATCCAACTAAAACAGGCACCTCTGCTTAACACATACTTTTAGTCAATTACAGAGATCATTATAAATCTAAAAGTACTTTAAATGAGCCAAAATCACTTACTTTAATTGAGTAACTATGTCAAAGATAGCCATTGTTGGATACCTAATCACATTTCTATTGAGCTAATCATATGATGTTGTTTAATGAAACAAAGTAAACTTAAACCAGATCTATAAATGGACTAAGAAGGGTATCAAAAAGTGCAGTCAATAACACTCTGCTTTCTGACATGAACTGTTTTCACAAGGTCCACACCAATCTCTAGGACTTGTTTTTTAATCTTCTCCAAATATGCACACTATTTAAATTAAAAATGAATGTCAGGACAGGTTTTTGTTATCATTTAGGTTACTGCCTTGGCTTTCTATTATTTTCTTGTTTAAAACATAAACCTAACAACTAAGACTTATGAATGCTACGTAGTGAGCTAGCATTAGAGCAAGGGCCTCAAAAAACCAGAGCAAACTGTTGCAAGGAAAAAGGGCAGCACTGCTGCAGGCGGCACATAGCCTGCGAGGCAGTTTAAAGCAGTGCTGCAGCAACCATAACAGTCCAAGCTCTGGGTAGTTCTCTGTTCGCTGCATTTCTATCAAAGTCACCACTTCATTTAAGGCTGCATAAAACTGCTGATGATTCCATATTAGAGAGAGAAAAAGGCAATGTTCACCCATCCCCAGGTTCTGAAACATCAATTTAGAAATACATTTAAAGAGAAAAATACAGCAGATGAAACATCAAAAAAAATGTCGTTAACAAAGTATATTTAAATCTGTTAGTCACCGAGTTATCTATAGTTGCTACGACAGCAGTTGTTTCAAATACGTATCTTGACCTAAGCTCTTTGTTTTTGAACTTTATCCTGAGGACTGCAATCCACATTTGTTTTCATATTACTTCTTAAAGGTAAAAATTCTGCATAACTGGAAGGCTCTCGTCAAGGTCAAGACCTACCTTTAATGAATGAAGCCAGTCTGAATGGAAAAACACTGGATAATAAAATGACTTTGAAAGACAGGCCAGCCAATGTCTAATGTTAGACTAATATGCAGTACCTCTTGATTATTTGCTGGTCTAAGTACTTGTGCAAATTTACAATCCAGAAAAGGAAATCTATATCCCCATAGCAGTACCAGCTCTGTTTCACACAGCAATCCACACTATCAATGCAGAAATTGTTAAGGAATGGTTACCTTTGGATTTTCTGTATTTAGAGATCAATAAAGTGACAGTGGTTTATTTCCTTCTTTCGGATTTGGTATGTGACAAACAGGCGCCCACTGTGGCAGGAGCACTTTGACAAGTAGAAGGCAGCAGCGCATGCGCTCCAAGGAATTCTGGGGTTTGGAGTCCTATCCAGCACCACTTCTCCCGAGGTCTGGGGTGAGAACGGGTGTCTGGAAAGCAAGGGTCTCAAAAACATAAAAAGGTGCACACAAACACCCTCTGAATCTCTGGGGAAAAGCTGTATTGCAGTCTGACTCATTAGCTCTTGGAAAATAACTATCCGTCAATCTGAGCTGGGAGACAATAATAAACTCAGAGCTTCTAATAGTTTAATTACCCAGATCAAATAGCTACCTAGTTAGAATAGCAATCACTAGCCAAACTAGTACAAGAAATTAATTATAAGCTCACACCAGCTGTAAAAATATTGCAGCTATTGCAGATGAGATTGTTCCATGAGTTTTAGCTGAAGAAAATATTAATAATTTTAAAAAACATATTCCAAAGCTCATGCACAAATAGGGTACGCAAGCTTTTTCTAAACAAACAAAAATCAGCACATAGGCATTAAATGATGCTATACAAATAGTTTTAGATTTCCAAATCACCATTTTTCCATATCAAACTATTGTTAATTCCTTGGCAATCCTACAAAGAAAAACAAATAGACATTTTTTAATTTTAAATTCTGTATGCCCTGTACTCTGTAGGTCCTGATTCCAGTTGCTTCCTTTCCACCATCTACAATTCACATATCTCCACTTCAGTGCTTTCACGTTTTGATGATTAATATAGGTCGGATGTAGTATTCAGAAGTTAGTTTACAGATGCTCGTGTTTGCTGTCTTATCCATGAATAGCCATGGTTCTGGTTATTCTGGACTGCGTGCTAATGCCTGTATGAAGTTACATATCCGAAATCAGCATTGTGAAAACAGCAATGTTTTATAAAATTGAATGCTGATTGTTCAAAGGATGAAATGTATTCTGTGCTTTATGGATGAAAGAGACATGGCTAAAGCTGAGAAAAAAAAGAAATTAGGGAAGTTGAAAATGGGTTGCTGAAAAACAGGTCTTTGCTCTCTACAGTCTGTTTATGTTGGACTGTATGGTCTGCCTGCTTTAAATCAGTGTTGTAATTAAGAGTTTGTCAACACTTGCTCTGACTTGTTTCTGCTGCTCTGAATCACTGAGAGCCAGGAAAACTGCTTTCTTACAGCAGTTGAGAATTCCTCATTTACTGAAATATCCCAGCTAGTACCGGACTGGCTGCGTTCACTGAATACCACTCCTTTATGTCTCTTTTTATTCCTGGATTACTGCTTTTCAGATGATGTGAGGATGAGTGTGGAAGGAACCACAGCCTGTCACTTCTGTGCAGAGGGCAGCTTCACTCAGTAGATCAATCATTAAACTAAGCAGAGGACTAGATATCCAGAAATGAAAAAACATTTCATAACCAAGAAAGTCAGACTGTAAAGGCAAGGGGTTATTTTGTTTGTTTGTTTTAAATATATAGTAGCCACCAGGAAAAAAAAATAGTTACTTCTATCAGTTACCTCTTCAATCAATGAAAGTTAAAAAGATATGAACAGCTGTATCAGCACACAAGAGCTTCATTCAATCTGATATCTGAATTGCTTGACCTGGGCAAGTTCCAAAGAAACAAATGTAAGAAAGGCATAAATGACACAAGCTAACTAACTTGATGCATTTTCACTTCCTGAAATACACTTAGTGCACTCTTATTTCCTGAAAATCATTATTAAGTAATTGAAGCCTATGACCAGTAGTTGCGTATGCTAGTCTTTTTACCAGAAAGTGAAGATTCCAACTAGCTTGAAGGCTAAGGGAAGCATTATGATATGGAAAAATTTTAATGCATAAGCATTTTTCTCAGATTTCCTTCATTTTAGTTTCACCTAGGACTCCCTTGTCTTGTCACAATGCAATTAATATGAAAGGCCTAACTGAACTTATCATTTATTGCATGCATTGCTTCTCATAGCAGTTAAAATGCAATATTGCCTTAAGAGAATATTTCCGTATTGCCAGGTTACTTCACTTTGTGGAAAACAGTGAATAATTCCTGTACTCTCAGTACTGTCACATCAAAAGAACTGCTTTAAGGAACCATTGCTTCACTATTCAGCCTCTTTTTCACGCCTTGCTGAAACGATCCGGTAAAAATATAATGTTTTCTCTATTCTTACATTAATTACTTAGAAACTTCTTTATTAAGCTCTAATTTGACCAAGTTTGTTAACAAACAATTTAGTATTTTAAAAGACGACCTGTCAATTTATAAATCTGACATCCTAATTCAGGGCTGAATTTGCTGAGCTCTAAATTTTGGTGACTTTCATCAAGTATTATACTTCCCATGGAAAGTCTTACTTAATTCAAAATAGCTGCCATCTCCTGTTAGTATCAGTGAGGTCGAGCTCAGTCTAATCTCATTTAGTAGCAACTGTTTCCCTTTACTTCAATGGGAAAAAAAAAAAAAGAGTCTATTCCCAGGGGAATTGTGTCTAACTGGGCTCAAATGCAGCTACAACAAGGGGAAGACAGAGCGAGGCAACACACTAAACACCTCAGAGGTGGAAAAGAGGAAGAAAGAGGATGAAAGAGAAATTTAATAGAAAATAATATAGGATGTAACCATTTAGAAAATGCAAAAGCAGCAAGAGGCAACCTGAGCTTTGGCAATAGTGGAAACTGCCAATGCAAAGCAAGAAGTCTACAGAATAAAAAGTGCAAGGAAAGGGAAGAGAAAAAGGGCGAGGGGGACAATGAATTGAAGGAGAAGACTGTTGGGGAGAATAAAGGAAGCATTTGAGTAGAGCAGCTGCATATCCGGCCCTGTTAGGAGGAAGAGATGAGGATGGAATGACAACTCCTGTGCTGTCAGGCAGCAAGGAGGGCTCTCCCAAAGGCAGAAACAGTTGCTTATGCGTGTATTCGTATATCACGCTGCGCCTGCGACGAGCAGACAAATTGAGAATGCATACTCCCAGCTGTGCAACCTACCCTGCAGCAATATGGAGGCATAAATCAGCTTTCAGAATTTTAAGCTATTTATGGGATGCTTTGAGAAGTGATTTTTCATGCTTGATGTTTGCAAAAAAAATATGATGTACAAGCCTGCCAAGTGTTTACCATTTGACCTGATATTCAAGCTTTGTCCAGTCTTGTCAGTCAGTGGTAGAGTAAAAGAGTCTTCAGCCTTGCATAGGAGCCAAAAAATCCTGTATTTCTTCAGATAAGTATTGCTCATGTCATTATTACTGATCATGACCTCATAGCTTTTTCCTAAATGGAAGGCAACTTCCCACCTTCCAAACAGGAATTTAGCAATGACACAAATCATTTAACCCTAGGAATAAACCCAGCTTTCCTGGTTCATGTCCAGCTTGTAATATTTGAGGATATATACATAAAACCTAAATATTTGGCTCATTTGTCTGATCAGTACTCTGGTCAATAGCCAACACACGTAATCCAGACCAAGATAAGACACCAGGAACTGTGATAGCTAATAGCTCTCAGAGTCCACATACTGCTGTATGACTAATCAGCAAAGCGTGCACTGGGCTCTCTGTGAGGAACTCATCCATATACGGAGTACCCAGGCCACCACAGGCCCACAACTCAGCAGTGCAAGCAAAATTGAATTTTTGAATGGAATCTAACCATTCTCAGAATAAGTATCCAAATTTTCTAGCACATCAGTTTGATGTCATCTTCCTTCCTCCTTCTACACGTGCTTCCAATAAAATACACTCAGACCAATTAAACTACTTCAGCATTCCCTCTTAGGATGCTAGTAATTTAAAACCAAACACACACCTCCCACATCCACTCTATATATAAAGTAGCACAACTTAAAAGTCCAAATCAGCATTTGAAAGGACAAATGGAAAACAAAGTCTAGAAATACAAGGTAAGATACAAAACAATGGTAGAAGCATAAGTAACATACATAATCTCAAGTGTAATGCATTCTTGGTCGAGGAGACCCAACTCTGCAACCAACTTCTACATTTCTGTTATTCTGCAATCTGACAATGGTGCAATGCTTTGCTTTTTTTACACCCATTTTTACAACACCTCTCTTTCCCCATAGAGTCTCAAAGCGACTTTTTCCATAGTTCCCGTGTCAGAGTCAGAAAATTCAGGATATTCCCAAAGATTGCCTTCCTATTTAACCTGATTCCTACAGCCGTGTATATCCGCCACACAAAAGCTCTGTGTCTCAACTGAGAACAGAAGTAAGTTGATGCAGTTGCCTGTTTGTGGGGTGGGCCTGGAAAATTACCACCTTGTGCAGTAATTACAGCATAAGCCGGTTACAGCTTACACAAGGGGACTCATTACATGTAACTCAACTCATTACAAGGCCTAGTTATTAAAGGAAAAAGTAGGCGTGCAAGTGGTATAACCTGAAAAGGAAAGGCCACAGTCCCTTCTTACTAACAGAGCGTCCCAAGAATCCAGAACGTCGTACCCGCCGCTGCAGAGTGTGACATCAGCCCTCGCTGGGGAACGTGACATAAGGCAGACCCCTCATGCACCAGCGCGTGGGCCACACAGTGCCTGAGGGGAGCGCGACAGAGACACCGTGTCTCACCGGGACCCTTGCTCTCCTCACGGCACCTTTGCTCTCTAAACGCCTCTTGGATCCTAAAATTCCAGTTCCTCAGACTGTGATGTGGTGCACTGACTTCTAAGCACATGTCAGATTTTAAAATCAAGTCAGATTTTTTTGTTTGCTTGTTTTTCTTTCTCTCCCATCTCTACAAACTGAGGTAATCGGTTACCACCGACCTGCGCCTGAGGCCACCGAGACCGTTCTCACCTCGTCTCCGCACACACGGACGCCCTACGGACGCCCTGCGCCCGCGCTGCGCCAGCGCCGCCCTCCCCGCTGGGAGGAGCGGGCACCTGCCGGGCCGCGCGGCCGCACCTGCCGCCTCCCTCCCTCCTCTCCTCCCGCGCTGGGCGGGGCGGCGGTTGAGCGGCCGCCCCTCACGCGCCGCGGGGAGGGGCCGCAGAGGGCAACGGTCAGGCTGCCATCGAGCCGGGGTTACCTCACCGCCCGTCCCTTACCTGCCCGCGCGCGCGGTGCCGGCAGCGGCTACTCGGCGGCTGGGAGCGGCATAGGGAGTGCGGAGGACGCGGCCGCCACGGAGGAGAACGGGGAAGGGGAGGAAGGGGCGCGCCCCGGGGGACCTTTAAATCTCCCGTAGGCGCCGGGACTACATTTCCCAGCGTGCCGCGCGAGCCGCCGCCCGTGCGTGGCGCAGGCGCAGCGCGGCGAGTGGGCGGTGCCGCAGCCGCTGCTCGGCTCTTACCTCACAGAGGAGCAGCCGCCTCCCCCCAGCAACACGCTAACGGTCGCGGCGCTGTCCGGAGTCGCCCGGGCGAGCGGCCCCCGCCCGCCTCGTCCCCGCCTGCCCGCCCGCGCAGGGAGGGGCGGCCGCGGGAAGGCGACTGCGCTGCCGCTTCCCCGGCGCCGCCCCCCTCCGCCGGCCCCGCGCCGCGGCGAGGCCCGCCCCTCGTCCCGCCGCCGCGGAAACGCGGCCTGGCGCAGCCATGTCCGAGGAGACGGGCCTGGCGCTGCCGCAGACCATGGACAGGTAGGGGCGGCGCGGGCGGCCCTGCGCGGGCTTCCTGGGAGCGCGCGGGGAGCAGCGCGGGGTAACGCGGCCGCGCTGCCCCCCTGCAGCCGTGACCTGGCTGCGAAGGTCGGGGACTCGAAGAAATCCTGTGAGCGCCCTTTGGGGTGCGACTTAAAGACAAAACTGTCTTCATTCCAAGCTCAGCTATTGTGACTTGAATGTAGGCGAGGACTAGTGTTTAGATGCTTTTTATTATACTTACAATTTATGCTTTCCTCTGAGTATGCGACACTTTGTTCTGCTGATGATAGGTTGCAATAAGAGTTAACCATGAAGCACTTAAAGCTCCAACTCCATAAACAATGAAAAAGAGTGGATGGTGTGTTATTGTAAGAGGTGTGATGTGCCTTATTGCAGGAGGGATTTCAAAAGGCAGAGACCCAACAGGAATCAGACCTCTATTGATGAACCCGTCAGGTTTTCATCATAACGAAGCAAAAACCCTAGTGATTTTCATCGTTACAAGTTATCTGTAAGGAAAGAGGATTTAGTGAAATACAGACTGTCATCAGGGAAGCAGTGGTGAGGTAAACTGTGTGGGGCAGCAGCAGAGCTGTATACAACCTTGATGGTGAGGGTGAGGAATTTCAATTTGATGTAGGTAGAGGATAAAAGAGAGTTGAGTGGAAGGAGAGAGAGAGAGAGAGAGAAAACTGATTATTTTAGGAAAAACTGGAGTAAAGTGAAGGGGGAAAAATGAGTAATTTAGATTATAATCTAGATTGACACCTGTCAAGGAGGATAACTTTCAGAATATTATACATGTCTTTACAAGAAGTAACAAGAAAAAGAAGATGAATTTTTAGAGATACTATCCGGAAAATGTTTAGCTTGGCATATCTCCTGTGAATGTAGGGAATACAGGAGAGGGCGGTAGTATTGTGGTGTAGGAAGTTTTTTTAAAAAAGATGAAAAAGACCACGAAAATCAGCTTCTCTGCAATTAAGATTTTCATCTTTCTTCTGAAGTTTGTACTCTTGATGATGCATCTTGTCTAAGAGGCCTGGAAAATCACAATATTCTGAGTGAATGTCTCACTGTTTAGTATCATATCATGGAGCCCTAGTTAATCCAATTGCAACTCTCTGTGAGGTGGTGTTCTGTGGACTGCAAATAGATCCAACTTGGTTGGCAGTAATTGATTAAATAGAAGCCTTTCACTGGTGCTTGCATCGGTGTTTGGGACTGTGTCATGCAGGAGACTGCAAAAATCTTTCTTTTCTTGGTGTTTTTTTTCCCCTGTCTTTGAAGAGAGAAGGATTACTACTGACAATTTTACAGCAAATTGCATTAAAAATTATTTGTGGAATATTATGTGGAGGGTTTGCTTAAAGAATGATGTCATGAAAGACTTGGTTTGACTAGCTAATAAAAAATGGAAACTTTCTTTTTAAGTAGAGGCCAAGCCAGTTTACAGTTATTTAATTCTTAGGCCTAGTGGATATGTGATTGATTTTCTTAATTCTTTCTTTCAACTTTGCAAAACTACAGTGCACATATCTGGCCTTTTTCTAAGATATTTATTAGTAAATATAGAATAACAGAGTTGATAATATGCAACAGTTTAGAAAGACTGCCCCACTTTCTGGACAGCAAGGATAGTAGAAGGAGGAGGAAAAAAAAAACCCTTTAAGCATTAAGGAAGTTATGAAAAGAAAGACAGGAGTTTTCATATAAGAACTCATTGCACTCAGTTAAGAGACTATGGCAACAGTAGCATGGGAAATAGTGAATAGAATGGTAAGAAGCCAACTATTCAGGATTTTAATTCAGAGTATGGTACAATACAAGTAGAAGAATTTTGAAGTAACAGGAACCTCTAAAAGCAGTCACTGCAAATATTTTTTTTTCCTGTACCCTTTGTGTTTGCCAGAGAGAGATTGCATTAGAAGAAAGTAGTTTTTATTTCTTGGGTTCACGCATAATTCCTTTTAGGTTGTACTTGGTGATCATTGAGATGATCTATAGCATCTTCAGTATCTTTGTTATAACTTAGTGCTTTTTTTTAATTTGAAACCATTTGGATTGCTTCAGTGTAAGAACTCTTTCAATAGCATTTCAAAATTTTTGCCTAGGAGTCATCATTCTTTCACATAAATTGTGCTCTCCATTTATATTAATAATGCAATTTCAGTCTGGAAATATTACATTATTAACAAAAGGGTAAATAACTGTTAAGGTGGGCCTATCACAAGAGCTAACTTAATTGATGTTGAAATATCTAGCTAATACTTCCTTAATTATCTGAAAGATTGGCTGCAAAGTGAGAAATGGACATGACCATCAAGTTTTCTACTTGCTAGGGTTCTATTGTCTGCAGTATTTGAACATTGGCATCCTTTCTAGATTCAGAACTGGGCTTTTCTGTCACCATCTCCTTTAGCTCACATATTAAATAATGGGCTAAGATGATACCCTTAAACCACTAACATATTCTGCATGCAGAATTCTTTGGTAAAAGACCATATTCTTAGAATAGTGCATGCATAGAAGGCATTGGGTTTTTTGGATTTTTTTGGTCTGTTTAAATTGTGAGGTTTTATTTTAATTCTATTCATAGGAGTTTAATAGATAAATTACAGAATGCCAGGAATTTATATTAAAATTGAAAATAGTTTGTCAGGGCATTTTATATTGTTAATATAAAAGTGACTTTGTCACTTTTCAAATGCAATTTGACTTTCCTGTTTCCATAGTCATATTTCTAAGCAGAAATTATGCTTGTGTCTTTTTTTTTTTTTTTTTCAAATGGTAATGGCTACATCTTATCAGTTTTCTGTTTTATAGTTCTCTGTAATAGCCTGTGTTAACAGGCTGTTGGTTGCAGGGCACCAATTGGCTGTGATGCTGTTGTGCTAGATCTCACAGAATACTTGAATTGGGAATTGCCAGAGCTGCTGATAGTTCTTCTTTTCTCATGCTTGTTTTGATATGTGGGCTTATTGCATATGTGTGGTTTAGCTGAACTATTGCTTTTTAAAGTGGCAGCTTTTTAAAAGTTCATATTTAATGACCTTAAATGAAGACAGTGGCAAGACCATTCTGTCAATCTGGAGTTTGCATGTTTGCTCTTAATGCTGCATATTGGCTTGAAACCTAGATGGTGTAAATATTTGATTAATACAGTAATATAGTGGAAGCTGTCAGTGTTTTATTTTCTGTTTTAAGACAATTTATCATAAACATGTCATCCATCTGATCATCTCTAATTTATCTTCTGGTTTGAAAACGGTCAATTTGCCATCTTCCAAAAATGAATACTTAATCACATACCAGCTTTTCCCTCTCTATTTCACTATTTCTGCCTTGCTTACTGTGAGCATCAATACTAAAACGTACTCATATTTTTAAGCTTTAGTCTCTTGACTTCAGTGAGATTATTTGTGGATTGCCCTTCCTTTTCTAAGAAGACAATTCAGCTGAAATTGTGAATAGACTCCACAGACAATTTCTTAAACAAGCTGCTGAATTTATTTTAATTACTTTCAAGAGGCAATAGTGTTGAAGCTAAGCTTCCTCTCTTTGCCAGAGCACTGATTTGTCAGAAAGATGCTAGCAGTGAGATCCAAAAGTTGAAAAACAAACCAACGGCAACAACAAATAACAACAAATTCATGGATTTTCTCATGGATTTTCAGAACCTGTGGTCTGAACCTGTGCTGCTTATTATTATTGCTATTACACATGCAGTGCTTTTATGCATCACTTTCAGCAGTTCATTTTATTCCAGTTAGCATCTGTGTAGTTGTTTTGGTTTGAATTTTTTTCTTTACCTTTTCTGAAGTGTGAGCGTTGATTGGGATTAATTCTCACTGTTAACTGTTTGATACTTCAGGACCAAAGTCATGTGTTGGGATTAAGACATTAAGGCTGCAAACCCAGCAGTGTAATTAGTGCAGTGTGGCTGTCGATTCTAGATTTAAAGCCTTTATTTAGAACTCTCTAAACTTCTGATGGATTTTGTATGCTGTTGGTAGTTTCACTGGCTAGTGTTGACCCATGAATAAATGTTTGTAGAAACGGAGCTCAACCAGGTAAGAGATGGAGAATAAAACATGGAAAAACACTTTAAAGGACAGGATTTGTGTAGTATTTTTGCTTTTTTTCCAGATTGTTTATTCTGCTTAAGCTGATCAGGTTTGCCTCCCTTTACTGCCCTACCCCAAGGAATTTGATTGACTCCTTCCTACACAATATAAACAGTTTAAAAGAAATTAAGTTTTTTTGTTGGAAGAGGGCTTGCCATGGCTTCCAGCTGAAGCCTTTGAGCCATCAGAAGTATGTGACTTTCTGTCCTTCCTTTAGAGTAGGATGCATGTGCTTGGAAAGAAGTGTCAACATCCATATAGGATAGGCTGTGCTGAGTTCATGTTTGCTAGAAAGAAAATGGGCTTCTACTCTAACTGGTAGGAAACTGAAGTTGATACAGGGGGGAAAATAGTATTATCCCTGCCTTGGACAAGGTTTCTTTTGGTGCAGACAAGCTATTGCTACCCTTTGTTCCTGACACTCTGTTCTTACTGCTGTTTTAACTTCTCTGCTAGTTGGTTTGTATCTTGCTTAGACTTTATCATGAACAATACATTCTGTATTTTGAGAACTGAGTATTGGGAAACCATAATGTATCTTGCACAGCTGGCTTTTGTGTTTATCGCGTTATAAATGACTGCTCCTGAGATCTGAATGCTTTGTTTAGAAGTGGGTCTTTTATATTGGACTAAATTGTGCCAATGTTAAGTTATCCTTCTGTGAAGGATATAATTACAGAAAGCTATGTGCTGAGTGCTTGTGATTGTTCTGCTGGTGAGTCATGTGGAGTCCACTTTGCTGAGAGCAGAGTCACTTAATGCTCTGATCAGGCATCTTGAAGTCCTTGAAGTCCCGTTCACTTCATATGGACTATCCAGCCTTCCTAATTTTCGCTGCCTGACAAATTTGGGTGGTTATTCTTGTTGTTGTTTAGCTATTAATGCCCTGACAAAATGCCTTACTTTTTTTGCTGTATTTTACATTTTGTAATAAAAAAACCAAACTGAGAATAAACTTGAAAAATAATCTGTATTATATAATTTCTGAATTCAAAGCAATTTGCTTACTTCATATTCTTTCTGCCAATTCCTGCAGCTTTAGGACTGCATTTCCTATTTTTTCTTCCCCTTTTTATTGGAAGAACAAAACAGACAAATGACTTAGCATGAAAGTTTGGTTTAACCATGAAATTCAGTAGGTATATGTACGAAGAAGTTAAATTCTTATTTCATGATTATTTTACCTAAATGCTAAGAATGGAATGTAGAGCAAATAGCCTTAAGTTTTGCTTTCTGAACTGTTTGAGTTAATGTTAATATATTGCTTTTAACATAAAGGTTTCTTTGTATTTTTAAATTACCTGTGTGATACTGAAGAGATGCTGCAGGAATCCGAGTTCATGTAATGTCCACTCTTTGAATGAAATTCAACTTCGTGTTTTTTTGGCTTTTTAGCTTTTCCTTGTCATAGGAGCAGCTTAATGTTTAATGTCATAGGAACAGCTTGGGTACAGCTTTAGGCAGCTCAAAAATGCTCCTTTCTGTATGTATGCTGCTTCTGATGTTTGTAACATCTGTCAACTACTTTGTAACGTATATCACAAATACCATTGTTATTTTCTGATGCATCTCTCTTCAGTTCTCTTCCAAAATGTACAAACTAGAATATTTTGCAGTATTTAATGCTTGTTTAGTGGAAACTAATTTTCTTTTTCTTTATTTTTAAAGATCAATGGCTGCATTTAACATTCCAGTTTAAAACAGCGTCTTAAAAATATTTTGATACTGATCTCTGAAAGCATAAGTGTGGTTAGTGCTTGTTTAAAAAAGCTATTAAGTAAATGCTAACCTTCTGTTGTGGAAAAGTAAATCCTCCACAGGAGATATGAGATACTTTAATGTTTGTTATCCTGTGGTGCAGAATTTGAAGGAATAAAGGTTTTAGTTAAATTCCTTTAGGTCAGTCTAACTCTTGCTGTGATTTATAAATCAATCACCTCGGTTAGTGCTGGGGGGAAATGGGTGTTGTTAATCAAATGACGTAGCTAATAGCACAATTCTGACGCAGCAATGAAGCAACTGTGCAGTAATTCTTAACCTTGGCTTATGAACAGTATTACCAAAGAAGCTGTTTGCTGTAAGCAGCATTATTATGATTTTTATGGTTAGCTAAAATGTTGATAAGTTACAATTCTATAATGTTGGAAGGTTCTTTTCTGTGAAATATGGTCTGAGGAACCTCTTCAGTGTATAATTAAGTTATAGCAGTATGTTAGTAGAGCATCTTATAATATTTTGAATTTTTTTTTTTTAAATAAGAAACAGCCTCCAGTATTTTAGAGCTTCAAACTGATTTTTCTGGTCTGTGCATTTATCCTTTTCACTCAAATCTTCCTCT
Source organism: Eudromia elegans (assembly GCA_003342815.1). NCBI lineage: Eukaryota > Metazoa > Chordata > Aves > Tinamiformes > Tinamidae > Eudromia > Eudromia elegans. The sequence continues at coordinate 2,631,514 of PTEX01000022.1, read as the reverse complement.
AGCCTTCATTTAGAATTATAAGAAGGACAGCCAAAGAAAAAATTTTCTGTACGTTGTTCTTAAAGTTGCTGGAAAACAAGAAGTTTTCCTTATATTGGTGTTATCTAAGTGTTACTATGTCATGTCTAACTGGAGAGGGTATTGACTGAGCTACTAAAAACAGTGACTCATGTGCTCTTGATATATTTTTTCCTTGCCAAGTAGAGTAGAATTCAGGTCATGATGACTATGAAAGGATATAGCTATGGGTTTTTCAAGGAGGCTTCAGTTTGAGGTTTTTGGTAGACGTGATTACTTCTGTTATCAGACAAGTATATTTGAGGTGTTGGAAAGCACAGAAATGGTCCAAAAGCAAAGTTTAATGCGTAATGAAATACAGATAGTATATTCCTAAGGAGTGATTTAAGAATTTAAATAATACTGTCTTTTTATTAAATCTGGCAGTATTGCTAGAAGGAAGAATTGTTCTTTTAGCCTCAAGTACTAATCCTTTCTCCTTTAAATAATCTTGTATTTGTGTATGTCAGACACTCTAGTCACTCAGAAGTGGGGGATGTTCTGCCTTACCAGTAGGTCATGTCATCAGTGAACATGCGTAGCCCACTTACTGTCTGGAGTTCTGGAAGTGTCTTGAATGTCGTAAGTGCTTTTTTCTTCAGCCAGAGTAAATATCTGGATATGAATTCTCACTGATCCAGCCTTGCACTAATTCCATTTTGCTTTGATACCGTGCCATTCTGCAACTAGACATGGAGATGAGCAAGACTTGGAGAGTTTTCTTCTGGTTTCCATTTTTTCTCATCATTGAAGTTTCTAACCAACATCTTCAAATTCCAGTACAGCATTGGGAATATTGGAGGCAAAGTATTACTGAAACATAATTAAGATGTTTGAGGGAACATCCCAAGAAGTAATTTTAAATGTTCTCTAAAATGTAATTTGCTAGTTGTCTTAAGTCTTCTGTTGCCTTCTAGATTCATGATTACGAATGTTTTTGTCAAACAGTGCTAAGGGAAATTGCTTTCCTTATTTAGCATGCTATCTGCATTATTAAAGCCCTTAAATATTTAAGGGCTTTTCTTACTGCTATGAGAATTATTCTGTCTTTTCTATGTATAAGATATTATTTGTCCAGCCTCCTTTTTCAAATACTGTTCAAACCATATTTCAGTTTTGGAAGTGATTTATGTGTGTGGATGCATGGTGCTTTTTACTGCTATTAGTCACTTAGATCTCTTCCCAAGTCTGAGTGGAGTAGTCAAGTGCTGCTGCCCTCTAGCTGACACTCAGTATCTTATTAGAGTTGTGTTCCAAGCTCTTAATTATGTTAGGGACGATAATGTGTTGTATATGAGCAGTGGTTTTACCTAATTTTTAAATGTTTTAGAACAGCTCTTTCTTTTCTTTCCTTAAAGAAATGAAACAAATGTATGTAACAACTAAGTTTTTCTTATATTTAAAGCTTTGGTGATTCCTTAGACTTTCCATTTGGAAAAATGGGAGAGTATGATAAAGTCTTTCAGAAGAGTGAATTTTGAGGCCTTATCAAAAGGTCTGCACCTGAAAAACAGGTCATAAGAATTTATTTTGTTCATAATGAAAATGTAATATGTGTGGATTTGCTGATATTCTAGTTTTCTTGGTTGTTTTCTTCTCCGTCCTCCAGAATAGTCCATCTTCTCTTTGACAAGCTAAGAGCTAAAACCCAATGAGAACTTGAAAGTGCTTGAATATATTATATATTCATCTCTATATGTTATATCTCAATCTGTGGATAGTCTCTAATATGAAGAGGGACAGCGGTAAAGGGTCCTTTTCAGCTTGGCAGCCATCTGGCATTACATGGGTTTTGCTAATTTGCTTTGCTTTGATGGCCCAGGGCTCTGTGTGTGCGTGTACTGAAACAAAAGTTTGTGTATAATTGAAGTGTTAGGCAATCAGGCAGATAAAGGTTGGGAAAGCTGGTAACTTTCTGGTAAATTGCTGTGGCTAGATTAGTTTCTCTACTAGCATCTTACAACAAAATGAAAAATCATGGAACTCGTTAGTTTTTCAAATGATAGAAAATAAAAACATGTGTCTGTCTTTTTTTTTTTTTTTTTTTTTTCTCCCACTGATATTTGCAACTATTTGTTCTAATTAGTTCATATATTTCTATGTAACCTTAGTTGGGGATTGAACAGCTTACCCAAGTCAGTGAATGTCAGTGGAGCATGAATCATAGTGACAGTTTAGAAGGGCAGACAGAGGATGTGGGTGTGCTTAGAAGAATCATCTTGAGAATAATTATTCCAGCATAAAAAGCATTATAAGTCATCAGTGTTAATGATGTCATTAGTTGTAAGAGAAGATAGAACCCTAAATTCTCAAGGCTTGGCAAATTGTACATTGTTATCTTTCACTTTATGGAATACTTATTTTATCTTAAAGTTCTGCATTAGATTTCTAAAATGTTATATTTTTTTTTCCTGAGAGCAGATAAAGCAGTTAGTGTGTAGTACTCGTTCTCCACTGCTGAAATAAGAAGGTAAATTAAGTTTTGTTTCTTCAATGGATTTTAAAGAATACTGAGATTATAAAGCAAAGCCATATCATGGAGGAGAAGTTGAATAGAAAGATGTGTTAAAAATAATCTATACAGAATTAGATGATCTGGCTTTTTTATAGTCTTAAAATCATTAATGGTGATTGTTCATTGGAACTGTGAAAAAAGTGGTGTTGTTTTGTTTTTGTTTTTTTTATTTATACCGTGAATTCATTTTAACAGAGCAGTAGCAGATCTAACTTAGGTATGCATGGTTTCGGACACGTGCAAATTGCTGGGAACAAAGAAATCCTATTTTATCTGCTTTATTAATAAGAAATCTAAAATGTCATCTTCCTAATTAGGAACAGAATTGGATGGCTGCAGCTCCTAGCAGAGTTCTAGCATTGGCAGGGAAGAGTCTAGTAGCATGGATATTGTTGTTTTGTTTTTTTCTCCTTTCCGGGACAGTTTAATGGAAGACCAGTATCAACTTTCACATGCAGCCTGGCATCTTAGATCAGCAGCTAATTTGTGTTAAGTAGTTCTGTTTGTGTCTGATCACACAAAATTGTATATATATTTATATATATGCATTTATGCATAAATACGTATGCTGAACATAGCACTGCAGCGCATAAAGCTTTGTGGTGACCTGGTTCAGCAGAACAGACAGTGGCTGGCAGTCAAACCTTTGATTTTATCCACAAGCTATAAAGTTGCCAGCAGGATTCTGTGAGCTGTCCTTTACTCATGTCTGCTTTTATATAGCACAGTCAATTCAAGTTCAAACTATTACTCCTTAATTGGAACTATAGTTGAGTGTATATATCAGCAACTTTTGGTAATCACTAGATCTTTTTAGTACTCTTTCTGTTTTTCCACGTTTTGCTTATGTTTTTGGTGGTTGTCTGCTTGCTGCCTTTTGTTTGTTCATGGCTCAAGTTGTTCAACAGCTTGACAAATACCTAGTTTTAAAAAAAACATCCTGTGGTTGGAGTTTAGAGCTCTTTTATGGTATGGCCACATGCTCACTCAGTTTTCTTTGTTTTAACCTTTCCCTGATACTTTTGGTGAGAGCACTACCTGTATAGTCAAGTCTAGATTTCTATTGTTTCTAGATTCCTACCAACTACTGCTGAGAAGAGAATTGAGGATTAGGTCAGATTAGCTACAGAAACCTCCCCTTAAGACTTTATTTCAAGGAGACATCACATTTTCTGGTGCAATGATGCAGTCTAGCATATGGCTACTTTATCAAGCTGCTTGAAAAAGGATACCCAGAAATCATGATGAAGCATCCTCTGAGACTGCCAGCCTTACAGTGATCTCCCATTGGAATCTGCTTTCTGCAGGAGGAGAGGTGAATTCCCACCATTAGGACAGTGGAAGGACCTTTTTTAGGGATTTGATAGGCACAATTTGTGTTGAAGATAAAGTATTTTATGCTGTGAGTGATGATCAGGGCAAATGCTGGAGAAAGAGTCATGCTTCCTTTGTAATCATGAAAGCTGCTGACTTCATCTGTTAACCAGCATGCTGGGCAGGAGCTATCTGCAATCTGTTATTGAGTCTGCCTTATTGCTTTAGATTTTGCAGCTGAACCCTTATCTTTCAGCGCAGAGGTGACATGAGGTAGTATTCCCCTCTTGATAGCCTTTATCAGGAACATGCAGGCGACACTCCCGGTCCATCGTGACCAGAAGCTGGCCCTCTAGCTATAAGAATCTTTCTTCTGCAAAACTCTTCAAATTCTGGAAGAAGTAGAAAAGCAGTAGCATTTGCAGTGAAGCATACATTTTTTCAGGGGAAGTTTACTATTTTATCATACATAAAATCCTTTCTAGTTCCAAAGCAGCCAACCTGTGTTGTCTTCTGCTGGATAACTTTCCTAATCTTCTGATGCTCCAGTCTTCACACCTGCATCTGATTTTTGTAATGTTGACATACTTAATGGAAATTTATTAACACTTTTCATCAGTGATATTTTATCTGTTAACAGAGATGATGTATAAAACAATCACAGATGTTCCTGAAGACTTGCCTTCTTCCAAATAGCAAATTTGTGGGTCATCCTTTGGAACTATACTTTTTTATGGCCAGGTTATTTAAATTGCTTTCAGGTTGCTTCTTCCAAGATGTGTTCTCGTGCTGCACTGCATTGGCTTGCCATTCTATCACTGATAACAATTGTACTTCCTTTTTTCTCCCCACTTTTTCTTTCTTTTCAGATATGAAATTTAATTGCATTAAGGCATTGAATCAGTTACTACTTAGCAACAGAAGATGCTTCATTACCAGCAAATTCCTGCTGTGTTGAGGGATATTATGTGTATTTTATGTATTATGTATTTTATGTGATAGAAATGCAGAAAAGCTTTCTTTAAAAGATACTTCTTGCATCTTTTGGAGGATCTGTAATTGGAGCAAAAATAGTTCGTGGCTCATAGTTATAAAGGACTTCTTGCATGTTCAGATTTGCAGTTCTCATAGTTATGAAGTGCTAGGTACTCTAAAACACACCTTCCCAGAGGAGAAATTCTCTGTCTTGCAGTACATACATGTATGCTCCTCAGCAGTGGAGAAAAATCCAAGGTATTTTGTCTCATCTCTTGCAGCACTGTACCACCTAGCAGTGCTATCCAAATCCCATTAGTCATCTTCCCTTAATTGTTGTGAACACAATTGTGAACAATATAGGGCATTAAAGATCTCTTAAAACTCTTTAATAATAACCAACATAGGCGTTTTAAATTCTTGTGATTTTTTTTTTTATGTTTATGCAGTCATTTGTGCCTGCTTGAAAATCAAGCTGTGTTGCAAAGAATTCTGCTCCCCACCCATTTCATTTCTCATCTGAGACTACTTGGAGGGAAGAAATAACCTTGAGAAACAGTTTGAGTGAATAAAGAGGCAGGCAGTCTGCCTCTAGTGAAGTTTTTTGATACTAATGTGTCTTGCTGGTGTTAGGAAGTAAGCTCCAGGAGTGCGTGGCTTCTTTAGTGATGAAGAACTTGTAATTTGGGGAAATCTGTTTTTAGGCAGGCCTTGACTTGATATTAGGACAAGCTTTTTTGATTAGTCATGTAACATTTGGAATGTAGGATCTTTAGTATTAATACAGCTTCTGCTGCATACACTTTGTTCTTAATATGCACAATGTCCTGAAAAGAGTTTATCTTTGGTAGAATGAAGCGGATGCACTAAATGAGTTATTCTTGGAGTGAGAATAGAATTTTTGAGATTTGAGAGCTTTAGATGCTAGTGAGCTGAATTTAAAAGGCAGTTATAATAAGTTCAAGGCTGAAGCAATGATATTTCCCTTTTTTTCTTTTTGCCAAAAAAATGTGGAAAAATACATTAGTGTTATTGATTTGGCTCTGTAGAAAGTCATCAAGGAAAAAGGTTTGAGTTTCTATCAAACAATGCTTTGTTCTACCTTGTCAGCCTTTTCTATTTCAGGTTATCTGAGTAGCAACCTGATTCAGTAGTAGAATCAAGGTCATATTTTATTCAGTACAAGAAAATGGAAAATCTGGCAAGAGCCAAGATGCTTGATTTGAAATGGTTTTATTTAGCTCTTTCTGCTACAGCTGCTGTCAATAGAAAGCGATAAAGATGATGACAGAACACAAGCAATTAGCTGTTCATTATTTATGACGTGTTAAAGGTATAAGTCCATAAAGGATTTTGTTGTTCTCTTCATGGGCCTGCCTGGTTTTCAGATGTATCTATAGTTGCCTGGCAAGAAATTGGATGAGAGAAAAGATGTGGTTTTGTTTGTAAATCTTAATAACAAATTTGAACAGAATTTAGTCTACAGAGTTTTCATGGACTAAATCAATAATTAAAATGGTAATGTAGCAGGATTATGTTCGTGCTTAAATCTGTCGCAATTAAAATAGATTCTAGAATAGATTCTAGATTTATATGGCTGAGTGGCATCGTGTCTTAATGCAGCCCACAGATCTGACAAGCTCTGTTGTGAAGACCGTAATTTTTTTTGTTGCTATTGTTGCTTTTTTTAAAAAAAGAAAAAAGCTAAGTTACAAACTTGGAGAAAAAATAGGATAAAGGTGCGAAGGAGTGAAAGTTTGCCTCTGAAGGTACTCAGCAACAAAACTGTGTATAAGGAAAGATCATCAAAAGCATTATGTTACATTGTTTTTTCTTCCAGGAAATGTTTTTTCCGTAATGTAAAGCAGAAATTTAACAAACCCTGTTACAACTTCAGGACCTCAAGAAGTCCCTGGTCTAGCACAGTGAATGAAACTCTCTGCCATGCTTTGTAAAAATTCTACATTTTAGCAGTGGTCTTGGCATTTTCATCGGGATTCTTAGCAATTGTGGCTAGTTTGTTTTCTTCCTGATTAGGATGGTTAACATGTCCTTTCTTTTAGGACTGCAATGTGTGCATCCAGGCACTGTGAAGGTAAAAGGAATATGTGATACCACAGGAGTGCCTCCATCAAAATTCTCTGGGGTGGCTTTTTGTATGTTTGTTTTTCTCTCT